>BROI01000036.1:0-233453 GCA_027923505.1 Mayamaea pseudoterrestris
CGACTCAGACCTTAAAGCCATCGCTTGATCGTAATATGCTACTCTTTGGATTTTTATTCGATTTCGCTCGTTCCGTTTTGATGCAGAAATCGAGTGAAGTTGCTATTGTTTCATGCATTTAGACGATGCGGCGGTGACTGCTCGGTGGCGACTTGACGACACGCACGTCTCGCTTACACGGCAATTGGTTCCATTTCCTGCGCGTGTCACGACGCGGACGTTACTTCGACGGAAGCCTTGGTTGCTACTGCTGCGCATAATGTGATTCTTTGCATTTACTGGTTACTGGTGCGGCAATAGCGGCTTGTCGACACTGCGAGAGCCGCCGACCGACGAACGACATGCTTTGCGTTGACTCATGGCACGCTAACGCATGGCGGCAGTGCTGGCAGCGGTTTGCAACGATGAGCAAAACGATATCGAGCAGCATTCACATTTGGAACGAAGTTTGCTCGGCAATCCTTTCGTTGGCGATGCAAAGGAGCTGCATCTTTGTTGCGGCAAAAGTGATTGACGACCGAGGCATTTTGACGCTTGAAATCCATGTCGCAAAGCATTTTGTATTGCTTGTCGACGAGATATCTCAACTCATGCGAATATCAAAGAGGCTGCTGTATTGGAAGCGTTGCTGGATCTGAATGAGTTGACGACAATGTCGATAAACGACGGCGACTGTCGGGATCGACTTGGCAGTATTCAGCAATCAACTTTAGCGCGGTGATGCATACAAGGTGGCGCTGCCTTTGGCCGAGTTTGGCGATGCTTTCGATGAGCAAGTGGACGAATTGGCGTAGGACTTGTTGTGTTGTTGACACGACCGTCGACCGGTGCAGTTGACGTTTGCCTGGTGTCGTCATTTAACTCGCTGGTCGTGTTACGGCATTGTAAACAAAGAATCAGTTGTGTCACATGCGGCTAGTGGTAATGGAGGCATCAGCAAGGTGATTGATTTCAGCGCCAGCATTAGCTTGCATGCTTGTGCGTTGCACCATGACTTGCTTTCTTGTCGTCATGAATGGAGTGCAAACATGATGCAGTGGTCTTTTGGTGAACCGTTGGGCAGCACCTGCTGAGATCAGTGGCGTCCGGCGCCACTATTGAGAACATGAGTATTGCTTCATCGATGCGTCGCTTGCCAACTGAATTGCTTGTCGAAAGCTGGAAGCGCACGGTCGACACTGGCTACAGATGGTTCACGAGTGCTAACTCCTTCGCCTGCATCGTGTGCATTATATGTGAAGTAGAGGCAGCTCCGTACGAGACGTGGAAGGAGTATTTGGCAATGCACGCACTAGAGGCTGTCTTGTGACGGAGTCAACCCAGGCACGTTACTCTCGGCTCGATTTTTTGGGTGCTCCAGCGAGAGCTATTCAATTTCTGTGGAGCGAAGCATACGATTCATGCGGGCAAACCGTCCCGAGCAAGTTGTGGTGACGAGTCAAGTCATACTGCAATGGCGTTGTAGAATGCCAGCAGATTGTCGCATGCATGTGCATTAGCTTTAATGTCATTGCGAGGGAGCGAAGCGAATCATGCGGCAAGTATTTTCGCTCCGAATAGTCAGCCTTATCATTTCCTGGTTACGTGGCATGACATCACCCTTTGACGTTACGATCATCATGAGGAGCAAATTGCTTGGCACATGATGCTGCGTTGATGAAATTTCATGGAGTAATTATCGCATTAGAAATTGACCTGCGACGGGTCTTGACGCTGTGCGAAGCACATGGCAACAACGCCTAACCAGTCATCATAAGCGCTCGATTGTTCGGCTGTACGAGATAATCGGGCCACTGATGCAAGTAATTGAAGCGTTGCGTCATTGAATTATGAGACGTTGGTGGTAAAGGCGGCCGGCATGTCATCCAATCAAATCATGCGCCGACTAGAAGAATGCACTTGCACGAACAAAGCTTTTTTCGACGAGCGGTTCTTGAACCGGAATCGTTTCGCATGGCGTTGCAATCGTCTAGCGTTTGGAAGGCAGTGCAACTGCTGTACATGCATTTGCGTTTTGCGCTGGCGAGGCGATGACTAATCGGAGTTCAGTTAAAAATCAAGATTAAATTTTACTTTTACCCTCTGTTACGCAAACTATAGAAGCAAATGGCACAAAACTGTTTCACAAATCTCAAAATCACCGTTCCATGTCGTCGCTAGCATGAGTGTTCATGCTCCATTTTTTGCTCGGGCGAGTGGATGTTTCGCCAGCGTGATTCCTTCGACAACATTGCCAGCCGCCAGCGCCTAGCAAGCACTCATGGTGACGCAAAACGGCAGCTTCAAGCATTGCACGCTTCCAAACAAACACTGCATGCCGGCATATGTTGCGGTGCTAACAAAGGCGCCCGTGGCGAAGAGTGCTAGCGTCGCTGGTGAATGCGCGCACATCACGCCGACTTCCAGACTTGTCAGCGCCGCGTTGTAGCTCCACAGCCCCGCGGCAACGTCTGCCAGCGACGCTTCGTACAAGAAGCCTCCAGTCAACGGTGGATCCCAGCAATGCATGTTCCGCCAGCATGGGTGAGTACAGTGCCACGGCGGATGCAACGCCAATGCCAGTCAAACTTGAATCGACGATGTAAATTTGCGACAAGCCCTTGAGCGGCGTCAATAGCACTTGCGTGGCAGTCGTGCTGGTTGCTGCAGCTGTTACTTCCGGAGATATCAAACTGTTGTCGCCTGTTGCAGCAGCAGCAGCTGCCATCAAGTCGGTAGCTGTTGGATTTGCAGCTACTTTACTGGCAGCAAGTGCAAGCGTTGTTGGCGCTGCAACAGACATTATCGACTGCTTTGCCAGTAGCATGGTCAGCGCCACCAGATTGAACGCCAACGTCCACTGCGGCATGCTCGCATTTCGGAGACGGAGCGTCGTCACGGTGGCTGCCGGCGCTCCGACCGTCGTCAAACAAAGTGCCGTCAAACTACTGCTGACAGTATGCAACGCATTGTAGGGCAGCAGCCGTGGCGCAAAGCATCCATTGTACGCCAAGAGACCATTGGAAATGTCTTGAATGCTGTCGTGATTTTGCTTGTTTTCGTTGCTAACAGCTGCTGCTTTTGCCGTAGCCACCCACGGATCGCCCAGCGCCAAACTTGCCAGCAAAATGCCGCCGCATGTTGGTGAATGCAGAAGCAAGACTTGGGCCACGCCGGTGCATGCATACTGCGAATGTGTTGAAAGGTGCTGAATTTGCTGCTGGTTGCTACAACGTTTGTCGGCGGATTGTTTCGTTCATCTTCGTCTTGCTGATGGCTCGCAAAGCATCGAAACAGCTCGTCGTGTGAGGGGCGAACGCAGAAATTACCGGCGTGACGGCCTGCCGCCGCTCGCCAGAGTCGAACGGCCATGGTGACACGAGTGCTGGTGGATGTGGAGGCGATTCGTTCTGTACTCTTTGGCGGTCGTGGTTTGCGCAATTGACGATTCAAAACTTACAGAAACGAACGCTTAAAAGTACATTCCTGTCGCACCATTACTCAGTCTGCGCTCGCCAATTCGCGTAATTTTGCAGTTCTTCTTGCGATCTCGTTTTAGCAATTTGTACACTACGACGTAGGTAGTCGCAGACGGCCCAGTCTATCGATTATTCTATGTAAAAGCAAGGGCAGCGGTTACCAGTATGATGAAGCGATCGATTGGTCAATAGAAATGCGATATCCAAATGGACAAGCTCTCCGTCGCGCTTTGAATCCCAATTGTTCATCGCAATATCTTACAGTAATCGAGTTTATGGCAACTCATTGAGTTTATGGTAACTAGCAGCTAACAACTGGTCCATCCAGGTCCAAGACTTCTCTCGTGGTGGATACAGAATCGCATCAACGTCCGAAATCGCACCAAAAGTTTATCGCCCACGGCACTCACCACTGTACCCTTCAAGCATGCTCCGGCAACGTACTCTTTAGTCGATTCCATTCCGTGGGTGTCCAATGGCGTCCCAACTTGCCATAAAACTTGGAAAGCGCGTTTTCGCTTGCAATTTCCCACCCACGTGTCAATGCAGTTTCACTTCCAGTGTCCGCTTGAATGATAAAGTTGTCGAATACGACGCGAGACATTGGACGAGGCAATGCTTCGCTTGATCCATCGTTCAACAAGAAACCGAGCGAATGAACAACCTTCTCCTTGTTGTAAAAGAGAACCAAAACGTCGTACGTTCCAAGCAATCGACCATTCGCAGCATACAAAATGACAATGGTAGGACCATTTCCAACGCAAATACCACTCGTCAGCTCGCGCCAACTCTTGCAGTCGCTCACCGATACAATCCTTCGTCTTTTGAACAGACTCTTGACTAGCGTGCCGTCAAAGGAGTTCACTTGTACTTGAGGCATCGACACATAATACCACCAATGCTTAGGCAAAAAGTAATCGTCGGGACGATTGGCGGCGCATCGCAGCACCAGCATAAAGACAAACCCTGCAGCCCAGCTGTCCGATTCATTCGCGTGTGGAGAAAAGAACCTCTCAAGCAAAACTACCAGTTCGTCTGCCACTGCTCGCTGCCAGCAATCGTCGGGAAGTTTGACATTGGCCAAAACATACTCCATATGGAGCGGAATCCAATGCAATTCAAAATCCGACCATTTGTGTCGATTGTAAGGTTCCAACAAGCAGTGCAGTGATTTAAGTGCGAATCTTTCTTCGCCAGTAATGAATGATTCGAGTAGGTTGCTGAACGCCGCCGTCGGGTTGGCCGACGACTGAGCATTGTAAGCATTCATAAGAACCTCCCTCCATTCTGCCTGCTCCATTGCACCGCCTCGGCGTTGTTCATACATGAGGGCAGGTATAAAACCGCAACGTGCCGCTTCCCAGACAGTGTTGAGTGACGGATTTACCCGTTGCGCCAACGAAAGGTTGTACACATGGGGCATTTCTTGTAAAATCACCTCATAATTTAAAGTGGTTATCACTTCCGAAGTAAACACTAGGCTTCGATTCCTTTGCGAGACAAAATTGTATCGGAGAAACCATCCAAAAGGTGTCGACGAAGAGATCGTTTCATATTCTTTCAAGGCAAGGCATTGATCCAATCCATCGAGAAGCAAAATGGCAGGGTGACTTCCTAGCCAAGCTTGAACCTGTGCCGGGTTAAAAGTATATTGTTCTTGTAAAAACGATTCAAATGTCTCGGCTTTGCGTTCACTCTTGGCTGGATCGATGGTGGCTTCAAATATAATTCGCAAACAAAGTGCTTGTAGCGGATCCGCTTGCTCCTCAAGTCGGAGCATCGAGTAGCTACTGAAAGAGATGTATAGGACAGCCACTTCTTGGCCCAAAAATCGACGAAGTGTATGCGCAAGTTCGACCAAACAGCGCGTCTTACCGCGACGACTACATCCGACCAACGCCACTGGAGCCACCCGACGCTCGCCGTCGTCGTACAGGTGAAACTGCTTGGCAATCGTTTGGGTAGCTTGTTCAATCCATCCAGCTTCGCAGATAAACTCTGGGCTGCGGTGCATCGATGGAAGAGGAACATCATGTGGTTGCGGCAGGGTTGAAATTTCAAATTGCTTGTTTGCCAAAGTTGCAGCCTCCCATGCGATGTCCTCTGATTCGCACAACTCCGTCGTTGCCTTTTTGATAATCATGTACGTCGCGTCAGTCCGCAAATTTTCAAAGTCATAAACCTCTCGACCAGCTTCATCCTTCACGCAAATGGCCTTATTGCGATTCAAAAAGAGATTGTAGCCCTCATTGCCGTGCAAGCGAGTGCGACAGAGGTCTTCGTCTGCTTCGCGTCGATATTTTATAGTCTTGGGTTGTGGTTTATGCTGCTGCTGCTGCTGCTGCTGCTGCTGTTGAGCAAGAGTGTCGTCCATCTCCATCTTTTGCTTTCAGTTCGCCGAGGCGGCGGTCTGTGAAACCCAAATTTTCGGTCAACGACTCTCGCCAGATACTCTGAACGAAAAATCACTCGCACTATCAATTGAGAGGAGTCAAATAAGTTGGCTGACAGAGCCCGCCAATACAGAGTCGCTTTCGAATAGTTCAGTCAGCGAGCCACTGCTGGTTCTCGGCTGCTTGTTTGTGTCGCCACGATGCCAACCACGGAAGGAAAAAGACAGCCGTAGTGCGCTTTGTGTCTCGTCTGCAGCAAACGCAACCGTCGCCCAGCAAAAACCAACTTGGGACGAGGCTCACTCGTCGTTTTTGCATCATGGTGGTCGCGTCTTTCAAGTTTTGTTGCAGCGCATCCTGCTCTCGGTCACCGTGCGACATTTATCTTGCGGGCAAAGCGTAAACGCAAGGATAGTTTATTGTTTTGGAATTTATATGCATAACATGTTGTACCTTGTATATAGTGAGTCGACCTGCATTTTTATTAGCTGCGTCGGTTATTAGTCGAGGCCAAGGCGCACTTTAACGTAAAGTTCTTCGCAGCCGAGAAAAACAACGAGCGACAAATGCACAAAAGCCAATGTCCTTCCTTCCTTGCTAATTTGGCTGCTCCAGCGAGAAAGCTGTTGCTGGTGCTGATTGCTTTAGTTGATTGTCAAGTCGGTTCCGAAACCCTACATTATCAGGACCCTTCACTCCATCCAGCACGCTCAGGCCTCACGCAAACGCTGCCTGCCCATGCAAACATCATCATCATCCGCAGTTATCATCCGTAACGTGCGGTCGCTTCTTGACGCGCAATACTTCACGCACGTTGCCCAAACCCGTGTTGACGACATGCACCGTTTCCACCTGCAAACCATACTTGGAAGCGCACTCGCCAAAAACGTCCGTACCGCCTCCGACACCAAAGTAGTAGCGCTTGGTGCTCACGTAGGCGGTTCCATCTGCGGACAAGTGTTGATCGAGTAGATAGGCTGTTTCACGCGCCGCCTGTGGCGTGTAGAGTGTTTCGGCGGCCAATATCATGTCGAACTGACCGTCGACTGGTAGTTTGCTGTTGTTGCTGCAGCAGCTGCTGCTGCTGCTGCTGCTGTTACCATTTGACGCTTCCTCTTCATTGTCAATTGTAGCTAACTGTTTTTCGTGCAGTTGCAGCAGCTGCTCACTCATTTGCATCCAGTCGCCAGCGCCCAAAACAACGTTATCCAAGACGGATTCCGAGTCGAAACCGCAAAAATTGACCACCAAGTTACTAATGGTGACATCCTTGAGCACGTCTTCGTTATAATCGACCAGCAAGACGACTTGCGGCTGGCATAACTGCATGACGTACACACTGGGCAAGGCGTGGCCGCAGCCAAGCTCCAAGACGCTGCGCACCCCCGCAATCATTTCCATGTTTTGTTGCAAGTACTCGATCAAATCGTAGCTGCCCTCCCAGACGGTGGCGCCGCCCTCGTAGACGCCCGGAAGCAAGTCGCTCGGATGGTGAGTGCGGAGTTTGAGTGTACGTGATGATGATGTAGTCGTCGAAGTCAGTGACTCGCCAACATGATCACGTTCATCATTATTGTTATCGACGTAGGAGGTTTGGTCCACGTCGACGCGACGAACCACTGTTTCGCCGTAGACGAGTTCCTCGTGAACAATTTCCTCCCTGGCGCGCTCCGTCAGCAAGCGTTGCAGCAAGGTCGTTTCAAAAAAATAAAAGGGTTTGCGAGTGTCAGAGGAGTCGGCATTAGTGTTGCTGCTTCTGCTGCTACATGCTGGTAGTATCGTCGTTTGATCACTAGCTGCAGCATTAGCAATAATATCAGACTCTAGTTCCTCATCGAATGGCGCCTTGGAGGTTTCCTCGTCCTCCAAGACAAAGCCAAAGGTAAAGGCTGCCGCCATGGTGCGAGATGAAAAACAATGGAACGAGTGGTGGTTTGAACATGAGGGCATATGTAATTATGACGCCATATTGACGTCAACTATAAACTAAAGTGTAGAGAACGCTAAATTCAAACAAAAATCGCAGCGGTTTTGACTTTTTCGTTCGAAAGCCCTCCAAGCCATCGGCCATGACAAGCTGCCAATGAACCGACATTATTTCACTCGCCTGAGCTTTTAATTCATTGAAAAGCTTGTTTATAGAGGAGGAATAAAAGCTTGAATTGATTTTACTTCAGTTTAACTTTTCATTCGCAAAATACGCGCCGCAGAGCAATTCTAAGTCGTTCCGTTACGCGCTGCAATCCATCATCAAATACATATAAAACAACTAATCTACTTTACTCACACAAACAATACAACAATGATCATACTAAATGCCGCCGCCATTCAGCACTTTGTCTTTGGCTACGGCTCGCTGCTGTGCCAGCAGTCGCGGGCCGTCACGGCTTCTTCCCTGTCGGAAACGCCCGTGCTTCCAGTGGTGTGCCAAGGATTGCAGCGCGTCTGGGCCAAGCGATCCAAACGCGGCATGACGTCGCTCGGAGTGCGAGTGGTAGAAGATGATAATATGTCAAAATTACCATCTTGCGTGGGAGCCGTCGTTCCAGTCTGGGGCAGCGACGCCTTGAACAAGCTCGACGAGCGCGAGAAAGGTTACGAGCGAGTGCCACTCACGCTCGCGCAGATATGCATGGTTCCCTATCTTGATAAAGCGCAATACTATACGTTCAATGACGAAAATAGCCAGTCGGCAAGTAACAGGATGAAGAAGAATGTAAACGACGAAAGCAGCATCGCTAGCGAAGATTGGTTGGAGCAGTGGCTCGCGCAAACGACTCGCTCTAAGCAAACCTCCAAGTACGAAGCCACGCTCAAGCCGCGCGTGTGGACCTATCGTCCTTTGCAAGAAGAATGGCCCGATGATGAGTTTCCCATTGCGCAAACGTACGTGGATACGATACTGCGTGGATGCTTAGACTACGCGCCGGAAATGGCGCACGATTTCATCACGTCGACCGTGGGATGGGATGGTAGCAATAGTAGTGAAGGTGAGATTGCCACAGCTACTACAGCTGCTGCTGCACACTGGTATAACGATCGCCACGATCCCATTTACCCGCGGGGCGATCCAGAGTGGTCGCGCCAGCATGCCACGTCGTTGGATGACTTGCTCATGCAGCACTTGCCCGAGCAAATGGATCGGCGCGTCGTACGACCGAAACAATAGAAATGACAAATAATCGGAACAATCTACGTAGTGGGGCTAGATCTGTTTGGTGGTGCGGTTGATGGGAGATGGCGACTGATAACTTTGAAGCAAGTTGTTTCACTCGGTTCGATAGTAGTAAGCACTCCACAATTAACAATTATAGATGAATGCGCGGTTAGCTACAAACGCAATTTTTGTGCGTCGATTTCCTTCCTTCATTCGAGCCATGTGAGAGTCATGGCACGAATCAGGCGTTGCGCACCACTTAGCGCAAACAAAATAACGGCAAGCGTACCTTTATCTCATTACATGCAGAACCGTCATGGCGGCAATTCATGCGCGTGGAGGAGATTCATTCTCGAGATTTCAGTGGTTAAAGATGGCATGGATTGCATCGACAACAACGTGCTTGTCGCCTCCCATTCCGTCTCCATTCAGTCGAACATGCTTGAGGACGCAACTCATATTTGTTATCGTAACAGTCGCCATCGTACTGTTCAACTATGACTTTTTTAAAAGCCAGCTGCCGTTTGCAACCAAAAGAGAATCTCCTTTGAGCAAGCAACATTCTACCGGCGCGTGTTTCACGGCTCGATTTTCAGTGGAAAGCATCTCACAAACTCGCGACTTGCCGTACAAGTGGGCGAAGGACTCGAATGGAACCATGCGATACGTTGGCGATGCGCAAATGTTTGATCGAGGCGCTGATTCGTTTGAAAAGCGCTATCGAACCTACACTGGTTATCAGCAATGTCTGGGAAACAAGCATATTGTTCTCATTGGAGACTCACGCGTCCGATATCAGTACATGGGTCTCGCGAATTATCTAACGACTGGTGAATGGCTTCAGTGCAGAGATTATGAAAATGGTACCAATACAACCAACGCGACAACATTATTTAGCAGCAGTTCCAATTGCTTTCTTATTGACCACGAGTATGGCAACAGTACCGTGTCATGGAAGAAGTGGTATGCAAGGTCGTCCGAGTCGCTGCAGGATCAATGTGACTGCAGTCGACCGACGCCGTTTCGGGTAAATACTACCTTTGAGAACCGATTCTTTGAAGTAGCCACGCAAAGCGGCCCGATTCGATTGACTTACCTACAGACCTTTTTGGATTCTGTAAAGTTTCACCCCGATTTTCCGCCGCTGACGCCGTGGACGAGCGACATGGATGAAGGCATAACTGATACAAGGGCATTTTCCTCTCGCTGTCAACCTGGATTGTGTTCGGACGCTCCTGTATTAACGCTGAGTACGAGAGAAGCTTTGCTTGAAATGATCCCAAAGCTACACCCAACCCACGTCTTTGCCAACACGGGGTGGAAGCACAACGAAGGCGAGACACCGCAACAGCTTGGCTGCGCACTGCAAAGATTTAGCATTGAGAATCCTTCCGTTCAAGCGTATGTCATTTCTCACACGTGGGTGCAAGGATCGATGGACATTGCTGTGCCTACGCATGGCTGCAACGCAAAAGTGTTTGATCGCTTGACGCCAACCATTGGCGTGCCACAATCTTGGTATTGGGACAATCTGCACTCCTTATTGATTGTAAACCAGGAACTGAACCATTTGCTGCTGGACATGGTGTGTGGACCAATGTCTGCAGATAATGCTAGTGCATGCGGCGATGATTAGTTGCTACATTTCTCGGTAGAGACCAGATCGTGGTGACAGTGCATAGAGAGACATCTATCATTACAAGACGTAATCTTAATTGCTACAGTTGTAACAATGAAAGGGTTCACAAGACCTTATGCAGTGAATATAGCTAAAATCCATGGAACTCGCCCTTAATGACTATAGCATATCTTTTACAAGCTTTTAACATCTTAAAACTTTTCTATTTTACTGTTTAGTGGAGGTTGACCTGTGATTTGATCTACAAGATACCGTTGACCATGGCTATGGCGGAGCATAATGCGAACCTGTCGAATCCGAACCGATCCTTCGTCGCAACGAGAACCTGCCGAAACAGTGACGGCGTTCACACATTCCATCCAAGACCATCCTCAATCACCATGATCCGCATCATTCCCTTCTTCCTCTTGATTGCGGCTATATTAGCGCAGCAGCAGCAACAAGACAGCGCCCGATACGGCGTCGACTGCTCCTTTCCCATTCATCACTCAGACTTTCCGAGCAAGGCATGCCAGCACACATTCGCCGAAGACCGCGTACAAATCTACGAAGACTATATGCAAGGTTGTCGCGACTACTATGGACGTAAGGGAAACGCTTGCGATGAGACAGAGCATGACAGACGTGAGTAAAACCTTATACCTCAAGAATTGACAATTGGTAATGATAGTAGACGCTCGTTCCTACTCGGACCATCACATATTCTTTAACTCTGCCTTTCGACCTTTCGCATAGTATTTATGAGTCTACAGCAGCCGCAAAGCATGGTCAACTTTACATCAACTGGTTTCAAAAAGAATCGCGCACCAAAGGCGGTCATGGATCTGCTCTACGCTCATTGGGAGGCGAACAAGGATGCCAAGGAGAAAGAGCTTTGGACGACTGGTAACATCTGTAAGTACAAGTTGCGACGATCGCAAAGAACTCGTTTTTACAATAAATTCTCATCTCTTGCGCTATATCCTTTAGACGTCAACCACTGGGCTGCACCAACCTACATGATATCGGTTGAAAACTCGCGTTTGCGCGGTGGAGGTTTCGGATTAAAGCAGCAAATCTGGGACGCCGTCCAAAATGTCATTCAAGAGTGGACGGGAATGGAGCAGCGGCCAATTTCCCAATATGGTATCCGCATGTACACGCAAGGCGCCGTCTTGTCGCCACACGTGGATCGCCTTCCACTTGTTTCGTCCTGCATTATCAACGTTGCGCAAGACTTGGATGAACCATGGCCACTGGCTGTCATTGATCGGCAAGGAAACGAAGTCAATGTGACGATGGAGCCAGGCGACATGGTGTTGTACGAGTCGGGCAGTCTCATTCACGCACGTCCCTTTCCACTCAAGGGTCGCTACATGGCAAACATTTTCATCCACTTTGAACCGACGGGCCGACCACTCATTGACACGACGAACGCGTACTTGGACACACTCGACGACTTCTTGCCTCCCTACTTGCAGCCAGACACGCCGTGGACAAAGAAGTGGGCGACGGAGAACCAGCACGGCTGGAAAAAGCCTGCTCCATCCGGTCCCAAGCTTCATTCCAACGCGAGAGAGTCGCACGTGGCAGCCGCACTTGGAGATGTTGACACGTTGCAACAACTGGCCAAATCGCGTCGCTCGTTACTCACCAAAAAGGATGAGAACGGCTGGATGCCAATTCACGAGGCTGCCCGCAGTGGTCACGAAAATGTCATCAAGCTGTTGGTGGAGAAGCATGGCGCCGACAAGAATGCGCGAACGGGCCACGTTGGCGAGGGTGGGTCCGTGTTGAACGTGGCGCGCGAATATTGGCCGGACGATGCAAGCATTGTGCAGTATTTGCTGAAACTGGACGCGCAGGACATTTCGTACGGTGAACTATAAGACGCGCATGGGACCGAGATGGTGCTGGATTATAAACATACGTTATGATCAATACTTGTTCACGGTACTTTAGTAGAGAAGACTACAAGTCTGCCTATGTAGCAATGCCGTTTGACAGGCGGGGTAGCTGAAGAGTCAAAATGAATCAGGCCAAGCTTATTCAGCCATACCGGTTCAGCAAGACTTCATAACATGGACCAGGCGTTGCTTTTGCTATAGCTATCGTTGTACAATAAGTTATATCCCGCCTGTCGCCTCGAAAATATGAGTACCGGTACGAGCTGCATCAGTACTGGTGCGACGTCCGTTTCGGATCGACCAACAACATGAACACATCCATCCATCGCTTCTCCATCAAATATCATGAAGGACAGATGAATCACAAAATACTTCCATTCTGCTAGTTTTCTCGTCCATCTCTTGTTTTCTGTTGAATGAGTTGTTAGTGAAAGAATCGAGCAGAGCATGCTTCTTCTACCGATTGGATCGACGGCTCCTTTGCTCTTTCTTTTCGTACAATTCTTTACACTACAAAATCAACAACGGTTTGCATCATTGTCATGGAGCATGTCAGAAGCAGCAGAAGCAGAATTATCGCAAAGTAATTTTTCTCGTCAGCCGCAGCAGCTGCAAAGCCGCCTGCACTCAGTGGACAACATGGACTACCAGGAGGTCACGCTCAATTTGCCACTGATTGGCAATGTCACCATTCTTGAGGCAACGTTGGAGACGCAAAACAAACTCATCGACATGGCATTGGAAGAAGCTAATGATGATGTTGCGGAAGAAAATGAGGATGAGGCGGCGAGTAGGGACCCTGCTGCTGCTGGTGCAGCTGCTGCTGCTCCAACGACAACAGTCGTTGACGACGTGTACGGCGCCGTCCTATGGCCAGCCGCCTTGACGATTGCCTCGTACTTGCTGGAGCGACGCGAACGTTTGCTACACAATCAAACAGTGTTGGAGGTTGGCACTGGAACGGGCTTGGTGGCGCTGGCGGCTGCCATGGGCGGAGCCAAGCAAGTTTTGGCGACTGACTATGAACAAGTGCCATTGTCCATATTAAAGGCTGCTGCAACAATCAATGGCATCAACAATATCAGCAACAATCATCAGTTGGATACCATGCTCTTCGACATTTGCAATGTATCTCAACCACTACCAAGCTGCAGCGTCTTTGTCGCCGCCGACGTTTTATACGCCCCCAAGACTGGTGTCGCCTTGGCCCGACGCGCAGTGCAAGCCTTGCAACGTGGCGCGCACGTAGTCATTGGCGACAGTCCCGGCCGCCCCGGCCGGCCCGCCTTTTTGAAAGAACTGCAGGAGCTTGGATTGAAGGACGCTAGCTTTCAAGACGTGACGGGCTGGACCGTGACGGGTGCGCGGCACGAGCTAATATGCGGTCGCACGAGTACAACAAGGTCGGAACGTGAGCGGGAGCTGGTCGTTGCCGTCATGCATTTGGATCCAAAGGATTATGTTTCGTCGTCGAAGCAGCAGTAGAATGAAGCAATAAAGTGACAACAACATTGTGCTGCCTGCGCATGCTTCTGGCCAATGTTGCGACACTGTCGAAATAACTTCCTATTATTCTGACTGATTAGATGTAACTTTTTTCTTTTGTATGTCTTGCGAAACACTGGAGTATTTGCATTCATGCTACGGTAGCTACCAGTAGAGCTAAAAGCGAAGCAGCAAAGAATAATGAGAAAATGTCGCATCGTCACACATTTGCTGCGCATAGGTACTCGCCGATTCTGTCACAGAACATCACTGGTCACGCTTTTTTCCATCAGAGCACCTTCCAACCTTGCTACTTCTAGCCATTCGAACAACAACTACATTAGTATTAATACGCAAAATATGAGAAATCGAATCATCGAGTCATCGCCGGTCCAAAATGACGAGGAGCAAGGAACAGCCGCCTTGACAAGCAAGCATCGAATGCACCGCAAACTATCTGCCTCTACTCGACGCACCTTTTTGCGTAAAGCAAACATTTGCATGCTCATGGCGATTATTATGTTTGGAATTATTTGGTGTATTGTTGGTAGATTACGGATACATCAGCAGAAAGTTGCTGCTGCTCCAATACTGCCTCTTCCACTCAAGCTTCTTTCGACGCCGTTGACAGCAACCGCATCAACGTCGGTGCGCGGCAACTTGGGCCCACCGTCCGTCGTTCTTTCCAATTCCACGGCAGACTGGCTGAAGGATCGCTGGCAGGCAGCGTCCGACATGCATGGCAAAGCCATTTACGGAGCGCACTGGGTGCAGCTCGATTTTGCACGTCGCGTCAGTGTGCAGGTTATCGTGTTGGACTGGGAGGCGGCGTACTCGGATGACTACAGTATCCTTGGAACGTTGCGAATGCGAAACGGCCAGAATGTGACTACTACTCTGTTTGATACAGCAGCAGCATTGTCTGCAAACGTTTCCACGAGACAATGGGGCCAGAGCCCCGGAGTTGCGTTCACATGTCCAATGCACGTGGAGCATTCCATTTCACTGTTCCAAGCCTCTCCAGTTGACTCGCTACGACTAGTGATTCGTAAACCGGCAAAGTATGGATGGGGTGTCTCGCTATGGCGATTCCAAGTGTTTGGATATGATGTACTGGAATAGAAGCAGGTTGTAAAACATCTAGTGCATTTGAGACTTGCTTCTTGGCATGCCTGCTCACCACAGCCGGCTCCACACCGAAGACTCACGCGGCATCTTAGTTTTGTTTGACAAAGCTCATGGCCTTCAAGATGCTGTTTTATGCCAGCGAATAGTCTGGATGACTCGGCACAAGGAAGGGGGCGCTCCAAGATGCGTCACGGACTACAGGTACCATGCAGAGGATAACAACACGAAAAGTATTAACTTCACATCTTATGTCCTTGAAACGCCTATGCCAGTCTATGTTTGACGTACTGAATTTGATAGCGCCTCACATTGGCCTCGTACAAATCCTTCCAAATGGCGGAGCGTTCCTTTGCAACGGCACCACCTTCGCCACTCGTCGCTTCTCCATCAACAATGAGCGGCCTCCGATGATTGACTCCGGCACTATAGTCCCACATGCATTTTTTCAAAAAGCCTTCCACTCGCGTGCGGTCTTCGCTTGGACACAACGTTTCGCCCGACAGTCGCAGCAAGTCGGCGCAAACACCAAACAAACGATCATTCGCAAGCAAATGGTCCAAAATGGGTGAGCAGTGAAAGTCGACACCTTCCACGCAAACGTCTGGCAGTCGTAGTTTGGGAGTTGCACCAGGAGCGACAAAATCTGACACTTTTTGCACGCTCAAGTTGATTATGTTCGACGGATGCACTGCTCGTGGAACGTTTGTCCACGTCAATGGCGCCGTGGACTCTGCATCTACTTTTATTTGCAGCTCGCCAGACAGTGCCGTCCGACTCGCGAATCGATTCGCCCATACGTTTGCATATTGATGCAGCATTTGAACGTCGCAAAGCATGCCTCCGTACTCGGCGCGCGCCAGAATGGACCAGACCAATGTTTGATCAGTGCTAGACAGTGAATTGTTCCAATCAGTTGTATTTAGTCCATCTAGAGAAACATGATCAAGTCGCGATGTTGCTACAGCTAAATTCGTTTCACTCGTGGTCGTATTGTTTGAGTTTGCACCAGCTGTAGCATTTTCTCCATCGCTCCCAACAATATCCTTGAACGAACAACACGCCACCTGATAAATGATTCGCAACACTCGTTCCATCAACGCTTTCGTCACCACAAAGCCTTTCGATTCTGCCATGACGAGCCACACCAGCAATCCAAAGTCTGGATGCAGCGTCGCATCTTCCAAAACGATTATGGGCAATCGTCGGAGCAACTCACCCATGGCCTTGTCGGCTAGTTCCATGGCAATCTTGACGGCCGCCAGTGGTCGTTGTTTCCGCACAGCCTTTTGCAGCATAGATTTTAGTACGGAAACGGATAGTGACGAGTGCTTCTGGACGAGTCGACCTATGCTCCTGGTGTCGCCGCAGCAGAAACTGGCAAGCTCCAAGTTGATGGGCCGTTTATGTTGCGTCTTGAAACTATTGTTGCGCAGCAGGACCTGGGCCGACCAATAAGGCTGCTGCTGGTCAGTGTCATGTGATGCACTCGTCGCCAGAGAGACTGTTCCATCTTGGTGCAGGTAAAAGTGTTGCTGGATGGGTTGGAGCGACGGTGCACCCCTCTTGCCGCCAAAGACCTTTTTGGAACGTTGCATCATTTGCGTAAATACATTACTTTGCGGCTTTGTCAATGTATCTGAAACTGATGGTTGCGTAGCATCCTCCTCGGATGCAGATACTGTCTGCGTATCAATAGTTTGCGAACACTCTTGCGTCAATGATGCTGCATTCGAAGGCAGCGCCTGCGTCGGCAAACCACGCTCCGCGCCATCAAGACTGACGCGGGGCAGCGGTTGCGTGGCGAGCGACGTTTGGGTGCTTGCCGTCAGAAATGATGGTGCTGGCGAAGGCTCGTCGTGCGATAACATGGCGTCATCATCATCACTGTCGCAGCATCGATCGCAATCCATGGTCATTTTTGAAGGCGAAAATGCGACTGAATCGCTCGCTGGTGATCCGCCAGTCGTCACGGGGCTTGTCATTGTTGAATTTCCGATCGATGCGGAACTTGTCGTTGTCGCTGCATGCTCTACTTCTTGCATCTTGTCGTCAGGAGATGGCAGAGCAGAGTCACTACATTGACTGTTGCAGCAGCCTTGCGTCTGACTGTCATGAACAGTTACTGTCACAGCCTGGTCGTTCAAAATAGCAGCAGCTGCACGACTCCGTTTCATGCATATATCAAGATGCGCATTAATTGTTTCGGCCAAAACGTGCTTGCCGCAGCCGGCGGGGCAGGCGACGAAGCGAGATTCACTTGACAGTTTCCTGTTACTATTGGTAGAATGCTTCCCGCGCTTGGCGCTCGTCATGAGATACGAAAAGGCATTGTTATCATTGCTACTTCTCTTGCTGTGATTCGATTCATTCTTTGACATGGTGTGATGAGCCAGCAAGGAATGGAACGTTTGTTACGTTTTGTGCGGTCGCTTGGTTGATCGATCGGCGGAAGCGATGAATGTGTCCGTTGGAGTACCGATACGATAAGTTACTCTGCGACATAAGTTTTCACTCCAAAAAATAAACCCGCGACTACACCGGTTATATCTATCATACGATTAGCTGCTAGACTGCGGGAACATATTTATTAAATTGTTAAGGCCTCTCTTACATAGCCTACTCTTTAATGTTTACCTTACTACACTTAAGAACGACGTCTAAAAGGGAACGAATGGCTTGTCAATGATTGGCTTGTGCTTGCCCATTGTGCCGTGACTAACCATGGACCCCAACGCGTCCACCACAATCCGAAGGGCCATGAGCGAAGTGATATCCGCATGATCGTACTGTTGGCAAGTGGAAAGAAGAAGTAAGGGCGCGAGTCAGATTAATTAATGTGAGCAGCCTGCTATACAGTAAGCGCAAGCCACAGTCATCCTCCATCCCATCCAAAAACAACACAGCGATATATACACATACCGGCGGCGACACTTCCACCACTTCCATGCCGCACAAGCCTTCCGCCGCAATGAGTCCCACCAGTTTCAGTGCCTCCCTTGGCAGTAAACCACCCGGTTCCGGCCATCCCGTCCCCGGCACAAAGGCCGCTTCAATGCTGTCAATGTCGTAGGACATGTACACGGCGTCGCATCCATCCCACGCTCGATCCAGCGCCATTTCCGCAATCTTGTCAATGCCGTAATCTTCAATGTCTTCCATGGTGAAAATGTTGGTTTCGCGCTCCACCATGTTGGGCACTGCGGGACGAGGCACCTGCCAACCGCCAATGCCAATCTGCACCAAGTTCTTGGCGTTAATGTTTGGCAAGTTGGTGGCGTGAAAGTATGGCGTTGTGTGCTGCAATGTGAACAAAATGAAGAAGTCAATGGATGAGACAATGCATGAAACGAGGTACTAGTCGATGAAACAAGACGTTTGTTTGCAGCAGTAACCACAATATACACGCACTTACCATTCGTTCGTCCATATCAAACTCCTGAATATCGGCATGTCGATCAACATGAATAATGCCAATGTTTTTGCTCGTCACACTAGCAATCCCTCGTATCGTCGGAAACCCAATACTATGATCACCTCCCAGTATAATCGGCATACTTCCCGTCGACGCCACAAACGCCACGGCGTTACTAATCTGATCAAACGACTTTTCCAAATTCGCCGGAATGGTGAAAACATCACCCGCATCGCACAGACTCATTTGCTCGCGCAAGTCAATCCCGCGCTCGTAGTTGTAGGGCGTGTAGAGGGCGCTGATGCGGCGAATCCCCTGCGGACCAAACCGCGTGCCGGCGCGGTACGTGCAGCCGCCGTCAAAGGGGACTCCCAAAACAGTCGCGTCGAAGTTGCAAACGTCGCGCACGTTTTCGACAAACGGCGCCTTCATGAATGTCTGCGTTTAGTGTTGTGGAAGAGGAGAGGAGTTGTGACGTGTAATGGTGAAGGAGCATGGTGAGTTGAAGTGATGACAGCATGGCGAGCAAACGAAATCTGTCGCTCTTTTCTTGCATGACTCTCCTTCTCAATCCCTTTTACAATATACAACTATCTACCATATACATTTTACTCACATTAATTCCCGCAAAATGCGGCAGCTCGCCGCGCGAAAAGGTTGGAATGGACTTGTCATTAATGCTGCTGGCGCCCTGCAGCCCCATTTTCAGCACTCTCTCGGCTTCTTTTTCGGCATTCGTGGTGGGAATGGTGGCTTCCTTTAACGCGGCCTTCCAGCCCTTTGTGAGTTTGGGGTTCATGGGATCGGGGTGGTGGTGGCGGCGGAGATTGTTGTTGGAGGAGGAGGAGGCAGGAGCAATGGTGCTGCCGCGGTTCGCCAAGCGCCTGGAGAGAGGAACCAAGACGCGCATTGTGAAATGAGGAAAATTGAAAAATGGAGTAAAACTGTGAGCTTGCGCGAATGAAAGATTGCCGTCAAGGTGCAGCAAAAAAAGAGGGACGGATGTATGTTGATCTTGTGAGGATGTCACAAACGAAAGGCGCGTCGCGGTCCTCGGAAGTTTCAATCGAGTATTGTGACGTCATACAAAATGTCAATGGCGTCATCAAGGTCAATTAGTGACGTGGCAGTGCGTCACGCGAGCGCGCTTCCTCGACCATGAGGATTCATCCAAATTTTCCGCTCGTCTCGAACTCCGCACCTTACATAGCAACTATTTACATGCAATCACATTTAATAATGAATCATGAGACACTATTAGCATTGACAGAGTCTGATGTTTCCGTTCCAACGACTGTCATTGTCATGGACAGCAACCATGAGTGTCTGCCGCCACGCTTTTCAACAAAGCACGCGCAAATCGTCCTGACGCCGCAGGAGGACGAGCTGTTTGACTTGCTGACACGAGTCATGAATGACTATAATAACAGTAACGGAAACAATGGAATGAATGGCGAACATATGCAAGATGATGAAACAGCGCATCAATGTTCCTCGTCGTCGCAATCATCTACTCCACCCTCTCAACAAAACAATTTACTCCAAGTCCGCGTCGCTGGCGGCTGGGTCCGCGACAAGTTACTGGGAAGAATGACGCAGGATATTGACGTGACGGTCAACTGCATCTCCGGCGTAGACTTTGCGCGAAGAGTGGTGGACTGCGTGTCCAAGGAGCGGGAGCAGCATGAAAACGAGCAAGTGACACGTAAACTTCCTCACGTGGCAGTCATTTCCGCCAACCCCGATCAAAGCAAGCACTTGGAGACGGCCACCTTTTCGTTGCGCGGCATGGACATTGACGTTTGCGCGCTGCGGTCGCACACCGAAGTCTACCAAGATTCGCGCATTCCGGCCAGCAGCACCGGCACGCCGCTGTCCGACGCCATGCGCCGCGACTTTACCATGAATGCGCTCTTTTACAATTTACAAACGAAACGTGTGGAGGATTGGACGAGGCGGGGTATTTTTGATTTGATGAAGGGAGTGATTGTCACGCCGCCCGTCATGCTCATGGATGATGATCATAGTGGGAGTGTAACAACAGCTGCAACGCCTGATGGTACTATTGCTCCGCCGCTACACGCCGATGAAGACTTGTTGCTGGAGCAATCCGCCTACTCGACCTTTCACGACGACCCGCTCCGCGTGCTGCGCGCCGTGCGCTTTGGCGTGCGATACAATTACCAGTTGCATTCATCCATTATCAAGGCGGCGCAGACATTGGACATCCACGTTGCGCTCCACCAAAAAGTGTCGCGCGAGCGGGTCGGCAAGGAATTGGTCGGCATGATGAAGAGTTGCGACATGGCGGTGCGAGCGTTGCGCATGATGTGGGAATTGAAACTGGCGGGGTCAGTGTTTATACTTCCAACAACTAGTGAATGCGGCAATGACGATAATGGTGTCGTGACGCTGGTGCATGGAAGAATTGCTGGAAACGAGTATCCCACCAAGGGCAGCCATGGCGTTTTGGAGGCGGCGCAAGCTCACGTGCGCGAGCTTGGTTGGGTCGAGTCAATGCGACTGCTTGGTTTACTGCCGCAAGTGATGCAAGCATACCATGAGACGAAAAGTGTGACAGCAAACAATGTGACTCCTCTTGATGAGTTTTTGCTACCTTTGGCAACCTTTTTGCTGCCGTTTCGAAAACTTTTATACGAGCAAGGCAAGACCATGGCGACATTGAAGCAGTACTCGGTGGTGCGCTACATGGTACGCGATTCCATCAAGTTTCCGAACAAGCACATTCACGCCATCGGTTTGCTGATGGATCACGTGGATGCCATGTCGGCGCTGCTACAGGACTGGGGTGCATTTGCATTTAACATGCACGCCACTGCATCGGGGCGGGCGACGATGAGCGAGAGTGCGGTTGACAAACAGACGGCTCAATTTCGGCTGCAAGCTGGTTTGCTGTTACGGGCAACGAAGGATTTATGGGTCACTTGTCTACTGCTGGCATCGATTATACTACCAGGTGATGATCCCGCATTGCAAAGGACTCACGCAACAATGGCAATCTATCAGCTCGTATTGTCACTTGGTCTTGACGAGTGCTGGAAGACGAAACCAATTTTGGATGGCAAGGCGATCATGACGACCTTGGCGCTACCAAAGGGCCCTCAAGTTGGAGGATTTATGGAGGAGCAAGTGCGATGGATGCTCATGCATCCGCACGGAAACGAGGCAGACCTTGTGCAACATCTACGTCTATTTCAGGAACGGTTGCAGCAGGAGCAAGGATCGAATGACAGTGTTGATGGCAACCTAAAGAATCAGCCTACTGTGGATGGAGGAGGAACGAGACCAGCGGAATTAATGAACACATCTTTGGACAGTGCTCAGCATGTTTCGAAGCGCATGCATGTCGAATGAACTAGCGACGACGATTTCTGCGTCACAATGATGGTGGATGCTAGCTCCGGTAAAAGTACAGTTTTGTATCTATGAAATGATGCTCATAAAGCCAGCAGAAGACGAATGTGAAAGCGACGACTGGATGTTTATAGTGGCCATCGCGTACGCTCAAAAGCGTAAGCACCGGCAATTTAGACGCATTACGTTCCTTGCTATTACTATATACTCTCATAAACATCAAGTAGTTTAAAAACAAAAGAGTAGGCACAAAAGTATGGGCGAAGCTGTTGCAGCGCAAAAATGAAAACTGTTCCCCATCGAAAAATGGGCGCCCAGGTTTCCCCTAGCAAATCTTGTCAAGCAGCTATGCATTGTGCACGCGACCATCGTCAAAATTTTCTGCATTCAATTCATCATCATTGCCATGATATGACGAATCGCCCATGACAGTGGCAGCCGGCGTGTCTCCGCCAACATGACGACGTCGCAGACGATCTTCTTCTCGCCTCTGTTTAAATGCTGAAATAAATTCGGGATTCACCTCATCTTCACCACCCAGAAGAAACAGCCCACCATGGTAGCTGGTATCCAGACCAACAATTTCTTCCAGTGGGTCACTTCGAAACCAGCCTCTACAGAGGAATGAAAAAATTTGTCAGCAAGATGTTTTGGCGAGCAAAAATAATATCAGCAAAAATGTTAGGCCAAACATGCTAATTACCTCCAATCTAGCCACACGAAAAAGGGAAACATGATTACAGTGACCCAGCTGCAAATGAACAAAATTCCAACCAGCTGACATGCCAGTAAGTTTCCGTCTCGGCCATTGAACACCCAACCAGCATGGTCGGCATTGCCATACGCTTCCTTTACCCAACGAGGCGATGCAAACAAGCCACAGGCGATGACACCCTTTAATCGCAAATAAAGTTGATGAGTCAAGTTCACATGCGGCGGTAAATGACGTTCAAACGCTAATTGGAATGACGCGACACACTTACCCACATGCCGCCCAACATGTGAACAGGAATGGCTGAAGGAAGAAACAAAATCGTTGTAAGCATCTATCATTGAAAATGGCAGCGCTGCTGCAGCGCCTTATTACCTACCATCAACAGCGTCATCAAGTCGCAAGCGAACCAAGCCTTTCGATCCTGCCAAGTAGACAGTACCGGCAACAATGCCCGTAATCACCGCTCCCCAAGGCTCCATTACTCCACATCCACTCGTCACTGCGACCAAGCCTGCCAAGGAACCGTTCATGGCCATTTTCAGGTCGAAATAGGATTCACCCGTCATGCGTTCGAGTATGCAGAGATTCAGAAACAATGCCGTAATGCCGGCGGCACCCGCCGAAAGGGTAGTATTAACGCCAGCCAGTGCGGCAATGACATGTGCGTTGGGACCAGAGTTTGGTAATGCTGCGGGTCAAGCGAAGGATCATCGGTGAGTGTGTTAATTTAAATCGTATCAAACGCCAACCCGAAACATCATGAAGCAGAACGATGGGACTGGAGTGGTCAATGATTTGTCAACGCAATTGTAAGCGACTTACCGCTCCCACAGTTAAAACCGTACCTGCAGGAAGTTGTAAGAAAGGAGACGAATTAGAATCTGTTACACGGACAGATTGAGCATCGCGCTTAGCACTTAATGAGCCTGCTTACCATCCGAACCACAGAATGAGCCTAGTCGATACAAGAACCATGCAAAACTTGTGAGTTGAGAAAAGAAACAACTTAAAAAGCACTCTTCGAAACCGTACGTACGTTCCAAGCATTTGCAGCGACATGGACGATCCAGGAAACTCCTTTGGCTTTTCTAGTCTCCGTCCAGTCTCATCGTGAAACCGTCCTCGTCGAGGCCCAAGAATAACAGTCGCAAAGAGCGCCGTGGTGCCACCCGTAATATGCACAACGCCACTTCCCGCAAAGTCAATCATGCCAATGCCCCACAGTGGATCAATCGAGTAGGCGCTCAAGAAACCTTGCGGATTCCAAATGGCGTGCACAACGATTGGATAGACCCATCCCACCATGACGAGTGAATACGACAAGTAAGCGGCCATTTGACATCGCTCCGCCAATGTACCAGCAATAATAGTGACAGACGCCGCTGAAAAGGCATACTGAAACATCCAAAAGGCCAAGTCTTCCACGTTCATGAGGAAAAAGTCAGTGACACCAATGAACGTTTTGTTTGGCGAATACGGATCGGATCCGCCAAAGGCAAAGGCGTAGCCAATGGTATACCAAGCCAGTGAAGCGCCGCAGGCATCCAGTAAATTCTTGAGCAAGGTGTTTTGAATATTCTTCTTTCGAACAGCGCCGGCGCAAACCTGTTGACGATGCGTATATGCAAGCGAGTGAGCGAGATTTAGCACATGTACGTCAGGCATCGTTTCACAGTCACTGCAGATTGTAGCTTAAAACCACTATACTTGTTTTTATCGTACGCACCATGGCAAAGCCAGCCTGCATAAAGAAAATGAGACTGGCGGCAAACACGAGCAGGACGGATCGGGCATACTCGTGCGTGCCAACCTCCTTTTGCATGGTGCGAGCAATGCTGCGTACGGAAAATAAAAGTGAGAAATGAGATATAGTACAGACGTGTTTCAATTTCGCCAGTAAAAGTTTTTTCACGTCGCGATGCAAGGTGCAATGGAACGAAAAGCCTTTACATCGTTGACGTTGTTGGAAAGCTCCTCATCGCTCATGAGTTCAGCAAAACAATTTGGTTCTCCATTGACAAGACATGGTAAATTGTCGACTCCTCATTATCAATATCAAAACGATCAAATTCCTTCTTGACAAGCGAGTAGAGAATCCATTTCCCGTTACCACTTTCACATTCGTACCATTCAATGAGCACCGTCACATTGGCATTCTCTAGGTTCGTTTCATTGCTCAGCTGCAGGCAGTAGCCCACCAAGTCGGAGCCGGGCGTTGCCTTGGAGCCCATGGTAGTGTCGTTTTGGTCGTGCAGATTGTGTTTCGATGGCAGCGACGGGTCGGAATGTCGCACCTCTGTTGGACCGGAGGTGCGAAGGAAAGGAAGGTTGAAAAGTGCTGCTTCATGGCGTTCGATAGACGGCACCATGGATGTTATCCGTCACACTTCGCTGACGCCAATGAGGTATACATGAGGAAACACGATCACGCTTTCATGAAATTTTACCAGAATGACCTACAGGCAATCTTAATTAACAATGAAATCACATTTGGTATTATAGCCTCATAATGACTTTGACATACTTTGAACTCACTTTCTTTCCGTTGAGTTTTTCTATAGTACACTAAACACTTTACAAAACTAAACGTCACTGGCGCGGCAGGCGCTGATGACCCACTTTGCGCAACCTGCAACGACTTGCTTGCTCGCGGAATTTTTACCACTCTCCGCCTCGATTGGTCAACTTTTTGTCGAGGTTTTTCTCGTCATGTTGCGGTAGCTCGCTCCTTTTCCTTTGCGAAGAAGTCCATGGCGCGAGGCGAAAGCACTATACGTGAGCTTTTCATAGATTCCCTTCACTCGAACGTTTCGCGGTCGTGTAGAACGAAAGGACTTTTTGCGCCAACACTGCCGCCACAATACACTGCATCCGTTCCATTGCTCATCATTCAACCGAAGCAGCGCACCTCTTAATAAAGAAGAAACATTTATACCATGATTAATCGACATGCAAAACGCCTCATCTGTGGCTTTATGACGTTGCTGTTACTACCATTAGAATGCTCCTCCTTGGACTTTGGCAAGCACCTTCGACGAAGCATTGCTTCTGCAATCAATGACGAGAGTGTCGAGACTTTCGCGTCAACGACACCACTACAAGAACAAGCAGCAGCAGTAACACTCCATCCACTCAAGGATCCCACGCGCAAGCATCGAATACTGCAGCAGGAGCAGTCGACAGACGTTGACCAGTCGCGCCGCACCGAGCTTTCGCGCGACCGCGAGTCGCTCATTCACATACTCATGAGCGCGGGTGTCACCTACCTGAGCCTGCAGGAGATTGGTTCGCTGCCAACGTGGACGCAAGTGTCGAGCTTGTACGGATCCGAGCCGTTGATATATGGACTGGAAACGTGTCAAGCGTATCGAGACACGCTGCAACGACACAATGCGACGGCGGCAAGTGCAGCAAGTGGTGCAGCAGTGGTGGAACCAAAGCCGCGCGTCGCCGGCTTGTTCAACACTGGCACAAATGCACTAGCGCAAAGCATGTTTGATAATTTCCAGCCATTGCCGGATGTCAAGGTATGTTGCTGTATCGCATGGGGGTATATGTGACTGAGTGAAGGAACATATGATTGCTGCGCATCATCCTAAAGTCGCCATGCTTTGCTATGCATGACTCGTTACTTTCGTTCTCACTGGTCTCTCTCATCACATTTTTTTACAGGATTACAACTTGAAATGGGGCAAGCATGTTCCTCCGCGCGATCGGTGGACGGAAACGTACAAATTGGAGACTATTGAAACGGAGCTTCCCATTGTCATGGTTCGAGATCCAATGTATTGGATGCAAAGGTACGACATTCGCATGTTGTGTGAATGGAGTAGGCGTCATAGTTGTTGGTCATTTGATTAGCGTGTCTCATTCAAATCATTTTCTACTCGCAATGCAGCATGTGCAAGGCCGAGTACAATGCCGTTTGGGACAAGGGTCTTGGGCAACGATGCCCAAACCTGATTCCGACCGCGGAGGAACGAGAAGCATTGGACCTTGGAAACGCTACAACCTTTCCCGTTGATGTGATTGTACGAACGCACTATCGAGACCACTACGAATCGCTAGCGGGACTTTGGTCCGAGTGGAACCGTCTTTGGCTAGATTACTCGAGGCCGAGACTGGTGAGAGCATCCCTGTCTATTACCTTTCGCGTTGTATTGGCAAATAATAAATGCTCACCGACTCACAATAACGTTTCTTGTATCCCATCTTCCGACAGATGATTCGCTTTGAGGATTTCCTGTTCCATGGCGAATACATTATGCAAACCATTAGCGAATGCACCGGTATTTCCATGCACCAAGATTTCCGCTATCAGCTTGAGGCTAGCAAACCGGTACGTTGAACCAAGTCGAGACAGTGCATCAATTGATGTTGCTGATGCTATATTGTACTCATCCTGCTTTCTATTTGTATTATTTCGTTTTCATCAGCACGGCCAGTCGTCCGACTTGTACGGCGCCCTTGTCAAGTACGGCAGCGGCCGCCATCGCATCGCCAACTACACGGTTGCGGAGCATGACTATCTCACGACGGCCCTCGACCCAGAACTCATGCGGCTGTTTCAATACCAACCGCTGGACGTGGCGGAAACGTATGCCGGCATGTAGTTGTTGCTGTTGTCTTCGTCGTCGTCAACGTGCTTCGTCCTGTCACGCATTATCTGTAAGAACTGTACTATCATTATCATAACTTTAAATTGAGACTATTATATATAAATCTGTAAGTACATTCATTTGACAAGATAGTTGCGATAGGACGTTCGTTTCTACATGCTCGCTCGACGAAACGGTCGAAAGGAGAATCCCTTTGGCTGCCACGACGCGTCAATATTGGTTTCGTTCACTTGCTGCTGCAAAGCTGTCTCTTCCTTGCGCATTGCTGCGGATGCGTGTTGCAGCAGCAGCTCGCGACTTGGCGGCGGCGGCGGCGGCGGCGGCGCAAAGGCAGACACGTTAATGCTGGCTTGGTAATGTTGTTGCTGTTGCTGCGGCGGTTGAACATCATTTTTTGGTTGCTGCTGCTTGACTTTGGTGCGAACAATCATGCGCTCCATGGTTGCGCGGTGATTGCTGCTGCCGCTTTCTCGAGTGTTCGCTGCCATGAGCATGCCACTGCTCGTCGACTGACTCTTGAAACTGTCCTCCCGCTCCAAACGACTCTTGCGAATGGACGATTGCGTCGTGTTGCGCATCAAGTAGGGCGGCGTGGCAATCGTCATGGTGGGACTCGTCGAAGCGCTGGTGCTGGTGCTGGTATTATTGTTGTTGGTGCGCTGCGGCGACTGGTAGTGACTCGAGGTTGCCGTGGTAGTCGTCGCCATGGACTGCGCGTCCCAGTCACGCGTCGAGTAGGATGCCAGCGATCGCACCGAGTCGCTGTTGGTAATGCTTCGACGTGATGACGAATGATGATGGCTGCTGCCTCCTCGCATGGGAGGAGGCGGTCGTCGGCCGGAAATGGTCGTGGCAATGGAGTGACTGGCGAAGGACATGTCGTCGAGCTCGTCGTCCCACGTGGAGTAGTGCGACGTGTAGGAAACAATCGACTCGTTGCCAACCAAGTAGGTAAAGTCGGGAGATGCGTTTGTCGTGTTCGTTGCTGGAATTGTAGTAGGAGCAGCAGCAGCAGCAGCTGCAGCAGTCATTTCTGGCTTGACAAGCGACGGTTGCGGCCGCACGTGAATGCTTGGTTCATCGTCGCCATCATCGACGCGCCGACTTGGCGGTCGAGCTGATCCTTGCAACTGCGATAAGAGAGCGAGCGGCTTGACGGGACTTGTCAATTGCTGAATGGTAAAGGATCGGACGGACGCAATTGTAGATGTCCCGGACACTACGGAAGCATCGTCATCGATATTGTTGTTGCTGTGACTGTTATTGGAACGGTCTCGCGAGAAACGTGAATGACGCGAGGAATTTGGAGCCTTGAGCAGAGACGAGTAGTAACTCTTGCGGCTGTTGATGCTTTGTGGACTGCTGGAGGGATTCATGGTCGACTGCATGTTGCTAGTCGTTTTGTTTGAGATTGTGAAGGTTCTGTTCGTCCTTTCCGAGCAAGTGTGAATGAAACTTGTCTCGCTTCGTCGCTTGATCGTGAAATCGCGCTCGACGAACAAGAGCGAACATTCGAGTTCGGTCATATGACCTGTCAGTCGTGTTAAAAAAGTTACGGCGTACTCTAACTCCGGAGCAGTACGAGTATGCATGCATATACATACCGATAGCACCATTATCACTCTACTACTTGTACATAACAGTGTTCCTATATGATTGAGTACGGTTCCAAGCTCTAAAGGGCTGGTAATCGTTGGAGAAAATCTGATACCTAGGTTTGAAAGGCAACTCTTGTGGTTGGGATCGGCATGTCAGCGCATCCGCGCCATGCAGATGTTTGGTCCAAATGTAACCAAAGAGTGCTTTGTTATGCATGATGTATCCGTCGTTGATGAATGGAGGCCTATCCATGTTCAGCGACAGCAGGCACTGGCTGCGAAAGCCACGGCGCTTGTGCTGACTGCCTTTGCAATATAATGAATGAACGCCACGAAAAATATCTGCCCTTTATATTTATCGCTGCACTGAAAGAGTGAATAAGTAGTTTGACATCGCTATAGTGGCTAACCTCATCAAAATACTCCTGCTGCTTGCGTTCCCTCAATCGTGCACGAATTCGCAAGCGCGAATGAATTGTGAACGCCGAGCGCGCGCGCATCGCCGACGTGAAACGACTAATGCGGTGGATCCGTTTCGTCGGCATGGACGACTGCTTCGTTTCTTCCTCACATTTTTCGTCAAGCCACCATGAACCGTCCAGCTCCCATTCCGCTCAACCCTGATGGTGTATCGGCGCTTTTAACGTGCGCCATTTGCTTGGACTTTCCGCTGCAGCCGGTCACTGGCGGAAACTGTGAGCACATGTTTTGTCGCGACTGTCTACTTCACGACAAGAATGACGGACTCGACGTTTGTCCCTGCTGCCGTGATTCCTCTACAAAACTCAAACCTTTGCAAGTTGGTGCCTTGTTGTATCGCATCTGGAGCGAAGTTCCCGTAAAGTGCGGCCGTTACGGCCACGGCTGCGCCTGGACGGGATGCGCCGTGGATGCTGGCGATCACGCACGAGAGTGTTCAGTCGTGACAAGCCCTACAAAGCAGGAAGGGAAGCTTGGGCAGGTCACGAGTAACGACAAGAAGTCCAATGGAGTGTTTCATTGTCGCAAAGTACCATGCGATCGATTGGTTCACCAGTTGGAGGCGGCAAAGCTTGAAATTGATGCCAAGACCAAGGAAAATCAAGCACTCTGCGCAAAGAATGATGATTTGACCGAACAGGTAGCCACCTTGCGAGCTTGTTTGGATTTCAAGCTTGTCAACAACATCTTTCAAGAGATTCGCATCAAGAACGACGCCGCATGGCGCGCCAAATTGAATGGCGGGGCGGCGCATGTTATTCCCAGCGACTGGAACCGCCCTTCGATTGTCACGCTGACCAAGCTCATTGCTCAATATGCCACTTGCAAGCCAGATATCATTGACGCCAACGAGGTGTTTGACTGTGTGGGCGCTTTCAACGACGCCCTCGATGATGAAAAGTCTGCTGGGCTAACTGTTATCCATCGCATCAACACGCGTATGCTTTTTCTCACTTGCTTGTCAAGTAAGTGGTTCACAGCATTTCAGATGGAACAGATTATCTCGTGGATGGTCAAGCAGGGATGGGCCTCGCTTTCTTCCGTGGCTTTGCATTAGTGTGGTTGAGTTTCCCCTTGTTGTATGGCTGATGTCATGCTGTTTACGGAGGGAAGATACACGGCGCGATGCGTCTGTAAGTGTTTCAATAGTTTAAAAAGTAATAATCGAAATTAACCGTACTTTGTTTGTCAAGCACGACGGATTGGCTGGATCGCCAAAACAAACGGCCCACTCGTTGTATGTCCCCCCTCACGAGTAGAACTGGCGCAAATACCAGCGTTGCACATTTAACCTTTCACTACACAAAGCTCTATTGCGCCCAGAGACTTGTCATGCGTGAAACGCATTGTACTCGTATCGTTCCAATATTGATGAGACTCACAGCATTGGTCCACAAACGGCGTACTGACCCGCAGCTATCATCATCTACGGTAGTCCAACGCTCATCTCGAACTCGGGCATTCATCTAAGCAAACTGCGAAAATCAACCATCTTTATTGACATGAGCTCCTCGCAGTCCAACTTGAGCCTTTCCATCCCAGATTGGCAAGCTTCACTCCTGCACTTGCCGCCGCCGCGCTCTGGGATGCGGATGATTTGCGCCAAGGTTGAGAAAGTCGCCAAGCCAACGGACGTCACGATGAGTAATTTTCAGTGCCGCTTTAGGCTTTTATCAGTGTGACAACGGTGCGACATTCGTTTGACGCAACATTCCGTGACATGGCGAACGAAGCTGCAGCAGCGATTCCATCAACTTCGCCCCTCTCGTCCTTCTCACTCCATGAACAATAGCTTCCTGCTTTGTTGTATATAATAATAAGATCGTTGCTGCATAGAAGCGAGGCGAAATTATAAATTACAGGCTCCTTGCGATACCATTGTGCTCATTGACACGCACCTGTCAGCCAAAAAATCTGGAACAATTATTCCTACAAATGAAACTCCTCGACTACCTTTCATCGTCATCAGCGACTGCACCTGGAAGCGCTCCAACGAATGCGACTCCTGCTGCTGCAGAATCGCTGGAAGCAGTCGCGCCGGAAGACTTGCCGCAGCAGCAGCAGCAGCATGACGCTAGCGACAGCGACAATAATAATCCAAATGAAGACGAACCAAGCGAACGTTTCACCAGCTCCCAAAATCTACAAGGCGCACCATCCGATGACAGCAACGTTCAGCACTCCGGTCGAGCACTGGTCCGCGGCAAGATTCGCAACGTGTGGCGGCCCCGCTACCTGCAAGTCTTGCATAACGGACTCGTCGACTACTACGAAGTCACGTTGGACCGTCGTCACAGTATCTACAAATACACGCTGGAGATTTGCGACGCGCGCGTGCTGAACAACAATTCGAATTGGCACAAGGATTTATCAATGGAACTGCAATTGCCGCGCGGCATGGTGGGCTTTTGCTTGCAGGGACGTCGGGTTGCTGCGTCTACTGACAATGCAGCCTCTGCAACATATGAAGGAGACCATGAGCAGCAACAAGCAATGTCACTGCTTTTGAACGACTGGAACGTTCCGGCCGACGCTTCGTCGCCGCACGAGTGGAGGGACATTTACTGTGCGGTGGACCGCATGGAGGAGGCGCAGGCGTGGGTGACGGCGCTGCAGTGGGCGGCGCGTGTGCGAACGACGTCAACAACAAGCGTGGAGCACGTAGCGACAGCAACTTCAACAGTAACAGCAAAAGACGCAACAAACACCAAGACGGAGGACTGGACCAAGGTGGTGACGCGCGACAAGAATATGAAAACGGATAGGAAAAAAATCAAGTCGGCGCCGTCAGCGGCGAGCAAGATTGTCGTGGCCAAGATTGTGCAGTATCAAATCGTGTGCGTCGGCTCGCTGCTGCAGTACGAGATTGCCTACGAAATTCACTGCTTGCTGCTGAAGCAAGACAAGGCTGAAACATGGTTTATGCTAAAGACGGCTCATGATTTGGAAGTACTCGTCAGTGATTTGGTGCAAGCACAAATGCTGGATGTTGCGCAGCTTGAATGTGTTCGTAGTTTACCGAGAATAGCATCCAAACCACATTTTGCTGACGTTCAAGCATCCGTTGCGACTGCCGATGCCATACTGCGGAGTTTGATTATGGATGCGACCATGGTCAATTCCAAGTTTGTAAAAGCATTCCTGGGACTAGCGCCATTGACGAGCGTTCCAACAAAGCATGCTCCTGCTGTTGGCTTGGCACGGTGCTGGTCCATGATGCCCACCATGTTTCAGCGGCATGATTCAACGTTGTATTCAAATCGCACGACGCATACTGTCAGCATTCCAACGGACCAGTACGTCCGGCAGTGGTTTGCGTCACACGTTGCCAAAAAGCAGCCTTCCATGCCTACCATTTACATGACACGCTTGTTGCAGCAACCGTTGGTGATACTGGGAGGCGTCAGCGTTGGTGTCGCCGCGTTTCAGTCGCTGGGACTGCTGTGGGAGCGCATGACTGCGCCAACAGTATCGGTGCGGTTGGATGTCTTGGTCTTGTCGTGGATATCGGCGGCGTACATTGGGCATTGCGTGCCGCTGCAGCGGTGGCCCGTGTGGAACGCAAATGATGTTCCACTGGCGATTGATACAAGAGGAGAGCAAAAGTTAATGCCTAGAGCTATACCTATCGTGGAACATGGAACTACCATTGAACAAGTTCTTATCAAGCCAACTGGCGGCGGAGCCAGTGCTACAACCTTGGACGATGGAGTGCTTGTGGAGGGTGATGCTGATGAGTTTTTATCGTCCACCGATTCGGAGCAATCGGAAGATGGCGAGGAGCTGCTTGAAGGAGCCAGCGTCGACACGAGGAATGAAGGGCGGCTGTCGTCGCCACTCCCAAAATATCCCGAAAACGAAGGCATGTCATGCTGGAGTCCGGCGGAAGATTCTTTGTTTAATGTTCGAGGAGAGTCGTACTTTGTCGATCGAATCAAGCGACCGTCGGACCCATCTCCACTCACTTGTCGCGGCGTTGACATTTTTCTCACCGACTCGCCTCAGCGACATATTTCCAGACATCCTGCCATGTTGGGAGGCAAGTTGAACGAGCAAGACACGTTTCTCGTCAATTTTCTCTTGCCGTTTGGGAACTTTGTCGCCTACTTTGCCATTCCTCCACTGGACGAGTTTCCGTCAAAGCTACAGACTGTGTGGTCCAACTTTTTAAAGGGCGATCAAGAGTACCGCGACGCTCGTCTCAAGCTACTGCCCGTTGTTGTCGAAGGACCATGGATCGTCAAGACGGCGGTTGGCCCTGGCAACGCTCCGGCACTGTTGGGCAAGGTGATTCCGCTGCAATACTTTTTCCGCGACGCAACAACTAGCACCAAGGCTGCCTACGAGGTGGATGTCATTATAACGGCATCCGCACTAGCCAAGGGCGTCTTGAGCGTCGTCAAGGGTTCCGCGTCGAGTGTTTCCATTGCCTTTGCCTTTATCATTGAGGCTGCCGCCCAAGACGAGCTACCCGAAACGGTCTTGTGCAGCTTTCAGATTCATTCCATTTGCTTGGATGACTGTCCCATTTTGGCGCCCTTTGACGACTCGGAGGAGGAGGATGTACACTCCATGTAAGATAATAGTTGATCTCTTGTTTTACCATAGCTACGGTAGAATGTGTTTCAACTCCTGCTCAACATAGTCTATTCTTATATCCTGTCCATCGTGTGGATATGATACTCCGTTTAGGCATGGACGACGATCTATAGGCCTAGGCCCGACAAACCAGCGAAATTGGACCATTGCTGTTCCTATTGACAAAAGCTTTTGCATACTTTGACGCGTTGACAAAAGCTTTTCCCTTTTTCGTTGGACGTTATAGTGCGCTCGTCATCAAGCAGGAATGAAAATGACTCAGTTGACATTGGGCCCAGCACGCGCAGGTGTGACACATGCAACCTTGCAGGCGCGCAAGTCACACAAAAATACGGGAAGCCTTGTCCGTTGCTCGCCCGCGCCGAAATTGTCGGTCATGGTCATTCTCGACCGAATAAAGCCCTCAAGTCATGAACGACTGAAGACTTGCGCGCGAATGAACAACCCTTCATCCATTCAGCAGGAGGGACAAGCAGTCCTACAATTTTTATGCTTGTTCTTTCAAGTCGCTCCCGACTGCTTGTTGTTGCTGTTTGTTGATTCATCGAGGCTTTAGACTGTATAGAATGATGAGCTGTCTATGCATGAGTCAAGTGCGACGACGAATGAAGCTGTTGTGCTTCATTTGCATCGTTTTGTCGTCATGCATGCCGATCCATTCTGCAGAGGCACAAGATGACTTGCCATTTTCGTCCCATCATATCAAGCGAGAAGACTACATTCATGCATCATCATTACTACTACAACGAATAAAGGGACCATCAAGTCAAGCCAAAAGTGCTCGCCATCTACAAACTGCTACAGCAAACACGCCATCAGTATTTTCCGTCAAGTGCCGCATGACCGTCGTCGACTTTTTGTACGCCAACCTTGACGCGGAGCTTTCCCAGCGCGTCGAGCAGGTGGGCTGCATTCCCCTCGACTACGAGTCGCACGCGGAGCTCGACTTGGTGTTGGTGATGGAGATTCCCGAAGCAGTCTATCGATTGTATCGACACGGCATTAACAGTGGAACGATTCAACTATTATTTGACCATGTCATGCTTTCCGACAACGAAGAGACTCTGATACTGCTGGATGACGTCGTGACGGAGATTGACGACACCAACGGACGTAGCTTGCTCGTCGCTCCGCCACCAACCAAGGGTACCATGTCGGTCTTTTTGGTCCGCATTTCCACGTCGGACGCGGCGCCCAATAGAACATTGGCCGAGATTGAGTCGCGCCTATTCAATAGCACGCTTCCCAACTTTGCGTCGCAGTACAAGCAGTGCAGCATGGAGCAGCTGCAGTGGACACTGGCGGGTGGCATGGACATTCTCGTGGATGTGCCCATTGCCAACTTTTCCACCGGCATGAGCATTGTCACGCTCGCCGAAAGCTACCTGCGACTATACACCGGAGTAACCAGTGTTTCGGAACTTGCCACCCGCGTCATGTACTGCGTGGCGCCCGGCACCAGCGTGGGATGGATCGCGAGCGCGTCGGTGAACCACTGGCGGGCCATTTTCAACGACGAGTGGTGTGTTTCGCTGTCGGGGACCATGCACGAGCTGGGGCATACGCTGGGGTTGCTGCATTCGGGGGAGGATGACAACAAGTATGGGGATCAGACGGGGTATATGGTGAGTGCTGATAATTGTATGAGTATATGAGACGACGCCACGGCTTTGGCGCTTGAATGATTTCGACTCATCACACATGTCCCTTCCAACCCTTCTCTACTTTATATACAGGGCTACGGTTCCATGAGCGACACGACGCCTCAAAAGTGTTTCAACGGCTTTCAAAGCTGGCAAATGGGTTGGTACGCCAACCGCGAAAAGTACTTGGACGTGTTTAGCGAGTTTGGCGTGTACAACTTGGTTGGCTTTGTCGAGTATCCACTCGTTGTGGATGGCGAGTACGTGTTGATGATTATTGACGACACGTACTTTTTGCAGTACAATTTGGCGGAAGGCTTCAACGTTGACACGACGGAGAAGCAAAATGAAGTCACCATTACCATGCCGGAGGGTGCAGGAACGGGCATTGCTGGATCACTGGCAGTGGGAGCCAACTTTACCGTTCCAAACTACAAGGAGTCGGGGCTGGACTTGATTGTGGAGGCATGCTCCGTTCGAAACGCCAGTACCACTGGCTTGGCGAACGCCATGGTCATTGCCGTTGGCCTTGGTCGATCCTACTGCAGCGAATCGCAGACAGTGGCGCCCCAGGTGACGGCTGCCACTCCTCCGGTATGCATGGAGTCCCAGAGTCCCTGCTTTGAAGACGCCAACTGCTGCGAAACACTCATTTGTCGAGGAGTCGACGACTTGCAAAAGTCTTGCACCAGCTGTCGACCACTCTATAGCTTATGTCAAGATACACCCGACTGCTGCGACGGATTGTCATGCTCACTTGGCGTTTGTCGCGAAGCAGTGGTGCAGACGCCGCTCGCCGCCAATACCACGAGCAGCCAAGTGACGACGGTGACATCGAGCGTCCAAGCCGACAAGGTTACATCATGCATTGATCGCAAACTGGGTTGCACCGACAATGTCGACTGCTGCGGCGACTTGCGATGCATCAAGGTGGTGCAAAGTAAATGCCGCATCTGCCGACGCGCCAACATGCAATGCTTTGAGAGTGACGACTGCTGCGACGGTTTGCACTGCAACGAAAAGCGAAAGTGTCAGCAGACACCAGTCGCAAACACGAATCCAACTGTTTCACAGCCGGAATCATTGTTTGGGGGACGACGATGATGACTGCGAAGGAGGCAGCCGACGAAGCATTGGATCGATTGATAACAGTACGCGAATCATAATGGCTTGAAATCAATCAAGCCACTGCAATGAGATTCATCTCCTTTGCGCTTTTTAGCTACTAATTATCATACAACTTGCATGCTTTGTAATGGTTTTGGCCGTTAGGCATACATCGACAGGGGGCAATCGTTTCAGAAGAAGCCTGCGTTACGACAGATAGCTAGATTCAAACACCACTGCGACACAAAGATTGATCCGAACGCGTCGAGCAGATCAACCCGAAGCGGCACGCCACAGAATCCTTCCGTCACACTACTTGTCATAGACAGACTCTTTACTCATCAATACAAACAACGATACATTCTCTTATATTACAATATTGATAAACTGACAATGACATTACTGACTCGGCAGATGCTGCGGCAGTCTCGAGCCGGATTTATGAAGACGCGAAATCCTCGTTTCGCTGCGGCAATTCTGCCATGTTCCAATTTATCGTTACATTATTCCTTATTCTCGACAAGTACACTGGACCAATGGACGCAAACAGCCCAAAAGGAACTGAAAGCGTCCAAACTGTCCGTGGAGGAACTGCAAACGACCCGCGTCACGCCGGAGAATGTGACGCTGCAGCCCGTCTACTACGACTTGTCGAGTGACAATCCAGACTTGCCGGGCGTCTTTCCCTACACGCGAGGACCGTATGCGACCATGTAGTGAGTCATTAAATAGTACTGTATATAACATGCAGTTGAAGAGAATGAATGGAGCTGAATGAAAATGAAAAAGAGCTTACGTTTGTTCACGACGCTTGACTGTGCTTCATTCTCACTGAGACTCACACTCACAAATCATTCATAACATCTACTATATGCAGCACGGCCCGTCCTTGGACCATTCGTCAGTACGCCGGTTTCAGCACCGCCAAGGAATCCAATGCATTTTACAAGAAGAACCTAAAAGCGGGTCAGCAAGGTTTGAGCGTGGCCTTTGACTTGCCGACGCACCGGGGCTACGACTCGGACCATGCGCGCGTGTTGGGAGACGTTGGCATGGCGGGTGTTCCGATTGATACGCTCAACGATATGCAGGCGCTGTTTGCAAACATTGACTTGACGCAAGTGTCGGTGAGCATGACCATGAATGGAGCGGTACTACCAGTGCTGGCGTTTTACATACAAGCGGCGCTGGAAGCGAATTATGACACGCCGAAAACGCCCGCACAAGTCTTGAGCAACTTGAAAGGCACAATTCAAAACGACATTCTCAAGGAGTTCATGGTCCGCAACACGTTTATATACCCGCCGCAGCCAAGCATTCAGCGCGTCATTGCCGACATTATGGGTTATGCGGCCAAGCATTTGCCCAAGTTCAACACGATTAGCATTAGCGGCTACCACATGCAGGAGGCGGGAGCGGATGCGGCACTGGAAGTGGCCTTTACCATTGCGGATGGACTGGAGTATATGCGCACGGCGGTGAATCATGCGGGGTTGAGTGTGGATGACGTTGCGCCGCGACTCAGTTTCTTTTGGGGAATCGGCATGAACTGGTATACAGGTATGTTTGCGATGGAAAGGAAAGCAGGGCTTGTTGTAACAATTGAAACGACTCATCTCTACATTTTGCCGCATCAGAAATTGCCAAGATGCGAGCCGCTCGTCGAATTTGGGCGGAGCTGGTCAAGAAGGAATTTGCTCCAAAGAACGACAAGAGCCTCTTGCTTCGAACTCATTGTCAAACATCAGGATACTCGCTCACAGAGGCACAACCCATGAACAATATTGTACGGACAACGATTGAAGCCATGGCTGCCATTATGGGTGGAACGCAATCGCTTCACACCAATTCGTATGACGAAGCAGTCGGCCTGCCAACGGTGCAGACGGCTCGGGTCGCCCGCAACACGCAGCTGATTCTGCAGGAGGAGACTGGCATTTGCGACGTGGCGGATCCCTGGGGTGGATCGCACATGATGGAAGCTTTGACGGATGAGTTGCACGAGAAGGTAATGGATATTATTCGAGAAGTGGAAGGCACCGGAGGCATGACCAAGTACATTGCCAGTGGTTTGGCCAAGCTGCGCATTGAGGAGAGTGCCACGCGAAAGCAGGGTCGCATTGATAGTGGGCAGGAAATTGTGGTTGGCATAAACAAGTATCGGCTGACAAAGGAAGAGGAGGACGCTGAACGCATTGACGTTTTGAAAATTGATAATACGGCAGTGCGGCGAGAGCAGATTGAACGCATGCAGCAGGTACGAGCGGAGCGAAACGAAGCGGCTGCGCAGGAAGCACTGGCTAAACTGGAAGCAAGCGCGAGATTGGACCGCAGTACAGCGAATGGTGATGATCCAAACAATCTACTGAAGCTTTGCATTGGTTGTGCAGCTGCGCGCTGTACTCTCGGCGAGATGTCCTTGGCGATGGAGAATGCTTGGGGGCGCCACGTTCCAACCGGTTCTGTCGTCCAAGGTGCCTACGCGTCTTCGTTTAATCACAGCGGTTCCGGAAACAAGAACGAGGAGTATGAACGCGTCTTGAACCGAGTGAAGGCTTTTGAGTCTCGCGAGGGCCGACGGCCTCGCATTCTAGTGGCCAAGATGGGACAGGATGGGCACGATAGAGGGGCCAAAGTTATTGCTAGTGGCTTTTCTGACCTTGGCTTTGATGTCGACATTGGGCCGCTCTTTCAAACGCCTGAAGAGGTTGCGTTGCAGGCGATTGACTCTGATGTGCATGTTATTGGAATTTCATCTCAAGCTGCTGGGCATCGAACACTGTTGCCGGCATTGAAGGAGGAGCTTGAGGAAAAGGGAGCTGGGCATTTAATTGTTGTTGCCGGTGGCGTCATTCCACCACAAGACTACGACTTCTTGCTGAATGAAAGCAAGAGCTGTAGTGCCATTTTTGGCCCTGGAACGCGAGTAATAGCTTGCGTGGAAAATGTCCTGGATCTGATAGAAAAGGAAAGCGCAAACCAACAGGCTGCGTAATATGTTTAAGAAACCGGTACATAATTGCTGCTATCATGGGCAAATACATTTGAAATAGATCATTTATATATAAGGTAGTTTACCCTCAAGTACGCGAGTAAGAGTCGCTTGCTGTTCAACGAATCGTTTCCACGCCTTCATTGAGCGCAATCGTCGTCACACTCACTGGTGAACTGCATTGCGTTGCGACGCTGTCCAACCCGCTCGATCCGCTCTTGACCGTGCTAGTGCCGCCGCTTCGAGTTGCACGCGGTGGGCTTGTCGGAGGTGGCATTTCATCGTCGTCCCACAAGTCGTCAAAGGTAAAACGAGTATTGGTACTATCGTTCAAGCCAGTGTCAATGACCAAGTTGCCACTTGCCTGCGTGGCTTGACTGTCAATGTCACTGGCCGTGGCACTATCCAATTCATCACAGTCGCTCATGAGAAAGCTCGAATCGTTCGTCTCTCGACGCGTTACTCCGTCTTTGACTGCTGGCAGGGCTGCCACTGCCTCATCCGTATGAGCCACACAGTCCTTGGCTTGGGCGTCATTGCATGTATTCGCCTGCTGATTGAAATGGCGCTCAAAGTCATGGCGACGCCCGAGAAGGTTTGAAACCGGCAAGGTCGTGCTTGAACAATTCCACTGCAACTGCATTGTCATGGCTGGACCGGTAGCTTGAGCGTTCTTCTTGATACTTTTGCAAAGCGCATCATTACTCTTGTTCTTCCAAGACGCCCCCATGCCCAGCGCCATGCTACTCGAGTAACCCATGGCAGGAGTACCACTGCAAGTGCGTCGACTACTTGCATATTGCTGCTGATTGCCAGCAGCAGCACCACTTTTGGAAACTACGGATTGCTGCACCTTGACCATGACTTCCAACGAATCGGATGACACGGCCCGCAGGGGCAATGGCTCCAAGAGTGAACGCGCATCGTCCAGCTGCTTGACGGGGGGATGCAGGCGCGATGCAGCCGTCGCCGAAGTCGTTGTAGTCGTTGTCGTCGTTGTCGTCGTATTTGGCCAAAAGCTCTTTGGCCGACTCGCCATGGAATGGTGCGAATGCGAGCCACCAGAGTCAGAGTAAGGAGTAGTTGCTGTTGCATGATCGATTCGTCGAGGCGGCGCTTGAAGCGCATGTGACGACGAAGAGTCCACAAGGCGCTGGCGATGCGTCTGATAGTTTGCCAATGGCTTGTCTTGGTCGAGTTGCAACAATGCTCGAGCCGCCTCGTCGTCGTCAGTTTCCGGCGTATCCTTGCGCTGCTGGCAAACAATTTCACTCGACGCAGATGTTGTAATGGTTGACATTGTATTGAGCGTATCGGGCGACTTGTTGTTGTCGGACGAGCTTGGTGACGCGGTCCATTCCAATTCATTCGTGATTGTGGTTCCAATGGAAGGAGTTGGCTGCAAATCGTCATGGCTAATCTTCTTCTTGGCTTCCTTGGTTCGCTCCTCAATCTCCTTGTAATCCATGAGAATGTAGTGACGCGTGCACTGATTGCCGCTTCCTTGATCGCGAGCATTGTTGCTGCTACTGCAGACGCAGTAGGGCTGAAAGCACAATATTTGCTCCATGGAAAGCTGCGCGTACAAGCCCAGTGCGTAGGAGCGAGCCAGCGCGCACAGCAAGGCCCGACTGGAGATTACCACGCCTCCCAAGCAAACGGAGTCGTTGCTTGCATGAATGCGATGCAACTGATTGTTATTGTTGCAATCGCTCATTGACATTGACTGTTTATAGTGACGCCGCGTCGTGCGTCTTGAGTGGGCGCAGACGCCAACGCGGCCATGCTTCTTTTCGTGCTCGTAGAGCGCCAAAAACATGAGCGGATGAAGGCGCAGCATGACTTGGGCGTAGGAAGCGTCGCGCAGCGTCACTGGAGGAGATGCGTCATGAAAGAGTCGTGGCGTTGACTCTGGCGCAAACGTATATTCCGTTGATTTCGTAGTTCCGTCCATCGACTTGAATCCAGTCACGACTTGCCGGCGATTCGTTTCTGGATTGGTTCGTTTGAGAATGGGAGCTGGACCAAGAGGAAATGGATGATTGAAGGCATTTGCATTGACTGCCTCCTTGAGCTTTTCATGGAACTTCTCGTGGCGGTCGCGACGCGTTCGCCCATGCTGCTGCTGCTTCTTGTCACTCGCTCGCTTCATCTGACGCTCCATTCGCTCACATTCTTGCCGCTCCAAATGTTCCGCCAATTCGCGTTTCGACAGTGACGCCACGTGTCCCCAGGGAGCGTCCGTGGCGGCCAGTATATCCAAAAGGCTGGCTCGATGCAAGCGAATCTCGCGCGTCTTGACGTCGAACCGCTGCCACTCGGTGAGTTGAAAATGAGAGTAGTCTTGCTTCATTCTTTGCTTGCTTTTCTACTGCAGTCTATATATAGTACTAGAATTCTGCAAACAGCTTGTATAAGTCAATGCAAGCTTGCAAGGGACGACGAGAGGACGAGCAATCCAATTGTTCTTTGGCGGAGCGGCGCGCCATGGCGAAGGGTGACAATATTCGTGACTCGCATCAATCATGACTCTCTCATCATTTTAGCTAATGCGCGAGTGACAAGAAACAACAAGACCCACGAGAGATGGACCGAGTGGCACGAACGAATAGAGTTCACTTGTACTTTGCCGATGTATATAAACAACATATTGATTAGAATAGCTTTTTTAATAAGTTACTGGCTGCAGTTATAGAGGCGTCCGGGCAACAACGTTGAGCGGATCGGCTCTGGTTCATTTATCAAAACAAGCTTCTACTATATGCACCAGCTACTATCATAAAATCCTAAAACACTTGTATGTTGCTACAGCGCCGCTCCATTCGCAGACGCCTCCTGCCGCAGCTCATCGTCATCGCACGGCTCATCCACAAACCTTCGCGCCAGTGCGCCATCCAAATCGAGTCGACATTCCTCCGCGTGGCCCCACAAATAGCGATTGTTCGAAACCACTTGGTAGGCGGCGTTGCGCAGAAACGTTGGCACCAAATGCAATGACGTTTTGGAAACGAATCGCAACACGCCCGGCAACCCAGGCAGCTCCTTGGCGATGCGCAGTATGGCATCCGACTCAAAGTAGGCTTGAGTGGCCGAGTCGACCAATACAATGCTACTCAAATCATCCGGTCGCTTGCCATGCTGCATCAATAACGATTGTCCCACCTTGGACTGCAGCGACGCGAAGCGAAAGGTTTCGCGTTGGTCGAGCTGCAGACACAAATCCACGCCAGCGTTGCAAAACAAGCAAACGCCGTCAAAGAGAATAATGGGACGTGCATCTGATGCGAAACAATTTTGGACAACGGCTTGCCAATTCCAAGTGACGGGAGATGATGAAGTAATTGTTGTTGCGTCGCCATTGACAGCTGCTGAAGCGCAAATGCTTTCCGAGGCTGTCGGCATGTCATTTGCGCTGCTGCTTCCATCATCCCCTCGTACCGAAATTGAAAAGAGTCGCGACGTTGATGCAGTCCGTCTCGATGATACTGTAGACCATGCATGACAATTATGATTCAATGAGAGTGAAAGGAGGACGAGCAGGAGCGACATTTGATATTGTCTTCGCACTTGCAGTGCTGGCATTCGATCCTTGCAGTCAGAAATCATCATTCTGTCTCGCACTGTTAAACATGAACTAGAGAGAAAGACGACGACGAGCAAGACTTTGTTGCTGCTAGCCTTGTTCTAAGGAGGCTGCTGCTTGCTAATCTCTCGTCTCGCTTCGCTTGATGTTCCGGCACGACAAAAACGGCGGCGCTTCTGACGTCACTCAATCTGTCGGTCCGGCACAGCAATGCTACCTTGCGAATGCCAATTCATCATCTCGTAGCTGCTCCCAGTCTGATGATTGACCAAATTCAGGGTCGGTGCAAGTAGAGCGATCGACAGAAAAGCCAATACACCCTATATATACGAAACAACCAATCAGATTAATTTAGAGTTGCTTGCGCTACTATTTATTTAATACTGCTCAACTCCCATGCTGTTTGGATCAACCTGCATCTCCTGCTCCATTGGCACTTGCTGCTGCTGCTGCATGGCAGCATTGGCCGCCGCCTGACGCGCCATCATGGCTTGCTGCGCCGCCAACATGGCAGCCGGACTAAGCTCCTCCTTTGGCTCCAAAATAGTGACAACATCATCCAGTGGAATCTTGGGCCCAATCTGTCCCTTGGGGTCCTGCGGCAACATGATGGAAACCTTGATACCAATCACACCCTGTCGCATCAACACGTGACGCACCGCCGTATCCGTGTAGACTTGTCCGGCATGACCCGTCTTGATCATGTATCCGTCACCAAACTTCATGGCCTTGGCACGCTGTCCACGCAGTTTCCCAGTAACAATCACCTCGCAACCCTTGGCGGACGCCTCCATAACAAAGCGCACCACGCCGTAACACGCGCGTCTTACCGCCAAACCCGCCAGTAGCTTGAACTTGAGACTCTCCGCCTGCGCCTGCGCGCAGAGGCCGCGGTTTTGGACGCGCTCCGCATAGAGCTCCACGGCGCCGTCGGCAAAGTCAAAGCGCTTTTGGACGACCGAGGTGAGCTCGCGAATGCGGCGATTGTTTTCGCCCAACACGTTCTGCGTGCGCGTCGCGCGAATGATGAGCTCCGTGCGGTGCGGCGTGGTGCGGATCTCGACGCCGGCGTAGCCGTCCTGTTTTGTGGAGCGGAGGTAGTAGTCAAGAAAGTGAGATACGAATTGATACAACAGCAATCGATTTTAATTGATTAAATTCAGCGTCATGGAGACTCTCATGACTTTAAATCGTCAAAAAGAGACTCTCTAGACTTCTTTACTTCTCATCATCTCTACCGTACCTCGGCCAGCTCGCGAATGAGCAACTCGTTCACCTCCGAGTAAAAGACTCCGTCGGCGACAAACTTGCGCTTGACGCTCAATCGCTTGTTTCCGCGGTAAGACATGTTGATATGCTAATGAGAGATGCTAAAGAAAGTAGTAATATCGAGTGATTGCTATTGCTGCCGCTGAAAGTCGATGTTGCAGAAGCGACGAAAGCAAAAGCGGCGAGTTAGTAACGCGGTAAGGTTTCGTCATTTCAAAACCGCTTGATGTCGCAGCTTATTGCGGCGCTAGCTAGCCACGCTTCACCAGCCAGCCGGCTGGCTTGCACTGTAGCCGTTCGCCATGGTAACAGAAGTGACGAAAAAACTATGTTACGCTTGTTCATTTTATGGTATGATCATTTGCGAGATGCTTATGTCAGAGATCAAAGAATACGACAAGATCGGTGTCTCCAATTTGTCAACCTATTATACCACCTACCGAAGTCAGCCAGTCTTTCATCGCAACAATTACAAGTAAAAAGATGCTACTCAAACTTGTTTGCTAGTGTTTGTAATGTTGTTGTTAACTAATTGCATGTTCCTTCTCCAGTACCCGTATGAAATCAAAAAAGAAGGTAGTTTTCGATCGTCTCTCTCAAATTAACCAAGACACGAGACGTTTTTCGTACACATATAGTAATATCATCATCTTACTCGGCATCCGCCAAGGCTGCCAACTCTTCCTCCTCCTGCTGCTTGGTGACCGTGGCCGCATACTGGTCACTGACCTTGCACTGCACGCCGACAAAGTTGGTGACATTGCCATTGGCGTCGCGCAAGGCCGCAATGAAGAACTGGTTCCAAAAGGTGGTTCCATCGACGCGGTAGTTGAGCAAGCACACCGACATGTCATTACCCTGCTCAATGGCCTTGCGAATGCGCTCCACCGCCTTGGGGTCAGTCTCGGGGCCTTGCAGAAAGCGACAGTTGCGGCCCAGAATCTGGTCGAGACTGTAGCCAGTCAAGTTGAGGAAACCCTGACTCGCGTAGACAATGGGGTTATCCGGAAGACTTGGATCAGTCACGACAAAGTTTTGCTGCGCCGTCTGGAGCGCCTTGATGAAGGAAAAGTCAGGATCATCTAACACCTTGTTGGCAATGCCCTGCGAGGACGCCAAGAGACCATCGACATCCGACTGACTCTCCTTCTTGCTGAGGAGCTCGTCCGCCTTTGATTCGCCCAAGTGCTGGCGAATGGCCTGCTTCAACTTTTCGTTCTCCTCCTTGAGCAGCGTGACCGACTGCTGGAGCGACTCGAGAAGAAACTTTTTGCGAATGCGCGAGCGCTTGGCGTGCTCGCGGTTGCGCTCACTGTGTGAATGGGAATTGAAAATAGGCAGGAGAAAAGAGGATGAAAAGGATGAGACAGATTCATAAGTAAGTGTCACTGAATCTAGCAAGTACGACTAGAAGCCACATCGTTCCAATCTTGTGACTCACCGCCGCTCGGACTTTTGCTGCTCACTCATCTTGCGATCGCCGCGACTGCTGCTCTTCTTTTTCTTGGGCGCCGCGTACTGCAAGTGATGCGCCGCCTGCGGCGCATGCTTGAAGGGCACCAACTCGGTGGCTTGTCCAGCATCTTCGGCGCGCCCCATGGTGAGCGCCGCCTTGGAGTTGTCGTACAGATTCGTCGTGTAGAGACCACCGCCCTGCTGGACGGGAACGAACTGTCCATCACTGGACGGCTTGGACGCCATGGTGGCAAAGGTGGGACCTTCGCCCGAGTTCAAGAGACCGTCCTCGTCGTCGTCATCCTTTTGCTCGCTGAGAAAGACCGTGTCACCGTCCGGCGTGAAGACCACGTCTCCGAAAATGTCGTCCAAGTTGAGTTGGGCAGTCGTTGACTTGCTGCCCATCATGGATGACTTGGGGGCGGCGTCGGAGCCGTGCGAGGCGGAAAAGAGGGGAGGAGGGACGCTCATGGTGTAATAATGGTGGTTCTCGAGCAAGCGCGTTATAGAGTCCTTTCGGCTTGATGGAATTGTGTCCGTGACCGCACGGAGATGGATGATACGCGCCTACTCACGAGCGTTTGACGCGTGCATAATTCTGTATGATCGTTTAATGGATCTTTTGCTTGACAAACGCCACTGAGCAAATGACTCGATATCTTTGGGGTTGTCACCCTTCAAGGAATTTGGAATCTTCGGAAAAAAGATTTCAGACGAGCTCGTGGTTTAGAAAGTGACCGCCAATGACACTTTCCGCATGACTCTTGATATTTCGTCAAACGTTCCTCATGACGAAGTTACTCGTGAATGTGGCCATTGTGCCATTCACATGGCGGCTTCCTTGGATTACCTTGGTTTGTCTCACTGGGTAGTTTTGAGGGCTGTTGCCATTCTTGCGTCCGGAGCTAGACGAGTAGGATAGAGCGATGAGGCGATGAACTTAGTCAAGCAAGATGGATGTACAGTACCTAGGAAACGATATAAGATGTATTTGTACGATTGTTTTATAGCTTGAATCGTTACACCTATGTATAGCTTGTGTGTCTGTGCAGAGTGTCGTCTGTTCCAGTATAGTAGCCTATGCTAAATACAATCAAGCACTCGCTGGAACGCTCATTAGCGTCAAAATTTCGGACAGTTCATTCTCGTCGAGCGAAAAGTCGCTTTCGCTGGAATCGTCCTGCTCGCAAACGTCTGGATAAACATGGTTGTCATTGTTATAGTCGTCATTGTCTTCCTTGCGCTCGTAGCGCAAGCACACTGCTTCCTGCGGCTCCATGATGCGAGCTGCCACCATGGCGGCGACTTGGGGCGTGAGCGCGTGGATTGGATCGAGTATGGGAGACGCGTTGGGTGGCATGCGCAGCAGCAAGCTGCGTTCAATCTTGTTGCCACTTGATGGCCACACGTCATTCGCGACGCGCACCAAGAAATCCATCCACTCGCGTCGCAGCTCGCGCTTGACCAGCGCCAATGGCAGCATGTGGTTGGCGTCAGTCAAGAAGCATTGCTGGGCGTCATGTTTGAGCAGTGTTTCCACGAGCAAAAAGTTTGGTGTCACGCTGGCGCACGCTTCATGGAGCGGCGTGCGACCGGAAGCGTTGCAAACTTGCAGGCGGCAGCCATGCTGCAGCAGCACTTGCAGCAAGTCGTGGCGGCCCTGCCGGCAGACCCAGTGGAGGAACGAGTCGTTGTGTTGCGCAGAGACTGGATTTGGACTGAGACCGGCTTGCAGCATTTCATGTAGTTGGGATGCATTCACTTGCTGCAGCGCCACGTGGTAGGATGCTTGCTGCAGACTGGTGGGGGCAGTGTTGTTGTAGGCAGTGTTGAGACTGGCAATCGTCTCGGTGGAGCAGTGGCGCGAGGAGACGAGCGAATTGAGCCGCGCCTGCAGTGTGACGGTTCTCGTCGTTCGCTTCTTGTGAATGCTGGGCGAGTCGTCGAGCGAAACAACGGAATCAGTGGTGGAAAAGTCGCCATTCGACGAAGAGTCTGGATACGTTTCGTTGGACGTTCGTCGCGACAAGCCCTTTGGCAACAACAGTTGCGGCTTGCTCACTTTTTGTGGCTCGAGGGATTCCGTCGCAGCCTTGCTGCCACTCTTCGTCTTCTTTCCCCATGCGCGAAACAAACTTGGAGCCGTCATGTTGTTAATGATCAATGAGTGTTTTGTGCGAGTAAAGAAAGTTGATTTTGATGGTCAGAGAAAAAAAATATGGATCAAGATCGTTACGTTGAACGTGGTGCAAAAGGGGATTGAGGAATTGGCAGCATTGGGGCCATTGGGCTTGACACTTTTGCACTTCAATATGCTCCGCGGTCGACGTGGTGGCCAAACCGCAAGTGAGGCAATAGCCATGAAAGATGGCATAAGATTTCTGCATTGGGAAAGGAAGTGACGACGTCATTACTTCAAATAAGCCAGATAGAATGTCCGCTATTGGCGTAACAATTCGCAAGTGAGGCTTATCGACAAACATGTTTCCAGCGAAAATCATAATAGCCGCACGACCCAAAGGAACGCCTGACGAACGGCCATAAAGTCATTTTGGGTCATTTTCGATTCTCGCTTGCACCTCATTCTCGCATCGGACCGGTTCTCGTTGTAGGTGAATGTGCTGCCAAGCCGAACGTTTCCTCCACGTTGAAATCCGTCCATCCATCAAGGCAACTCTCGCGTCGTTGATGGATCTTGCTTTTGTTGTCTTGCCTCTCGAAATAATCACCTAGCCTCCTGCAATATACTATATTACAATGAGATTTTGTAGAAACGTTCAATGCCTGTCAGCGCTCCTGTTTTGCACTTCAGCAATTGTCGTTGTGGCTCAAAATTATGATCAAGACTATGGCAGCTACGAGGACTACGCGCAGGCGCCCGACGACTCCCTCTACGCCGACTTTGCCGCAAGGCAGCCGGATCGACAAGTGTGAGTTAAATGTTTTTATAGAATTTGATTTATGGGGGAATTTGGAGTTGGAAGAAGGAAGGGATGAAGCAGCACTCGAGCGAGCGACGCAGAGGGATTGTTGATGGTTCGCTGTTTACCATTTTCGAAAGAAACAACATGGAGAACAATTGATAACAATGCTAGCCGTGATATTATGGATTGCGTGAGACTTGCGCTGTTTGGATCAGATGCTCGTCTCCACAGTCTTCGCTGGATGTGCGCGTTGCTCGTCGTTACGGCTGCAAAATGTTGTTTTTAGACTTTTTCACCATGAACCAAGAGGATTACTAATCCTCTTTACATTTTCTCATTATTCTCACAGCGCCGCCGCTGGCGGCATTGGCATGGGAAAACTTTTGTTTAGTTCCGCCGCTAGTTGGTTCATGGGCGGCTACGTTCACTCGCGCCGCGCATCACAAAAGCTCAAAACCAAGCACCAAAAGGAGCAAAAGGCACTCTATCAGCAATACTACAATGATGTTTACAAGCTATCCGAGCAAAATACGGAACTAGAAAGGTTGGTGGAGAAACTCAAGGATGCCTTGCGGGAAACGGAAGCCAAGCATGAGTTGGAGGCATTGACAAGAGACTATGACGAATTCAAGCAACCGGATATTGATGGAGATGATCGAATTAGCAGGGCTGAATTTAACATGTATGTCAAGAATTACTTGTCCAACTATCCTGGGTTGACGGAGTCGGATTATCCGCGGTTTGAAGGTATGTCTTTGTGGAGTAGAGTGCCTTGCATCGTTACCATTTCTCACATTTATCACCTAACATGCAACAGACTTTGATCACGATGGCGATGGCTACGTTAGCTTCCAGGAATATGCTCAGCAAATGGCACTCCAGGCGCAAAAGGCGGAGCAGGCGCAACTGTATGGCGACAAGAAGAGCACGCAAAAGAATCAGGCGCTGCAAGACTTGTACAAGGATGCTGCCAAGGGCTCGTCGCAGTATAAGAACATTTATGCGTAGACAACAAAATGTAATGTTTAATAATAAAAGTAAAGCGCCCAGCTATTTGTAGAGTCAGTGTCGTCGAAACTTCTTCACTTCATGAATGTTATGGACGGACTTGCAAGAGGATGGATGTGGCATAGTCGAGCCTTCCATTTCTTCACATACGAACGAGATGTACGGAGCTTCCAGCAAGTGATGACAAAACTTTCATACGGCTAAATATCAACATTCAAAATCTCTTTATTGTATTATGAAGAGCTCGTTTGCCGGAACGCTAGTTTCGCGTCCAGTCATACGTCCGCTCCCATCCACTAAATTTGATCCAGCAGCTTTGGTTCCGCCAAATCCAGCGCAATCAAATTTTCACTCAAATCACTCATAATCGACTCGGCCATGCTCGGGTAGGTATCATCTCCATTCGACAAGACGGACTCCGTACTGGCGCCCGGTAAACCGCCTCGACCGTTGCGATATAGCCGATCACGCTCCATGTACGCATCGTCCTCGCGTCCATCCGCCGCCGCAGCCGCCAGCAACTGTTCGTTCAGCGTGTGACCACTGCCATTGCCCGTCCAGCTCATCGAGTCGCTTCGCTGCGCGCGCTCGCCACTACCACCAGGTATTCCAGCACCCGGTCCAGACGTTGCAGCAGACGATCCCAAACCACTACTGCCGCCCAAGTTACTACCACTGTTACTGACCAAGCCTGCCCGCACCAGCATGAAGCGCGAGTAGTCGGATGGAGCGGCAGCCGCTGCTTGCTGCGCCGCCATTAATTGTTGCTGCTGCTGCTGCTGCTGCTGTTGTGGTTGCATCTGCATCTGCGTCGCAGCCCATTGGTTGCGCAGGTGCTGCAACTGGTTGGCTCGCACCATGGGGTTCAAGGCATCGAATGCAGCTTGTTGTTGTTGCTGCTGCTGCATTAGTTGCGCCGACTGCTGCTGCTGCGCTCGCGCCAAGCTGGCCAACTGCTGATCCGAAACGCCGCCACTCGACAGCGACATGCCCGAAAGTAAGGTTGGATTGGACAAGCCGGAAATAAGAGATGACCCATCATGGTTGCTTCCAACAAGTACATTATTGCCGCCCGCAAAGACACTTGCCGGATGAAACTGTCTTCCAAACGCTTCGTTTTGCAGAAACGCATGTTGCTGCTGCTGCGCATACAAGAGTTCCTGCTCGGTGGCATTTTCGCGAATGGCAGCCGCCGCGGCGCCACTAAAGCGAGGAAGTGCAACGTTGGGTTGAAAGCTAGCACTCTGCGCCGCTCCAAATCCAAACGCGCCAACTGCTGCCGCCGCATCAACGGCACCCCCCGGCACCATACTAAACTCGTTTAAATATTGCTGCTGCTGCGCCGCCAGTAGTGGACTCTTTTTTAACGCCTTGCTGGGTGGTTGTGCCGCCGAGTCGTCATCGTCCTCGCCATCCTCGCGAAAGTCGGGTGCATCCTCGCGCAAGGCCTGGCCCACCTTTTTGATCGCCTTGGCGTCGCCTGCGTAATTAAGAAGGAGAAAGTTTAGTCGAGGATTGAATTGCAAGCATTCCAATTTGCCCAATCATTACTATACTATACATACAACATACATACCAATATCATACCACATGCCACTAGAGTCTTCCTTGAGAAACCTCCCCGCCGGCTCTAGACTCCGTATCGTCTGCACAATGTTGGCCGCAATGTGCGCCTTTTGCAGCTTGCGCGTCTCCTTGGCCAAGTACGTCTTTTTGCGCGAGTGCACTAATGTGCGAAACCGAACGTTGCCCTCGTGCGAGTTGATGCGGCCGCCGCGGCCGCATAGTACGTCATTCTCGTGCGGATCCGTAATTGGGCCAATGCCGCGGGGTGGAATTTTCAACGTGGGTCGGGGCTGCGCCGAGGAGGGTTTGGAGGGTGATGCGGGTGTATTATTGTGATGATGGTTGTTGTTGTGAGACGGTGAGTCTGGAGCATGATAGTATTGCTCGTTGTTATTGTAGCTGCTGCTGCCGTTGAAATCTCCTAACTGCTGCTGCTGCTCCTGTCGCTGTGAATCGACTGCTGCTGCTCCGTTTGCGCTACTATTGGAAGCGTTCGCCATGGCCGCTGCTCGCTTGGCCGTCGGACTTGCCGCAACGTTTCCGCCAGGCAGCAGCGTGCTGATCAATGCTCCAGCCGTCCGACGCTTTTGGCGGTTGCGCTTGTCCTGCGAGTGATTAATAATAATAGTCAGTGAGAGAGTGAGAGATAATTTATTGATACAATGCCGTGAATCGATATGTTTTTGGTTCGTGCATATTAAAAACGACCCATGCGAGCGAATCTATTGGTGCAGCCGAACGACCCGAGACTCATTGGCACGATCAAATCGTCAGGATGGGAAATTCACTCACCATATTTTGATTACAGCACTATATTATTATCAGTCTCTTGTCTCTTGCTCCACCTAATAGTAGCGAAAAGATAGACTTGAAGAATCAATTCCTATCAGCCTTGGTCTTATTGCAACGACGACGACGCATGGAGATCGAATGGAAACACACGAGCACGCAGCCAACCGACGCTCTTACGGTATTGAATTGACACGTCAGACAAGTCGTGGTTTTGCAACGTGTCGCAGCGTTTTACAAAATCCAATGACAGAAACTATCGGTATATACGCAGCTAACACGTTTAAAGCAACTGATATCACGCTGAAGCGACTAGAGAGTAAGTAACCAGCATATAGCATGCATTCTAGTTACTAACCATGCGCTTTGCAGCATCAAGCGTCTGCTAGCTCTTAGAAGCGCTGCAGAAGAGTCGTGACTATCAGCAACGATTGGCAACGTTGCAGAGTAGCCATCTCAACATCAAGATGATGCACGTTTCGCAGTTTCCTTCATTAAAAAAAGGAACTCGCCTTTTCTGCTGCTGCTGCTGTTATTGCTGCCGCATGTTGCACTCTTTCGCTACTCCAACACATCCCACCCCAAACTGTTCCGTATCCGCTCCAGTCGCTCCCGGTTCGAATCCTTGTCCGATACTGGTTGCGTGAGGGGATACAAAAAGACGGATGTGCGCGACACGCTCCGCACTAGCACGACGTGATCCGTTGGTCGCAGCAAGAATTCCAAATCGTCCAACGAAACGTCCACTCCGGGGACTGCGGCTATCGACGGCGCCGTTGCGTAAATGTAGGTACTCGTCGCTTTTTGTATGGATGCGCCTCCCACGGTTTCAATGGCTTTCTGCAGCGACTTCCAGGCAGTTTCGTCGTTGGACGTTTGCACCAAGTAGGTCCACGGCGGCACGTAGCGACTGGGTGTCTTGATGGCGGAACTACTGACACCATTCTCCGTGGCGGCCACTCCCGACAGTCGCAGATTGACGGTGCTGGTGGTTTCGTCCGTCACATTCAACAGCTTGCCGCGACACGTGACAATGGTGCGAGCGGGATCCGACTGCGTGACGCAGCCTTGGCGGCCTGCCGATGTGGCAAACTCTTGTCTGGGAGGAGGTGATGTAGTACCATCTGCTAGTGCAGTTGCAGGCAATGTCGAAATGGAGACGAATGAAATTAGGGAAAATATTCGACTGGTTGACTTTGATAAGAGTGCTTGACGTGTAAAGGCTGGTTGTTTGGAGAAGAGTTTGCCATCATTGTGATGCCGTCGAATGACGTGTTGTTGTTGCTGCTGCAAGCCAGTTGTTTCATGCATCAGCAGCGCGAAAATAAAGCTCATGATCAAAATCAACCAGCATAATGGCTTTCTCAAGTCTGATATAAGTCTTCTTGCCATGCTTAATTGTGCCAAAAGAGTAAAGCAGGGTGTGATGGATCGGCCGATGGCGGTCGTCGAAGAAAAAATGAACGACGTCGTTTCGGCACCAAAAGGAGCTTACGGTACGACTATAGTAGTACGAGGTAGCTATAACTGACGGTACGACTACCGGTAGCTATCACTGACGAGCTAAATATAAGTAAATGCCCGCATTAATGCAATCAGTTTCCTCCAGTACATTGCTTGAATCTATCTTTGAACAGTAATAGTTAGACATTTTCCATCGTTCTACTAACAAGTTCTCTGGCCGGAGTGAGCACGAGAAATCTGCTGGTAATTCAGTTTAATTTACCGCGCTATGTGTACATCGACTTCTATGATATTATTATTTTTTAGAACAAGAACGTTGCGACATCGTTCTTGTCAAGACAAAGCTATTGCTATGGTTGTTGCTGCGGGCTTTGCTGCTGCGCGGACCGGAGCAATTGCAGTAGCAGCATGTTTTGGCGGTCCTGCTCGGAAGCTCCCGGCCACGGACTACTGTTTCCTGCTGTAGCTGCTCCTCCAAGGGCATTTTGATGCAATCCAATCGCGGCTAGTAACTGCTGCTGCGATGGCACACTTGATATTGACGCTGTTGGCATTGGCGCTGTTGATGAGGGCGCAAGAAAGCTAGCTGGAAGCTGCTGCTGCTGGCCAGCGCCACCAAAGTTGCCTTGTTGTAAGTCAAACTGCTTGTGCTGCTGATAGTGTTGCTGTTGCTGTTGCTGCTGCATGCTTGACAGGGATGTTGTATACGCGGCTGTCGCTGCAGTGTGTGACTGTGACCCGGTGCTTCCCATCGTGTCGTCGGAGAAACCTTGGCTCTGCTGATGAAGCGGACGGTGTGTTGTATCGTAGAGAGACTGCTGGTCCTTATTGCTTGTCGAAGTATCTTCCGAGCTTGACACGGACGCGGGAGCTACGAGATGAGCTGCCGTTCGAAGCATTGGCATTAAACCTAGGCGCACCAAACTCTCGGGACTGACAGAGCTTGGGTCCAGTATGCACTGACGCAGCAAGAGATTCTCTTCCTCCAGCGAGTTGACCTTGTTGCTCAGATCCTTTTTGGCTTGCTCGAGAGTCTTGTTGCGAGCCATGTGCATTGCTACTTGCTCCGATAAGCCTTCCACCATGTCCTTGGTACGCTGCCGTGCTCTCGCCGCAATCTTGCGGTCTGATAGTAGCAAAGAAGGAACATGAAGATAAAAATTAGTTTCTCCGAAAATAAAACAACTCGGTTACATGTCCGGAAGTAAATTACACTTACTGTAGGCCCGCTTGGTCTCCAAATTCTTCTCGTCCTCGTTCAAGCCGTCCAGCCGCCCAAGATCCTCATCTTGGAGCTGAACGCAACTGCGCTTGTTGTTGCCGCTTCCCTTGCTGCTCATATTTTCGTGAGAGACTGTTTGTTGTTTGGGTTTCGTTGTGCGCAAGCTGCTCGAGTTGCATCAAGTGATTGAGAAGTGTTTTTGGGCGCCCCCGTGACATCCGATGGCGCGTCAGCGAAACACCGAGCGGTTCGAGTTTTGCACCGGCTTCTCGTTGGGATGGTGCAAATCCGAATCGTCAATGCAGCTTTCCACTATTGCCATGGTCGTCACAAATGGCTTTACTCCAGCCCAATGAGTCATAAATGACTTCACTGGGACGAAAGTGCGTCGATAGGGGTCGTGTGTGCTTGATGCCGATGCCGACTCCGTCGTCCGTCGGCGAAATTGTGCACCCGATAAGAACCCATCGGAGTTGTTTGACAGCTGCCCACGTGCCTGCCGCGTCGAACTTACATTAACCGCGGGTTAACCGATGGATCCCAATGGTCGTCACATACAGGTATGCATAGCTAGCCTAGCATTCCGGTGGAACGACCTAGAGTAGAAAGAAGCTTTTATCTTCCCCTTTAGGAGTACTCATCTAAAGATAAAACCTTTGCGTCCATTATTATTACCGGTAATATGTGAAGTAACAAGAATCATCATTACAGCCTTCCCGGACAGCATGTCTCGGCATTAAGGATACATCAACCCCAGGTAAACTCTTTACACTTGATCTTGAGGCTGTTGTTGCTGCTGCGAATGTGCGTTCTGCGGATTTACGTTTTGTTGCTGCTGCTGCTGCTGCATCTTTTCGAGAAGACTTGAAATCAAGGCAGCTTGCTGCAAATCCTGCTGCTGCATCGGTTTTGTGACTAGCTGCTGCGGCGGATTACCGAGCAGCTGTGACGCATAAAGGTGAGCCGCAAAATTATTTGGCATTAAACTTGCTAATTGTTGTTGGGAATAGCTAGCGTTTGAATTCGTAGGAGCCTGCTCGTCCTGTTGCTGTTGCTGAAGCAAGTGGAGCAAGGTTGCTAGATTTTCTGATCCGCCAGATACATTCTGTCGAGATTGTTGTTGTTGTTGTTGTTGTTGCTGCTGCTGATTATATTGCTTCTGCAGTTGTTCCATTTGCTGCTGTGCCAGCTGCGACTCCGGTCCTCGCTGCATGGTGAGAAGACTTTCAATGGTTTGCGTCGGAGTGTGAGTTTCGCTCTTTGCTTGCAGGAGCGGCGGCGAAGAAATCTTGTCAATAGACCCTCCATTCATGTTGGCATGTTTCAGGTGACCCTGTACACTGTCGTTCCCAATAATGTTTCGAAGCAACTGATTCTCGCCTTCCAAAAAAGAGACTCGTGTTTGAAGCTCCGCATTTCGCTTCTGAAGCTCCTGCTGACTGTTGACTTGCGCCTGCAATTGGCGAGTCAAATCAGACACCAGATCCTTGGAGCGCTTGCGAGCTCGGGCCGATATCATGCGATTGTAGGCTCGCTTGGACTCAATCAAGCGAGCGGCCCGCTCCTCGCTGGTTTCGCCATCGTATTGCTGCTGGTCGGAGCTGCTGCCACTTTCGTCAGCAATCAGCTCACGCTTGGAGATTGACGGCTCGGAATCCTCGCTCACATTCATTATGCTAGTGTAAATGCTAATGGATGACGAGTCAATGCTTTGCAGGGATGAGACAGAGCGATCTACCATGTGAGCAAGCTGGCAGTAAGCAAGATTCATGCCAACGTCGAAAGGACTCACAGGTTCCGCGAACGACGGGCAGCAGGCTCGTTGTCTGCTCATGCTTCAAGTTCGGCGGATCACGGATCAAGTAGAGAAACGTCAATAGGCGTCATGAGTACACACAAGCTTATAGTAGGATTCCATCCTTGAAGTTTGTAGCTTTCCATTGACGTTTTGGTGTCATTCAACGGAGAGGAGATGAGTGACACCTTCGTCGAATAGCTCGAAAGGGTCTCGCAGCGCGTCATTTTTGCACGTGCTTCAAGTTAGGCTACACTCATCAAAAAATAAATCAGCAGAGGCCAGCAATGATTGACCATTCTGGTTAGAATGCCTTAGGTCAGCAAATGCAAACACAATGGTAGCAGTCGCAGCAGAGGATACAATGGTCCCCTCTTTAGCTCGTGAGATTTGAGATTGTCAGCGCTAATGCCACGCTGCAGCTCCTCAAGCAATCACCTACCAGATAAACTAGCTCATCGTCATTGAGGCATTGTATCTGCATGGCGCTCCTTCTGCAGTGCCAGAAGATTCTGCGAGAGCAAAAGGCAGGCGCATTGGTGTTGTCGTTCATTCGTCCACTCAGTACCGCTGCGAGTAAACGTTAAAAGTTCGATCGATGGATCTTGCATGACGCTTCACTTCGCTTTACCTCTAGCATTGCATGCACTTCCGCTCACAGTATCATATAATCCTACGATACGACAATGGCAGAAGTGGACGGCCAGCAGCTACCAGTGAATTATTCTCCTGGCGATTTTGTTGAGCTGACCCGCGGAGAGTATAAAGGGCGCCGCGGCTACATCCTTGAACCCCGACAATGGTGGACCTCGGATCACAATGGCCTTCTCATAGTGATTGACAATTATTATCCGTATCACATGCTGCTAGAGGACTTGTTCCATTCTCTAGTCGAAGTTCAGGAAAGCGATGTGAAGCTACTACAAAAGGAAGACGAAGAGATTTTCGTGCCAGTTTATGACCTTTATTCGACTCGCTTCCCGCTCTACGGATATGGATGGGCGCGGTCGTTTCCTGACGATCTGCATTGGATTCAGACATCTCCTGCATATGCGTCTCTACAGCGGCCCTCGATTGAAGAGCTGCCTGAACTTCATACAATTGACTCTATATTTAAAAGCGAGGAAACTGAGCGACTCTACCTTAACATGTTCAAAGGAATTAATTTAGTATTGTCTTGGAAATATGAGTTTCAACGGGCCGATCATGATCCATTTTCCTTTCCGCACCGTGACAATGATAATCATTTGGACGAATGCGATCCTACACTGGTGGTGAAAGCATATGAACTTGACCAAGATAGACGTGCTGCTATGCTGATAACCATTAGTCTCATTCCTGTATCATATATAGATGCGGATGGCAGGAGGCAACGCAAAATTGGATTTACGAGTAGTTGGATAGATGAGCGACTGGGAAAATGCCAACTCATGCCGAATCAACATCAGATCCTGATCTACCGCATGTTGCACATGTTGCTTCGGTTGGCGGCGTGCGACCTCGGCAACAGCATCGTTTCGAATATTGCCACTACGTTGACCAACGAATATAAAGATCGAAATTGGTGGAAGGAAGCACTCGATGTCGCCCACATTGTCTGCGATTTAAAGTTAATCTCCCAGCACAGGGATGACTTGTTCTTTGAACTGTACACCGTCGCTACGTGCCTCGAGACGTGCGGTAGGTTGCGCGATGCTGGGGACCTCTACGGCTCAACCATCGAAGCTTATGCCAAAAACCCTGTCCAGAACGCTCAGTTTTTGCCCATTGAAGCTGAAGATTCCCGACTTCTACCCCATGTTTTGTGTGAGCTACGATTGCGTCTTCGTCGGGGACGGGCCTACGTTATTGGCAAGGAATGGGAAAACGCGGAGGTATCTTTGCTAGACATGATGAGATTCCTGTTTAATAATGCTAGTGGAGACCAGGGTTTTCATGAGCCCATGTTTGAGTTAGCGTGGGCTGAGTTGGATGGGACGTATTATACTTGGGTGGCGTCTAAGGGCAGTTCTGCTACAAGAATTGCAGATCCAAGGATTGAAGTTGCCGTGATATTAAAAGCTGCTATTCTATCCACACGCGTTACTTTCGAAATTATAGAAGAACCATCACATTGTATTGCGGAGCGGTTGCTGAGAAGTCCGCGTGCTGCCAAGAAGGCGCTCAGGAAAGCATTTTTGTTGGAATCCGTCGAATCTTTTCGTGCGACTGTGCGCTCTTGGAAAAGGGCAGGCGCAAGCACAGATGTTTCTTTTAACCAAGAGCTTATGATGCGTCAATACAAGGACCGGCGAGCGACCGCAAAGGAGGAAGCTCGGACCTTTCATCTACAAAGATGTTTTAAGCTACCTACTACATGCAATTGCAGTCATCCAACATGTGAGCGTTACGGCGACACCTCAACTATGTTTAAATGCGCGCAATGCAAGTCCGTTAATTACTGGTACGTTTCGACAATGCATGTGGTACAAGGACAGTCACCTTGCATAATGCGTCACATCCTAACCCTTCGCCACATTGACTCTCGCAGCTCAAAGGAATGTCAAGTTTCGGATTGGAAAGCACACCGGAGTGACTGCAAACGCATTGCTGCAGAACTAGCAAAGCGCTCGTTGAAGCAACACTAAGCAACCTAGGAGCTTAATTGAGTCATCCACTCAAGATTGATTTATAGTTTGTGTTGGAATGAACTTGTTGCTCTGATGGATATCGTAGTCGACAAATCTGCTTAGCTATCAGTAGCTACCGTTGGGGAAGCACATAGGCCGATATATCAGTACCGGTACGATGCAATCGCCGACACGCGCGCCATTTTGGCGATCCATCGCCAGCGCGAGGTGCGACCACCACGGAACAAACAAACCATCGATCCTTCCTCGAGCACCTTCATGCCAAAGACGAGGACGCGGCACGGAGTGATTGACAGAGCGTGTGCTTGATACATATATACTTGGTTTCGTGGATTAACGCGGGAGTCTTGCGTGTGAAACGAGCCAGTGTGGCCCGCTTTCACTACAGAAGCCTCCGAGCAAATGCGGCCTACGCCTTGGACTAGCAGCGGGTTTGGTCGATCGAATCGTCATCGAGAACGAAGAGATAGTACTAGTACTGGAGTTACGGAGTCAGCAGCAGTGCTATCCGTATCGCCGAGGCACAGTAATCAACACTCTTCATCAAGTGGAAGCAGCAGTAATCGACAGAAACCTTTCGCTCGGCACAGCATGTCGCCTCGCAAGCAGCGACCGCCGACAGTCACCAACAGTCATGCAAGCAGCAACCAGTCAATATCATCCGACAAGATCATGATGCGTCGGGGTCGATTTTTGGAGTCATCGGCGAATCATGACGACGAGGAAAAGCATTCTGGTGGAGGCTGCGACAGTACGAGCGCAAGCAGCAACAAGTGGCGCATGCATCCAGCTACCACGTCCATCATGACTGCGACTGGTGGACTGCAAGCCGAGTCTGGCTCGTACAGTGGCAGCAAGGAGCAAGGTGCATTTGGAAGCAGTAGCAGCAAGGATTTTGGCGTTTCCAACAATACTTTCAAATATGCAACAAATCACTCGGCCAACGTTGAAAATGACGATGATTGGGGCCAGCGTATGGGTGCCTGGGACGAGGACCATCTTTCGCCGCATCCGTGGAGCGACACTGGCTTTGCCGGCGAGCACGTTGACGATGATATGGACGCCATTCGCTTTGTCGACTCGTCGCCTCGGGCCGACTATCAATTTACTAAAAATGAAGATAACGATGTCGACTTGGTTTCGCATGAGCAAGGAACATTGGAGCGACCCATTGCCGTTGAAGAACTTGACTTGGATGCTCGTGAGAAGGAAATCAAGGAGCGTCAGTCGATGCAAATGAAACATCGAGTCGCTTCTTTAACACAGGATGAATCGGAGCAGCAACTGGAGGAACTTGTCGTGGCCCCTAGTGCAAGCAGTCATCATGGGAGCAAAAGCTTGGGAAAGGGTATTTTGAGGTTCTTTGGTGTAAGTTCACGACTATATCAGATGATGATGATGTCTATTAGCTACTGCATTTGACCCTGACACCCATGCTTTCTTTTTTGTCGCAGGGACGTGGTCGAACGAGCAAGTCCAAGGGCAACAGCAGCGGATCCATCAAGCAGAGTTTGCTACCTGGAGTGTTGCATGCGTCAAGCTCAATGAACAGCACCGACAATGTCAGCGTTTCGCTCGCACCGACTGGCATTGTAACGCCACGAAGTAATTATGCTTTGACGGGCAGCAGAAAGTTTGCGGCGCGATTACCATCCTACCAACAACGGCACACCTCGTCGACGCCAAGTGGCCAGGTAACGACGGTGGCCGCCATGAATGAGTCTACCGCAATAGATGCACAAACCTCGGGCGACACGTCAGTGTCGGAAGTGACGAATCCAACTGTCTTTACACATGTGCAACCTCAGCAGCAGGCCATTGATCCGTTCTCTGACTCGTACTTTTTCGCAGAAGACAGTCAACCGAAGGATGGCGGGAGCGATAGCACCATGAATGAGAGCGGCTCGTCAGTGCATCCGCCAAACGACCAAGAGCGCGACGAGGAGGAATATCGATTGGCTCCTGTCGCCAGCGATGAGTTTAGTGACCCTTTCTTTCCGTCCTCCTCGCCACGACAGCAGAAGGACTCATCTGGATTATCTCAGCAAACTGATCGAGCAGCGGTCATGGCGAGTAAGAGCGCGACCAGTAAAAATTTGGCAGCGCTGAGCAACATCACAGTTGCTATGGAAAGATCCGCTGGACCGGATTCGGTTCAATGTTCATTCAGTGAAAATGAGGAAAAGAAGGAGCAAGACCATTTGCCCCTGCCTACTAAGCGTATCATGTCCCGTGCTTCACTACTGGGCAGTAGTAGGAGCTTTCGCGGCTTGGCCAAGAGTCCACGGCAGTCAGTGTCATCATATATGCCTAGCGTTCATTCCAAGCAGAGTGTGACCACGACGGAAGCAGTCAAGTCGCCAATAAAGGCATCGTCTCATGGAAAGTCAGGACTGTACAGTCAGCCGCATCGTCTCATATTTTCCGCGGCGCCGTCTCCTCGCTGGACTGGGAGGGAGTTGACGGCTGAACTATCATCGCCCACTACTTCAAGTGAAGATTCAACGAGAGAGGTTGTACACAAACCAAGCTTTACGACGCATGGCGCCATTGTTGGAACCAAGTCGGCGGAAACTGTGAGCAGAATGCGACCTAGGACAGTCCGAGCATTTCGCAGCTACTCGCCTTCCATTCCTGCAGTAGAGAAGACTCATGGACCACCTTTGCAAGGAGCTGTCGGAAGCAAGAATGCATATCATGGCCGAGTAACTCCTGGAATGACAGATAAGCTCCGAAAGCGCCAGCAACGAAAGCATGAGGAGCAGACTTTGTCGCCAGATGTTACAGGGAAACCGAGCTTGCCTCGAGTGGCTACACTATCACAACCACGAACGTTGGCCGCGAACAAGGACTCCCCGGGCAAGGTTCTTCCAAGTTCGCCTCGCATTCCACCCAATCTAAGTATGACGGGTCGTGGGCCGGGTTCAAAGACTATTTCAGCCGTAAGTCGGATTCATCCTCCATCTCCCACTTCGTCTGCAACGAAGCGATCAGATGCGGCAAATTTTCAAGGACGACTCCAGCGTTTGCGTAGTTTCAGTCCTACCGTAATTGGAGAGCAAAGCAACGCAGTGAAATCATCTCCTGCTGTTATTACAACACGTCCGGATCCTCCAATAATACATGGGTTAAAAATGAAACCAAAAGCGGATGCACCTGCTCACAGCTATACGTTGCCAACCGTTGCCAGTCGCAAGAAAACTAGAGATGCCGCTTTATCGACGACATCTCGGTCCCCAAGGTCGAACAAAATACTTCCAGGAGTAAGCAATTCACCAACTAACAAAGATGACATCGTCAGGAATAACGCTTTCTCAATGACGGGATCGACGGCGTCTGGGTTGTCTCGGCGACCTTACAATTTAGCGACAAGCACCGGCGCAGTTGTAAATCGCCTGCAGAGCTCGAGTTCATGTTCGACCGATGAAGGATCGACAACGCTGTCGCTGGCGTCGATGGGAACTGATATCAACAAGCTGAGGACAATCATCCGAAAGTCGCGGTCAAAACCCATTCCGGAACGAGCGTTAATGCTTGACGAGTCTACCTCATTTTACTCATCATGCGACGAATCAAACATTAAAGACCCTGTCCACAGAGCTGGTCTGCGCTTTCTGTCCAAAGCCATCGTTCCTATTCAGTCAGCAGTACGGCGACACCTTGCACTGAGGGAGGCATTGACGCGGATGTGGGCCATTGTTATCATTCAAGCTCTCGCCAGACGCGTCTTGGCTCAAAAACAATACTTCCACACGGTTGTCACGACCATTATGATCCAAGCTTGGTGGAGGGGTTGTCAAGTACGCGACCGACTGTTACTAAAGCAATGCTGTGCCATTGAGATCCAGCGTTTTGTCCGTGGGTATTTGGCGACCATGAGCGTCTACGAAGACATTTTTCGAGTTACCATCGTGCAAAGTGTAGCTCGGCGGAAGGTTGCAATCGAGCGAGCTACCGATCGAATGATTTTCATCATCCATAGTCAATCTCTTGCTCGTGGGTTCCTTCAGCGACTTCGGATGAAGAGGATGATTTCAGCTGCAACCGTACTTCAGACAAAATGGCGAGCATTCTTCTGTCAATTCAACTATCAGCTAGACGTTCTCGATATAATCATCGTTCAAAGTGCTTGGCGGAGAAGGTCCGCCACCGTCAAGGTCCGAGACTTGCAACGCGTGCGGCGAGTCAATGCAGCGATCAAGATACAGTCAAAGGTCAGGGCCGGTGTTTGTAGATCCAACTTTGTCATTCTTCGAGCAATTGTCAAGATCCAGTCGACATGGCGAATGTGGGCCTGTTTCAATACTTACCAAGACTACAGAGCTGCTGTAAAAATTCAATCAGTTTGGCGAGGTTTTGTTTGTGCTCGAACCTATTTGGAATATATCGCTGCTGTTGTCATTCAAGCAAAGGTACGGATGTTCCTAAGCACAAAACGTTATACTGCATACATCGCGGCAAGACTTATACAAAGCAACATACGGGCAAGATTGTGCCGTGTTACATTTGTCGAGTATTTAAGTGCCCGCAAGATCCAGGCTCGCATTCGGTGCTACTCTGCCTCCTCGTGGTATATTGGATACATAAATGCAAGGCGTATCCAAACGCAAGTTCGTCGCTATATCGCATTAAAGAGTTACACGGAATACTCGGCAGCAGTTGTGATTCAATCGAATCTTCGTTGCTTTCTTTGCTCAAAGCGGTACATCGAATACATTGCCGCAACAATGATACAGTCGCAGTTCCGCCGCCACCAATGCGCAAGTGCCTACATCGACTATTGTTCGGCTCGAAAGATACAAGCAGCTTACCGGAGGTCGGTATGTCGTTGCATTTATGTTGAATACGTTGCCGCGCGAAGGCTCCAGACAGCGTATCGGCGTCGTTCTTGCAGAAATGCATTCGTGAGGTATGTTGCGGCTCGGAAAATCCAGGCCAGCTTTAGGCGGTACGTTTGCTCCAAATCGTACGTTGAGTATCTTGCGGCTACAATAATTCAGGCAACTTTTCGATGCTCCATCCAAAGGGCCAAGTGCAAACGGTACATTGCCGCTCGAAAGATCCAGGCTTCTTATCGGCGTCATGTTTGCTTATCATCTTACGTGCGGCATATTGCTGCGTCAGCGATTCAAGCGATTGTTCGTCGGTATATATGTTTAAGTGCCTACCACGAATATATTGCTGCCAGAAAGATCCAGTCACAGTTTCGACGCTACATATGTTATCAGCCGTACGTCGAGTATATCGGAGCAAGTCGACTACAAGCGGCGGCTCGCGGCTACTTGTGCCGTGAACAATACATTAAGTACCTTGCCGCCAGGAGGATACAAGCAGCATTTAGAGGGTATGCGCGATACCACACTTATATCGAGTACGTTGCGGCACGCACAATCCAGTGTGGTCTCCGGAAGCATATTTGCATGCAGGTTTATCTGGCGATGAAGTCAGCCAAAGTCATTCAAACAGCATTTCGTCGGCATGTTTGTTACCAAGCATTCACAAACTTCATGGCCGCGAGATGCATTCAAACACGTGCAAGAGGTTACCTGTGCCGTGTAGCATACGTTGATTACATTGCCGCAAAGATTATACAGACAACCTACCGCCGTCATGTCTGTTATCGAGCATACTCTGACTACATGGCAGCAAAATGCATCCAGACTCGAGTTCGGGGCTACTTATGTCGCTCAGCATACATTGACTACATTGCAGCAAAGGTAATCCAGACTTCCTACCGCCGTCACGTCTGCCATCACGCATACTCCAATTATATTGCGGCAAGATGCATTCAAACTCAAGTTCGAGGATACTTGCGTCGCTCGGCGTATATAAACTACGTCGCTGCAAAACTCATCCAGTCGATCTACCGCCGCCATGTGTGCTATCAAATGTATTCAAACTATATGGCAGCGCTGTGCATCCAAACTCAAATTCGAGGTTACCTGTGCCGGTCTGCATATGACGATTACATTGCTGCGAGATATATTCAAGCACAGTTTCGCCGTCACCTATGTCGCAGTGCATATACTGAGTACATAAGCGCCAGAAAGATACAGAGCTTGATTCGAAAACTTCACAGCCGACGCAGGTTCACGCGAAAAGTTCTTGAAATTCGCAGTGCTATCGTCGCACAAACAACTTGGAGAAAGTATGTCAATGTAAAGGCCTACCGCCAGATAATTGCAGTCATCAGGATACAATCACAGTTTAGGAGCTATGTGGTCCGCCGGAAAAAGGAGCGGCTTGACTCTTCATTGAAAATTCAATGCAAGTGGAGAACATTTGTGTGCAGGCGGTCATATTTTGAGTTGCGTTCTGTAGTAAGAATACAATCCTACTGGAGAATGTTTGCGTGCTCAAAACATTACCTTGAGTATATTGCTGCGATGATTGTTCAGACTCAGTGGCGGGCCTTTGCTGCGCATAAAAGGTACAAGCAAGAACGCGGCGCAACAAAAATACAAGCTCACTGGAGAGCATTCGTATGCTCTCGGGAGTATTTGCTTCGCGTTGCTGCAACAATGATTCAGGCTCAGTTCCGAATGCAACGCCATCGAAAGGTCTACAAGCGATATAGATCAGCCACCAGCATCCAGGCAGCGTGGCGATCTTATGACTGCGCCATGGAATATTTAAGAGTTGTCGCTGACCTTTTAATCGTCCAAAGTGTGGCTCGACGCTGGTTGGCCACCAGACGAGTACAGGCCGTCAAGAACAAAAGCGCCTTGAAAATTCAAAAAGCTGTAAAAGGATACTTGGCGCGAGTCTATTTGCAGTCGCGCAGGGAAGAATTGAATGCCGCCGTCAATATCCAGCGGGCATGGAGAGGTTTTGTGGTTTACACGGAATACTGTTTCACAATTGCTTATGTTGTCGTATGCCAAAGTGTGGTCAGAAGAATGCTCGCTGTCAAGTCGTGTGCTAAGATGCAAATTGTTCGCAAGAGACATGCTGTGCGGGTCATCCAAACCTTTGCTCGTCAGCAGCTGGCAAAGAGAATCAGGGCTTCGGTTCAAATTCAATGTTTTTGGCGCGGATTTCTCGGCCAAGCTCAATATCTCATTGCAAAGTGTGAATGCGACGCAGCAACAACTATTCAAAGCCATTGGCGTCGCTTCTGGTGCTATTCCAATTTCGTGATTAGCATTCACAGCTCAATCCTGATCCAGTCAACCTTTCGCATGCACAAGGAATTGACAGAGTATGATGTGAAGTTAGAAGCGATCGCTGCAATTCAGGATTGCTTTCGGTGTTACTTGGCACAAAAGAACTCCCATCAGCAGTCGCTTGTCCGTTGTATCATACAAGCGGCTGATCCAATCGAAGCTCGTGAGCGCCAAAGCGCCGTACAGATACAAAAGGTTTTACGAGGGAGCAAGGCTCGAGCATCCGTAGACAAACATTTGGCTGCTCGAGACATCCAGTCAGCTTGGAGACGTGCGTTTGCTAGAGCGTACTTCATCGACTACATCTCAGCGCGTCGTATTCAAGCATTTTGGCGTTGCAAGTTCCTCTCCATTCCGTACAAACGTCGACGAGCTGCTGTGCAGATTCAGTGCTTTTGGCGCCAACGAAGCGCGCGTCGCTACTTTGTCGCGTTGCGTGAAGTATGCTTGGTTGATGAAATTAAGGCTGCGGTGTTTCTACAAAAGGTGTGGCGTGGAATTGCTGTCCGGTTGGATGAAGGAAAGTTTGTAACATGGCAGCGACGTTTATATGTTGAAGAACCGGCTGCTGTGGAAATACAAAAGGTCTGGCGTGGGTTTAATGCAATGCTCCTTTACTGGCATACCCTTGGCTCAGCAATTCAAGTCCAGAGTACCGTGCGAAGCTGGATCACACGCGTGCGGCTATCTCGAGAGCGCCATTCAGTGCTTCTTCAACGTGTTACTCGCGGATATATTGCTCGTATGAGCGTCGCCAAGATCCGATCACACTTAGAGGCGATTGAGCTGCAGCATTTGGCAGCAACTTTGATTCAAAGTTCTTGGCGTGGGTACACGGCTCGTGTTACCTTCGAAGACCTCATTGTTTGCGAAGACAGTGCGACTCTCATCCAAGCGTCCTTCCGGGCGTACAAGGCTCGTCTAGCAATGATTCAATTGCTGATGATTTTAAGATTGCAGTCGGTCGCGCGCCGATGGTTAGCTTGTTCCAGGAGTGCCGAGAAGCTTGGTGCTATCATTTACTTGCAATGCATCGCCCGTGGCATGCTTGCTCGCAAGCAAGCCACAGAGCGACGTGCCATCATGCAACTCGAGAAAATTGGCGCAGCCTCCTCAAGTCCCTCGCTTAAAATATTAAACTCATTGCACTCCAGCCTCCTATCACCTCGCCTCGGTTCACTACGTTGCGATCGCAATCCCGTCGCTACTTTGCAACAAGATATTGAGCTCGATGAGACTGTTGCCATCAAGGAAAAGGCTGCTAGACGTATCCAGCGTTTCTTCTTGATGGTCAAAGCAGAGGTTGATCAAGAAATTCGTCGCGCACTTGAGAAGAAGCGTCGTAAGAAGCGAAAGATCCACAAAAAGAAGCTCAGAGATCGCGACGACGAGATTTTGGAGAACATTTGGTCCATGACAATGGACGAGAATGCTGGCGGGTTCGACTTTGAAGTTGCAAATTTTGCGGCGATGAGCAAAACCCGACCAATGCAAGAGCGAAATCGACCTGGATCATCGCTTCGCAACATGCCTTCCATGTCTGGGGGCTTTGTTTCCACCACAACAGACGCGGAAAGCAGCCATAAGAGTGGTCCGATTTGGGAACAATGGTCATGTACAGCACCATTGAGAGCAGCGTCGCCGGCATTCAGCGTCGAGATGAAATTTCCTCCGTCTCGTCTTGCAACACTGTCACGCGCTGAGTTTGATGACGACTTGTTCCTCGAAGAAGCTTGGATTGATACGGAAGTTCGCCAAGCAAAGGAGCGTCGTTTGATCAACAAGGCAAAAAAGTCTCACAGGACACAGATACCAGATGGCGCAGGGCCCCCATCCTCACGAGCCTCGAATCATGAGAGACCATCGTCAAGGACGTCCTACAAACCTGAACGACCTCCGTCACAATCATCGCACCAGCGAATGATGGTGTAGAAGAAGTATATATCGTTTTCAGTTGTTTATTACCAGTGGTTGCTGCAACTATAGCAATGGGAAAGTTCTATTAAATATATGTAATGTTCAATCTAAATAAGACTTTATCAGTCCAATCATGTGTCGTTCAGCTTCTCGTAATCCTTTTTCTTTTCCTGCAACTTGTTCCAGTCGCATCGCACTTGTAATCCCTTCCAACAGCTCTCGTAGTCAACGTCGCACAAGTCTTCCGCCTGCGGGCTCGTCCGCATCATAAGGCAGCTTTCAAACATGAACGCCAGCCCCTTGTCGAAATAGACTGGCGCGTCGCAGGGATCCGCCACGGCCGCGTCGTAGGCGTCGGCATCCGGTCCATGCGGCACCATGGCGTTATGCAGCGACGCTCCACCAGGAACAAAGCCACCTGCCGCCTGCTTGGCATCGTACGCTCCATAAATCAGTCCCATGTATTCGCTCATGCAGTTGCGATGAAACCACGGAGGTCGAAAGGTGTTGGCATCAGCCGCCATGTAGCGCGGCGGAAAAATGACAAAGTCGGCCAAGGCGGTTCCAGCGTGTGTGGATGGGTACGTTAGAACCGTGTAAATGGACGGATCCGGATGATCGTACGTGACGCTATTCATGGCGCAAAAGCGCTGCAAATTGTACTTGTAGGGCAAGAAGTTGCCATGCCAGGCAGCCACGTTGAACGGAGAGTGATCTGACTTGCGCGCGTACAACTCTTGATCCATTTTGAACAAGATTGAGTGAGGCTTGTGATACTCGTCTGGATCGGTAACGCACCAAGCGACTGGATGTGAAAAGTCTCGGGCATTGGCGAGACCATTGGAGCCCTGCAAAGGCATACGGAGAAGATGAGATGGAAGCATACGAATCTAATGTCAAGACATTCCGTTGTCATCCAATTTGCGTTACCAGCAACCACTTACAATCGGACCAAGCTCAGGAAGTCGAAAGCCTCCATTACTACTGCAAACTTCCAATACATATCCCTTGGCCGTCGCAGTAGCACCTTCACCTGTTGCATCATCATCCTCCACGACAACGCCAAAGACGATACCCTTTGGCACGACGCAAACTTCCGTCGGTCCAATTTGCAGTTTCCCCACTTCCGTCGTCACCAGCAAGCGCCCCTGCTGCGGAACAATTAAAAAGTCGCCGTCGGCATTGTAAAAGGACTCGTCCACCATGTTGCTGTTGCAAGCATATAGGTAAATGGACAAGCCGTCGCCGCATCCAGTGCTGGTGGCGCCCGCCGCCACGACGCGCGTCAAACTGTGAATGAAATGGTTCTTCTGCTGTAGAGAGTCGCTGCTGCTGGTATCAGTATCTTCCGATGCCGCATTCTCTTCCATTGGTTTCCATCGCATGGGCTGCACCGCCACCTTGCAGTCGCGCGGATGATTCTTGCCAAAGACGCCTCGCTTCATCGTCGTTGCACTCGCTCCATTATCATTCACAAGACTAGATACACTTGGCTGCAGTCGATAGAGCCAGGTTCGCTTGTTTTCGTGGCGCGGCGCCGTAAAGGCCGTGCCCGACAATTGCTCCGCGTAATATTGACAATTGCGAGGATTGTTGCGGCCCATGGGGAGGGCGCCGCGAATGTACTCGCTCTCGAACGAGTTGCCGAAACCAGGTAGATAGAGTAACGTGTCATGGTAAATGTACTGCTGCTGCTGCTGCTGGGCTGGAGTCGTCGCTAACGATTGCTTCTTGCTAGGCGAGGAAGCTGCAGCCGATTGCGCCGTGGATGGTTGCGACTGCGACTCAATGCTTGCCATTGTGTAAAACTCCTTTTGCTTGGCTATGACGCTACTAATGCTTGCGATTCTGTTTCAATAATCGCACTTCTATTGTATATCGAGTACTTGTACCAGCGAAATCCGAATCGTCGCGCTGCCACGGAACAAAAAATCGTCATGGTGACACTTTGCATTCGGCCTGTCACAAAAGAAATGTCGCTTCGGTTCTGGCATCGTTAGAATCGTAGCGGCACTGATCGACCGTTATTAACGTGTCGTGCAACGGCCTTTTCATCATTGCCCTGATTGGCTGACTCGCTCGTTACTGGGTTTTCCAATAGTGAAAACGGTTTGGCGATAAGCACCTCCGAAGATGCGAAAATCAATTTTGCCGATGACAAAGATATTGTGCTTGGCAAAACGATGAACATGCCAAGAGAACAAGAGGTTCAATTCATGCCATTGTCGGTAGACGATGACGATCATGAGGAGATTTATGAGGAACAAGATTTTAATGAGGAGGATGAAGATTCGCAGCAACTGAACAAGCATCAGCAGCAATCGCCCGCTCATTCGCTGCAGCATACGGCCATGACTGTATCCATTTACGTCATCATATTTCTCCTTGGTCTCGCCACGATTCACCTCGTGCCAGGTAACCGGAGCAGCAAGCAGAAAGCGATGCTGCAGTCGTTCATTGACAATGAAACGTTGAGTGACTTACAGGACGAGCAGCAGCAGCAATTGCTTCTCTCATTTTACAACGAAACAAGCCATGACTTCTCACTCTATATGAATCTCACCAACAATGATGATCGCATTGTCTACGTGAACGAACACGTTCAAAATCTCTTGAGCTTTGCCGTCATTGCGCACAGCAAGTGCGGCACCAGCTTTTTGCAGAATCGTTTATACCAGCATCCGCAGGTCGGCATTCATCGCCACGAGATTCACCACGTGCAGCATTATCACATTGCCAACATGGTGGAGGCGCTGCTTGATTTGGATGATCCAAACCAAATGGTTTCTATCTACGGCCACGCTGCGCGCCGGAAGAAACAAATACTCGTCAGAGGCTACAAGGCACCCAACGACATTCGCAGACCAAACGCCTTGGAAGCCATTCGCACGTACTGGCCAAAGACGAAACTCGTCGTTGGACTACGACATCCAATCAAGCACTTTCAATCATACTACAACTACAACACGGAGCGCGGCAAGCCTCCTTCCGTGCCTCCACAGGACATGTACAACAGGTACTTGCCGGAGGAACTGTTTCACGTCAACTTGTTTCTGCTGGGCAAGACTGCCTCTGCTATCAATACCTTCAACAGCAGTAGTGACAAAGACTTTACGCAGCTGCTCCGCAAGCACTATCGATGGGCGCACTACCATCCACCAACCTACATGCCCAATCCAGTGTTTTTGTATGAACTGGGACAAATGTCCTACGCCAAGGACGATCACGACGTACGGTTCGCGGCGGATTTGCAAAACTACTTGGGCTTGACGGAGCCGTTCAACTGGGGCGGTCGCAAAGCAGCGTTTGCGACAATGGGCACGAACAGTTCTACTTCTGCCGTTCCATCAGCAAATGGAACGAGGCGAGGATTGCGGATCCAACGACGTATTACACCCTCGGGCATTAACATTTGCGATCCCCTCTACGACAAGGTGCGCGCCAATCTGCTGGTCCTTGGCGCGCAGGCGTCCCAGTGGATTCAGTCGCACTTTATGAACCACGCGGACGTGCGCATCTACAACCGGGAGCATTTCATCGAGCTCCTCAATGCCTGGGCCGTGGATCCGTGTGACGACGAAACGAGACAGTATAAGCAGCAGCATCGCCACTAGTAGTGGTGATGGTAGTCAGTGATGGCACACCGAGCGAGTTTGCTGCTTGCTACTACGACAAGTGCCAATACGTCAACTGTCAAAGCAATGTATGCTACAACTCGCAAGCAACGAGCAAGTGCGCGCGCAAGTCGCAGACGCGTTGTGTCATCAACTCAGTGAAAAGTAAATACTATAAATAAATTGATCTGTGCCATGTAAAGTTTGCCATAGTCTTCTCGTGGAATAGTGTTTGAAGCGTAAAAAGCCGTTGCCATGGTGGCTGTACAGTTCACGGAAACGAGTCGTGGCCCTTATATTCTTTTCGCTGATCAATTACATATTATGATGCCTTCTCTTGGAGTGTCGGCACAAAGTCCGTACATCATTGGCTACTTGTCGTTAGCTTGACTCAGTTATGACTTGCTAAACCATGCTAGCTTACCGAAACTTCGGTTAGGTTCTGTCGCATCGTTAATCACGAGCTCGCACCAAAGAAGAACGACGACCATGGGAATTCTGCGTCCAATGCAAAGCTGTCACATCTGACCCATTATTCGTCGACCTAGCGTCTCCTTGCAAAAATAAAGCAGACTGAATTCCGTAACAATTAGCAGAGACTCGCTGCTGTTGATATAAATGGCGTTGCAGTCGCCTTCTTCATCTCGCCAGAGTCGCCGCCACTTGCATTCCAAAAGCAATCATGCTACTCGCGAAACTGCCAAGAAACCATGTTTGGGAGTCTGCGGCATGACGTTGATTGTCGCACTGACCATGTTGCTGGTCAAGCAGCAGCAGAGTGTGTACCATAACTTGCAGTATGCCGCGCGGCTCGACGTGCAGCATCCGATACACTATTTGCAGAAGCTGCAAGCGAACGCAATGAGCAATGCTACGAGCAGCAAGCATGCAATTGCAAGTCGTCATGAGGAAGCTATTGCAATGGATGATGACGATAATGCTGCAATTGAAAGTGACGACAATGACGACGAGGAGGAGGAAGGAGATGATGACGACGACGAAGAGCAAGACGACGAATTGGATGACGACGAATCCTTTAGCATTGACCAAGCCGATGAAGAAACACTCTTGAAGGATAAAATACACGATCCAAAACGAGTCTTGCGTCTTCCCCAAAGCGACTTGGAGTGGAACGCTGCTGCACAAACGAGTCAAATTGCCAAAGAAGACGCAACACCCGAAGGAGCCGACCCCTTTCAACGACAGCTACCTCCACATTTGCGCACTCCTCCACGCAACGAAATGCAGCACAAGGCCTGGTTGCTGGAACGAATGCGACGTCGACGAAGGGAAATGCCCCGCAAAAAGGCTCCCATTCCGTATATAGAGTATGGTGCCAGCTACAACGCGTCGAGTGTGAGTGTCGGCGTAGCAGTCAACGCGACTCATCCAAACTGTCTCATAGTGTACCATGTTCCAAAGACGGTATGTATGAATGACATTGAGAAAGGAAAGACGGCATGAGTTGCATCTGCTCCCTCACTTTCTTTGTTCGTCTCAATGTCGCCTTGCTGTCAAACACAGGGCGGACTCACGCTCGGCGAGTACGTGAAACTCTTTGCCCGTTCCATGAAGTGGACCTTTCACCACTGGTACGCCTACTACAACCACTTTCAAGACACTGCCATTTCCAAACATCCCTTTCCATTTCGCAACCACTCGGTCGTTCACATGGGCCACATGACGAGACAGTTTGAGCGCGAGACGCAGACGCAGCACTGCACCAAAATGACGCTGCTGCGCGAACCAGTCGATCGCGTCATTTCCGCCTTTTACTACCACGGGCACAATGACTCCGACTGGCAAGCGTGCTTGAGCGTCAATGCCAGCAAATCGTGTCGCTTGTGGTGGGAATACTCCAACGATGTGACGCGACGATTCACCACCAACCATGAAACGTGGAACTCGTACGTGACGCTCAAGTACTTAAGCAACGATCCATTGACGAGTAGGTCGCTGCAGGAAGCGCAAGAATCGCTGCAGCAGTTTGACTTTGTCTGCTTTATCGACAATATGCGCGACTGCATACTGCGACTCGGCCAGCACTACGGAGTGCATCTCCACCTGCCGGCGGCCGAGTTGGTCTACAATGTCAACGCCAGGCGAAACAATGTGACGGACGAATGGAAGGAGCGCATCGCCGCGCATAATTACATGGATGTTGCCTTGTATGAATGGGCGCAAAGTCAGTTTAGCGGTTGACGGAGTTGAAGCGACAATGAATATGAATCTTGACAATGCAAGTGTCGTTGTCACTGTTTTGTCTACCGGAACATGGATACAACAGTCGACGCAGTACCGCGACAAATTCTAGTTGCGCGTCTGGATGACATCTGTACGATAAGTGCTTTCTATGATGAAAATGCTAAAACAAAAGGAGACGTGAAATGTAATCTATAGAAATGATGTAGGATCATGTAGATTCCTAAAGCGCTAAAAGAATACAGTTCGAAGTCTACACATTAATCATCAACATGCTTCTCGTTCAAACCACCTCCTTTAATTCCCCCTCCAGCAATAGGTAATCACGGCAGCCAAAGCAATTTCCGCGAAGAAAGGTGAAGAGAGTTGTACTGTTCAATTGACCAAAAGCTTGTCCAATGTTAATGCCCGACTTGCTCCATTTGACGCATGCAGCATCGCCTCAAACGCAGGACCATGGACACGCTCAAGGCGGTTTACGTTCCAACGAACGTGTTTTCGAATTGTTCCCATCGAATCAAAGGTAAATATTCCAACCTTGATATCTTCCAGAGCTCCTTTTCCTGTGCGAACGGCCGTTAAAAACCCTTCCGACGGTACCTCTTTAAAAAGCACATGCTTACCACGCAGAGCTTTCGCAAGCAATCGCTTGTGGCAATATAACGAGCAAAAGATTCTTCCACTTGCTCAGTCCAAGAATCGCTATTGATTTCAACTGTCAGTTTACGAACGTTCCATCTTGGAGCATGCTGCATGAATGCCAGGATTAAAACATCCAGCGGATCTGACTGCGGTGCCTCTGGCTCGGAGCCACAAACAGTCAGGCGCAGAACCTTAAGAGACGGACTGATTCCCCGCCCCAGTGTAACAAAGAAATCCACACTTGGATACCCTCCTGCATGACAACTAAAAGACAAATCTTCAATCTTGCTAGAGCATATCGCTTGGGCCACGGCTACCCCCTTGTCTTTCGGAAATCCCAGCGACATAGCGCGAAAGGTGGTAAAACTCGATTTGGCCATGCCGTCGCAAAAAATGTCAGTGGCTTCACTAGAGGCAAATGTCAAACATTGGAGCGAAACATTCGTCAAAGTTTTGACGAGCAGGGCGTTACGAAGCGATGCAGCTTCATATTCCAACGTGAAAGCAATAGGGAACCTGATAGAAATGTCATCAGGATGCGACCTTACCATGCTTATGTATTTCAAACGCGGCATGCTGGGCAGTGGCTCAAAGAGCGTAGCTACAAGTTCGCTTGAATCAACACAGGTAATAATGTACTTCTCGATCGAAGGGTGTCCACGGAGAGCATCCGTGGCAGCTTGTACCGTGGCAAGATGCGGGCGCCAGTTACCTGGCAGGTACTTAAAGTTCATTGTGACCTCTTTGATTTGATTGCAGTAGCGAACCAGATTTGCACAAAGCATGGCGGCGTTTGGAGCATGCGGGACTTTAAGACGAAACGTTACCGACTTGAGCGTCTCACCAAAAACAGTTCCAATATGTTTCGTCGTCTCTTGCGCTGCATGTACGGCAGGTAGTTGCGTAAGTCGTTGTTCAGCGAAAAAGTAGTCCGTAAGATCGAGCGTCATCGATGTGACCTGCCGGCTTGCAGGTCGCTCACGAAATGCTACCAACAACTGGTCCAGGAATTCCGGCTTAATAGTCATGAAAACGAGCGTGGCAAAATCCATACTGAGCACGTTCGTCATTTTCGGCTTATAGGGGAAACAGAGATCCCTGCCTTGCCGAAGACAATCAATCTTGTCTATAATGAAGGGTAGGGTATATTTAGCCCAGAACTCGGTGGGAATCACTGGGCTATTTTCAGGCGCCGACTGCCAATCCAATAGAGGCGGCGGCGCAGTCTCGTGAGCATTTTCGTCGTTATTTGGACTTGCCACAGCAGCTTGCGCGAGTGAAGCAGCATCAGTACCAGCACCAGACTCAACATCCTCCTCCAACTCCTCCACAGCGTCTTCCATTTCTTCGTGATTTCGCTTCATGATGTCTGTCTCTGCTTATTATTAATTCCTTGTCAGTCGCCTAATTGCCAGCAAGTAGATGAAGTGTCAATGGACAAGGCAACGATCCGAATGCATGGTTTCGTCCACGGCGCCGCGTCCAAGATGGTGCAAAGATCGAAAACCACTACGATTTGTGAGAACCGCTCCGACGTGTACGTCTGGTCATCGCCCGACAGCAGCACCTCCCAGCGGCGGCCGTCACACAATCACCATGGGCTTGGGTCTGTCGCGCGGCTCATTCATCTGATATCACCTCCTACTATACTTGACACCAATCATTGATACATTCCCGCAACTATTAGTTACTCAATTTTGCTCATTGCTGCTTCTTCTCGCTGAGTCGTTCTGCGCTCTAAAAGCGAATATTTAATCCGAGTGACAGCAGACGGCAGAGTTACAAGCTTCTTCCATCTTTAATAAAAACTAAAAAACAATCTGCACATTCTTCATTAACAAAAAAGACATCAATTCACTACATTTAATTCACTATCATGCCAGCCTCTCCCACCGCCGCTGCCGCTGGCGCCACCAGCCTGACGCAAGCGTCCGAAAACTTTGGCTACAGTCGCGTCCGCCTTCGTCGAATTCAGCGCATGCAGTTTGGAATCATTAATCCGCATGAATTGGTATGTATATGAATGAATGTGTATGAATATGTATTGAAACTGTATTGACGATATCTCGGAGTGGAGTAGTTGATTCATGCGTTCGCTGCTGCTCGAGTGAATTGGAAAATGTTCGATCATTTTACCCTGTTTCACTCATCACTCACAATAATTATATACTATAAATTAAAAACAGCGCCAGTACAGTGTCACACAAGCCGTGACTGTCAATGGCCGCAAGGTTCCATCCGGAGTGACGCGTTACGAGACTCACTTTAATGGCCAACCCGTCTACGGCGGCGTGAACGACCCAAGACTGGGTAGCATTTCCGACAAGTCGGACCCAGGATACTTTGGTCACGTGGAGCTCGCCAAGCCAGTCTATCATCAAGGCTTTATCACCACGACACTCAAAGTGTTACGCTGCGTTTGCTTTCACTGCAGCAAGATTCGTATGCTGCCCGATGAATTCAAGTTCACCAAGGCATTGGAGATTCGCAACCGCAAGCGCCGACTGGCAAACCTGCACGAGCTGCTCCGCGCCAAGAAGCAGTGCGACCACTGCCAAGGCTTTCAACCGAAATACACCAAGGTGGATTTGCACTTGGAGGCGGACTTTCCGTCGGAACATGCGGATGCTGCGGGCGGCGACTCGAAGCAGTTTCTGTCGGGCGAAACGTTGGTCAAGATTTTTCGGCAAATTAGTAACGCCGACATGACGATTCTTGGTTTGGATGTGAACCATGCGCGGCCCGAGTTCTTGCTGGTGCAAGTGTTGCCCGTTCCGCCGCTGCATGTTCGGCCGAGTGTTTCGGTGAATGGTGGCTTTAGCGAGGACGATTTGACGCATCAGTTGGTGAACGTTGTCAAGAGCAACTTGTCGCTGCAGCAGGCGGTGACGAATGGAGAACCTGCCATTGTCGTGGAGCAGTTTGAATTGGCGTTGCAGCACAACGTGGCGGCATTCATGGACAATGAGATTCGCGGCATGCCGCAAGTGACGCAACGCAGTGGACGGCCCTTGAAAACGATTGCGCAGCGGCTCAAGGGAAAGGAGGGCCGCTTGAGAGGCAATCTCATGGGCAAGCGTGTCGACTTTTCGGCGCGAACCGTCATTACGGCCGATCCGAACTTGGGAATTCATCAAGTGGGAGTGCCGAGAAGTGTGGCCATGAACTTGACATTGCCAGTCAAGGTGACGGCCTTCAACGTTGGTATGTTGAGTCAGTTGGTGGCGAATGGACCGACGCAGCATCCGGGAGCCAAGCATATCATTCGATCGGACGGAACGCGCATTGACTTGCGCTACGTCAAGAACAAAAGCGAATTGTTGCTTGCGAACGGATGGATTGTTGAGCGCCACTTGAGTGACGATGACATTATTTTGTTCAATCGGCAGCCCTCCTTGCACAAAATGTCCATCATGGGACACAAGGCCAAGATTTTAGATTGGTCAACCTTTCGGTTGAATTTGAGTTGCACGTCGCCGTATAACGCCGACTTTGACGGTGACGAAATGAATTTGCACGTTCCACAGTCGCTGCCAGCTCGCGCCGAAGCCGAACTCATGATGTTGAGTTCTCGCGTGGTTGTCTCGGGTCAGTCGAATCGACCCGTCATGGGTATCGTGCAGGACTCCTTGCTGGCCGTGCAAAAGATGACCAAGCGCGACGTGTTCATTGAAAAGGATTTGACTTACAACATGCTCATGTGGGTGACGAACTGGAATGGCAAGATTCCGATTCCGGCCATTATCAAGCCAAAGGAACTTTGGACGGGCAAGCAGCTGATAAGCATTATCATGCCAAAGATTAATCTAAAGGCCAAGTCGAACAACGGACCAACCAAGGATGCCAACGGCAAGCTCATGCCGAACACCTTCAACATGTACGATCACCAAGTGACGATTCAGGAAGGCGAGCTCGTTGAAGGTACCATTGACAAAAAGACAATTGGTAGCGGTATGGGTGGTCTCATCCACACTGGCTGGTTGGACGTTGGCTTTGAAGAAAATGCTCGCTTCATGATCCAGGTGCAGCAGCTTGTCAACCACTGGGTGTTGCAGCAGTCGTTTAGCATTGGCGTATGCGACACTGTCGCTGACGATGCCACCATGTTGCAAATCGAATCGACCATTGACAAGGCCAAAAAGCAGGTGCAGGATCTGGTTCGCCAAGGGCAGCTGGGCGAGCTGGAGATTCAGCCGGGTCGAACCATGATCGAGTCCTTCGAGCAGCTCGTCAACAAGGTGTTGAATACAGCGCGTGATCATGCCGGAAAGTCGGCGCAGTCCTCGCTCGACGAAACAAACTCGGTCAAGGCCATGGTCACATGCGGTAGCAAGGGTTCGTTCATTAACATTTCGCAGATTATCGCCTGCGTCGGCCAGCAGAACGTTGAAGGAAAGCGCATTCCATATGGCTTCAAGAAGCGTACGCTTCCGCATTTCTCCAAGGATGACATTGGTTCCGAGTCGCGAGGGTTCGTCGAGAACTCCTATTTGCGTGGATTGTCACCGCAGGAATTTTTCTTTCATGCCATGGGTGGTCGCGAAGGTTTGATTGACACGGCATGTAAGACTGCTGAGACTGGATACATTCAACGTCGTCTTGTCAAGGCCATGGAGACAGTCATGGCGCGGTACGATGGAACGCTTCGAACGAGTGGAGGACAGGTCGTTCAGTTCCTGTACGGAGAGGATGGCATGGACGCTGTCTGGATCGAGCGTCAAGATTTCGATTCATTGACGCTTACCAAAACTGAATTTGAAAAGCTTTATCAATTCGACACGGCAAGCCCGGACTTTGGCCACGATGATCAAGGCATTCCTTTCCTCGAGCCAGAAGTCATTGACGACTGTCGACGCAACCCTACCGTGCAGCGCTTGCTTAACCATGAGATTGAAGTTCTTCGCGAAGACCAAATTGCACTACGAATCATCATGAAGAATCGCGAACCGGGTCGAGAAAGTGACGAAAGCTCTTATGCTCCGGGAAACATTCGTCGGGTGGTTCAGAATGCTCTGCGCCAGTTCAAGATCAATCGCGGCAAGCCGTCGGATTTGCATCCAGAGGAAGCAATTGAAAAGGTTAATGGTTTGATTGAGCGTCTCGTTGTGGTTGTTGGTGACGATCCACTCAGTTTGGAAGCTCAGAGCAACGCTACAACACTATACCGCATCTTGATCCGCAGTCTTCTTGCCAGCAAGCGCATCTTGAAAGATTTCCGTCTGAGTCGGGCTGCTCTCGACTGGGTGATCGGTGAGGTGGAAACGCGTTTTAATGTTGCCAAAGTTAATCCTGGCGAGATGGCTGGTGTTTTGGCCGCACAGTCCATTGGGGAGCCGGCGACGCAGATGACGTTGAATACCTTTCACTACGCCGGAGTGTCAGCTAAGAATGTAACTCTTGGAGTTCCTCGTTTGAAGGAGATTATTAACGTCGCAAAGACACCGAAGACTCCTGGTTTGACAGTTTACTTGAGCGAAGGAGTCAGCGGCGACAAGAATGTGGCGGAACTGGTTGTTTCGTTGCTTGAATTCACGCTCCTGGGCAGCATTGTTCGAAAGACGGAGATATACTACGATCCTGACGTGAAGAATTCGGTTGTGGCGAGCGATCGCGAGTTTGTCAAGGAGTTTTACGACTTTTCGGAAAAGACGGATGAGGACTTGCGTCGCCTTAGTCCCTGGGTGCTTCGCATTGAGCTCGACAAGGCTCTAGTTTATGTCAAGAAGATCAAGATGGCTGAGATATCATCGGTCGTGCTTGAAGAGTACGGTGGCGACCTCAATGTCGAAGTTACCGATGATAATGCAGACGATCTTGTTGTGCGCGTCCGCATTGTTAATGATGCTCCACCGAACATGGGCCAGCATGGTGAGGATGGAATGCCACTGGAGGATAACGCGGACGCTGGCGACGATGACATTTTTCTCAAGCGGCTCGAGAAGAACATGCTCAGTAATCTGAAGCTTCGTGGTGTCGACTACGTCAAGAAGGTCTTTATGCGCGGCGGCGCCAAGCGAACGTACTGGGACGATTCGACAGGCTTTGCCACGAAGGACGAATGGGTTTTGGAGACGGACGGAACAAACTTGATGGCTGTGCTTGGCGTTGATTTTGTCGATACGTCTAGAACGACAAGTAATGACATTGTTGAAGTGTTTACCACCCTGGGAATTGAAGGAGTCCGCGGAGCCTTGCTGAGCGAGTTGCGGAATGTCATCAGTTTTGATGGTTCGTATGTGAACTATCGTCACCTTGCCTGCCTAGTCGATGTCATGACAATGCAAGGTCACTTGATGGCAATTGATCGTCATGGAATTAACCGCGTCGAAAGCGGTCCGCTTTTGCGAGCGTCGTTCGAAGAAACTGTCGACATGTTTATGGATGCGGCAGTATATGCAGAGGAAGAAATCCTCAAGGGAGTAACGGAGAACATTATGATGGGTCAGCTTGCAAGAGTTGGAACGGGCATTATGGACTTGCTTTTGGATGAAGACAAGGTCGTCCGAGATGCTGTCGAGGTTGTAGTCGAAGACTTTGGAATGGAGAAGGATATCTCGATTTCCAGTGCCATGGGCGGCGCTACACCTTACGCATCGACGCCCTTCTCTGCGAGTCCGATGATTGGAGGAGGCAACCAAATGTCGCCGTTCATGGGTGACGCCGCGTTTAGTCCTGCCGTCGGCGGAAGCTTCTCTCCAGCGTATTCGCCTGACAGTGGGAGCTATGGGTCGAGCTTTGCCAGTGGAAGCTACGGAAGTGGTAGCAGCGGCTCCCCGGCTTACTCACCCAACAGTCCAGCGTATAGTCCGACATCTCCGCAATACTCTCCGACGAGCCCTGCCTACAGTCCCACGTCGCCGGCATACAGCCCAACAAGTCCAGCGTATTCGCCGACTTCACCTGCGTACAGTCCGACGAGCCCGGCTTACAGTCCGACAAGTCCTGCATACAGTCCTACCTCGCCTGCATACAGCCCAACGTCTCCTGCTTACAGTCCGACAAGCCCCGCTTACAGTCCAACATCTCCAGCCTATAGTCCAACGTCGCCTGCTTACAGTCCTGCCAGCCCAGCGTACAGTCCGACGAGTCCAGCTGTAAGTCATTCGGGCAATGATGGATTGTTTTGCTGTTTGGGTTGCCTTCTCACTCCATTTCTTGTTTCCCCGTTTTCAACAGTATTCGCCAGCGTCACCCGCATACAGTCCCACCTCACCGGCCTATTCGCCAACGTCGCCGGCCTACAGTCCTACCTCTCCCGCTTACTCGCCGACGAGTCCAGCCTACAGTCCTGCTTCTCCGGCGTACTCACCCACGAGTCCAGCCTATAGTCCAACATCGCCGGCATATTCGCCCAACTCCAAGCCGGATGAAGATGAAAAGTAAAGCATGGCTGACCTCTTATCAATAAAAAACAAACAAAAAGATACATGCGCGACATGAATAAATGCATTGCACGTCCGTTATTGGCGTTCACTTAGTATAGTCACGCTTCTATATGAAGAAATTGCTGATGATTTAATGGAATAAAGACTGGTAGCTAGTCGTTCCTTTGAATTTCAGTTGTACAGTCCAGCGATTCCTGCTCATGATTTGCTAATGAGATAAAGCACTAGCCCAAGCCGGAAATGACAGCAGCTGCTGCGGCGCCTCCAAAGTTTAGGAGGTCAACAAGACGTTACTCGACTCAGTAACTTTCTCTGGTAGATTCATTCAGTTCGTCCTCTACCGGTAGTCATGGCGGTTTCCACGCATCCCGCAGATTAGTACCGTTGCGTCTTATTATAACCGCTGCGACGTGTGTCACGCGCAACCAACGAAATAGTTTAAACGAAAATTCGCTACAACATGATCGATCGCTAATCCCGCAGCTCCGTAATACCTGCAACTCAATTTACAAAATGCAACTCTATCGTAAAGATCTTATATTGATGTTACTGCTAGTCTTGTTACAAATTCATGAAGCTGCAGCATGGACGCTCCACAGTCATGCCGCTGCTGTCACATCAAGCTCTCGACATTTGAGTCTACAAGCAAAATCAAGGCATTTTGAACGAGACTTTTGCCTGCACATGAACAGCAAGAATACATTTACTGAAGCAAAGAAGGCAGCTGCTCGAAAAAAGTCACTTTTTGCGCAACCCGCCTATACGCAACAGCAACAGTCGCAATTAACGGAAACAACTTCATCATCATTTACTCCACGCATCCACAAAATAAAGAAACCCTTCCAATCCGATTCCACCATGATGAGTCTCCACCAGGAGCGTCTCCAAACAGCCGGTCGCATTGGCACCAAGCGCTTCGTCAATCCCTGCAAACTGTTCATTGGCAACTTGGCGTTTGACACGACGGAATCAGATTTGCAACACTTGCTGCAAGAGTCACTGGGCGCACACTTGCCCAGCTACTTGTGGCTGCATCGGCTGCACATTGTGCGTGACTGGAAAACCTCCAAAAGCAAGGGCTACGCCTTTTGCGACTTTACCGAGCCGCACTTTGCGACAGTGTGCTTGATGAAGTGCCACAACATGGAGCTGCAGGGACGCCAACTGGTGGTCAAGCAAGGCGTCAAGCAACTCAAGCAGAACGAAGTCTATGTGAAAAAGACCAAGCGGGAGCCACTCACTGATGAGGAAGCTGCCATTCAGGCTGGATTGGCGCAAGCCGAGGAGGAGGAACTGATGGTGTTGGATCCCGAGCAAGTGTCCATGCTGCGTCGACTCGACCCCGACTTGCTGCCCGACTATTTGCGAGTGGATTCGTCCTCATCTAGCGGTGTAAAGCTCAAGCAGTTGCAAAAGGAGCAGCGAAAGGAGCAGCGGGTACAGGAGAGCATGCTGACAATGCTGGCTGCTACTGTGCGCGACCAAGATTTTGATCAAGATGACGAGGACTATGACGAAAACAATGAAGACTTGTATGAACTAGACATTGATGATGATGACGATGACGACGATTTTGAGTTTGACGGCGACTATGACGAGGAGGTAGGCGAGTTTGACGACAGTGGCGCACCAGGCGGTGAACAGCCCATGAACCGAGAGCAGCGGCGACAGGCGGCCAAGGCAGTTAAAAGAAGAAAGAAACCTGCCAAGGGTTTTGGAAAGTAGATAATAGTATATATTCTAGGTGGAAATGATGCATGTCTATGGAGAGAGACTTTCGCTCAGCGGCAAGAAGAGTGTCGTAGCATGACTCACAGTGAAAGGATCGTAGCGATACTCGTGATGGTTGAAGGAATCCGTGGCGCGGCGACCGCGACGACCATGACGACGAGGAACATCAGACAAACGACATTCTTGCCAAAGGGGAGCAGAAATCAATCATCTACCGTACCGTTTAACGTATCTACATACAATGAATAATCACAAAACATCAAAGACTAATTCTACTACGGACGTGGCTTCCATGTCAGCCGCCCGCGATCCTTCACCAACGGCTCCACCCACTGCGTCACGCGACGGCTTTGACCTCATTGACCAAACGCCCATGCAGTTTGACGTGCATATACCAAGACTTAAGCTGGATCAAAACAACTTCTACAGCTTCACCGACATTTTATATTCGAAATCATCCCGCGACCGCTGCGCCAAGCTTTGCATTAACCGTCCCAACGTGCTCAACGCCTTTCGACCCAACACGATTCGCGACCTGCAAATGGCGCTGCAGGATGCCTCCGACGATCCAGCTATTTCCGTCATTCTACTGACATCCACCGTCATTCCCCATGAATTTACACCAGCATTTTGCGCCGGCGGCGACCAAACCGTCCGCAGCGACTCTGGCGGCGGATACAAGGACGCCAGTGAATCGTACGACACGGCCAAGCTGCGCGTGCTTGATTTGCAAGTCTCGCTGCTGCGCTGTCCCAAACCAGTCATGGCAGTCGTGCGCGGCTACTGCGTCGGTGGCGGGCACGTGCTGCACATGGTGTGCGACGTGACGCTGTGTAGTGAGAATGCAATCTTTGGACAAACGGGGCCGCGCATGGGAAGCTTTGACGCTGGCTACGGCTGCAGTCGGGCGATTATGTTAATGGGACAAAAGAAGGCAAGGGAGTTGTGGTTTCTGAGTAAATTCTATGGTGCAACGGAAGCGTTGCGAATGGGACTGGTCAATGCCGTGTATTCCGACGAGGAACTTGACGGAAGAGTGGCGCAGTGGACGAGGCGCATGTGCATGAACAGTCCGACGGCACTGGCAGCGACCAAGGCGGCCTGCAACGCGAGTGAGAATGGAGCGGCTGGATTGCAGCAGCTTGGTGGAGAGCTGACGCGGCTCTTTTACCTTTCCGCGGAAGGACAGGAGGGACGAAAGGCGTTTCTCGAAAAGCGGGCCCCGCAATTTCGTTCCAATCTTTAACGAATGCGATCATGCAATGTTGTGCTTGGCCACTTGATGCGGTGAAAGCAAAGGAGACAGTAGATGTTATTGCTGGAACCTTGTTGTATTACTGGAAACGTGTCCCAGCTTGCTGGTCAATAGGTTCTACCAATACATAATTTAAACATTTGTAATATGATGCTATAATTGTAAACATTCTAAAGTCTCGTTTGTCATTTCCCCATGCTTGTTTAACGTCGTCATGTTCATTCTCGCATGTAACAACATGTATCGCTTTTATTGACTCTTTTCAATCATCAAACTTGGCCTTTGTCTCCATACTCATTTGCATGACTTGCTTGGGCGTAATCTTACCAGCCGAAACAGCCATGGCCAGCTTGGGCGGCACCGCGTTTACCGGATCCGGCAGAAAGCCTTCCGGTCGCTCCAACTTTATTGGCGAAAAGTTTGGAACATGCTGCGGCACGAAGGCTTCCACCGTTTCCTGCATAAAGGCAATCCACTCGTCGAACAAGTCCTCACGAACATACTCGAGTGGCGTTTGTCCTCGCTTATCCTCCAGAAACAATTGTCGCCAGTCGCGCTGCAGTATTAGCGTGGCAATCTCCGGACTGAACGACGACGCCCAGCAGCAGTGATGCAGCGGCGTGCGGCCAAAGCCGTCACACACGCGCAAGTCACTCCCGTGCTCCACCAGCGTGCGAAAGACACTGGCGTTGGCGCGCTTGCACACCAAGTCGACAATGGAGTCGCGAAACTGGTTGCACGGACTTGGTGACAAGCCGCACGACAGCATTTCCGAAAGCGTACCCAAGTCGCTGGTATGAATCGCTCGCACAAGTTCCGTGCCAAAGCTGGCCAGTTGCAGTGGACTTGGTGTAATGTCATATTGCGCCACGTCCGCCTTGATGCGCAACTGACCGGGCGAGTAGCCTCGCATTTGAAGCAGTATGCGGTCCAAGCAATGCTGCGGCGACTCTTGCCGAAAGTTTTTGCGCTTGCTTCCATTGGCAGCGCTGGTATTCTTGCGGCGACGTCGCTGCTGCGCGTCGTAGTCGTCTGCTGCAACATCTGTCGCTTGTGGTGGTGTCAAGACGCTCGTCATGACGGACGGTGGCATGACAATGGATGGAATCAAATAGGTGGCATTGGCAATGTCTTGACTCGAGTTCTTTGCCGCTTCCGCAGCTGCCGCTTTTCTGGACTGCGCCTTGGTTTGATACTGCGGCGCTGGTGGCACTAAATCGTGCGCAGCAGCGGAAGGAAACGCCTGCACCTTTTGCGGCGCAGCAAGAGCTTGCTGCTGCTGCAACGCAATCTGCTGCTGCTGCATTTGTTGCTGCTGCTGGTAAAACTGCTGCAGCATTACGTTGAGCGGATCCTCGTCACTGTTTGCAACGTCACTCATGCATGTAGTAGGCCAACTTGTCTGCAGCGTTGGCGGTGGACAGAGTGCTGCCGCTGGAGCTTGCTGCGACTGCACCCGCGCCAAGGCGTGATGCGCCACGTTTGGCTTGGATTCCGCCGTCGAGCAAGACATGGCGGAAGGAGTCGGCGATGGCGAGTTCATGCGGCTCGTTGGTTTCTGTTGAACATGAATATATAGTATGAAAGTGAGTTTCATAGCTCATGGTAGAGAAAGATTAATCGACTGACTAATCGCAAAGATTGCGCTCTCGCATCTCAACCACAATCAAATCCACGTACCATTGCTTCGTCATTCGTTTGATACATATTCTGCACATGGCTGCCAACACTAACGTTGCTTCCCATGCGCTCGTGGTGAGGATGGCGCGTCTGCGAAGCAGCAGACGCTTGGCGCGGTGCATCATGTTCGCGAATGGACGTGAGCGTTGGCGACCCTCCTTTGGCCTGATTTGGTGTCGTCGTCGTCGTTGCAGAGTAGTCCATGCTAAATGAGCTTGGTGCAGCTGCTGGTGTTGCACTGTGATTGTTATTGTTCGATGTTTCCTCCCAAAAGAGCTTCCAGAGCGCGGCATCCGAAAGGGCTTCGTAATTGTTACTGCCGCCATGCGATGCGCAATTTGCATTCATCATGAACGAATTGTTGCTGCTGCTTTGAAAGAATTGCGCGCTCGTCAGTGGTGAGACCTCATGTCCCAATACGTACTGCTGCGACGAGCCATGAGGAAGGAGCGTTCCGGGCGAGTTTGTCGCTCCGTGTTGCTGCATTGATCCAGCAGCACTGCCGCCATGGTGATGCGACTGACTATTCCTCTGCTGCAGCTGCTGCAACTGCTGAATCTGCTCCATGGTCATGAGTGGGACGCCGGAGGACGTGGTCGTTGGAAGTCCAAACATTGTTAGCGTCGGCGGCGGATCAGATCCTCTCGGCAAGGATTAGCAGGAAAATCTCAAATAGCAAGAGATATTGGACCTATACTCTCTCTTGTAGGTAGCGTATATGAGTAGCGTAGCGTAGATCACGGCTCTTTGGAACAAGGTCATGTAGTGTATAGGGACGGCAATGGTGATGCTTGGGTGATACGCCAAGGGGTCTTCCGCTTTGTGATGGCCTCGATTTCACGCGCGGAGACGTTGCGAACCTTTCGGAACGGGGCAGTTTTCGAGTCACATCTTCAAACACAGTGTGACTCCCAATGAGTATGCCCCTCGGAATGTGTTCGTGAATCCTGACGCGTAGCAGTTGGACTTTCTTCAAGGAACATTGTTCTCCGGATTCTCCCGAACGCAACATTGATCGGCGTCATCGATGCGTGCACCAATGGATGGATGGCGTCCTCAGGTGACCGAACGCCGGTACCGGACGGAGTCGCAGAGTAACCGCTACGACCTTCTGTCACACTTTATAACCGGTACGACAGTTTGTCACACTTTTTCGTTTCAAATTCCATCGCCCATCACCTATCAAGGACTATTGTAAACCATCTGGCAGACGAATCATCATGAAATACTACAAATGAATACCTCTGTATCGACTACTGAGAAAGTCGTTAGTCTCCTTGGCTGGCCAACGACGACCATTTCCATACAATGGACAAAAAACGACAATGAACCGAAAGAAGATCCAGCAACTCTGCATAATAGTTTTGAACTTTCATCGCCGGATACAGTCATTTTCTTCGTTCCCGGCAACCCTGGACTCGTGCAGTTTTATGTTCCAATGCTTTTGGCCATGATGCAGCGCCTTGGTCCAGGATTTGCCGCCTTTGGCGCGTCACATGCTGGCCATGGCGTTACAAACGATTCAAACGAATGGGAGCTTGGTGACAACATGGCAGACGAGACCATTGACAATCAACAGCAAAATCATGAGCAGCAAGGTGACACGAGCATTTCCTGGACCATGGAGGGACAGGTGCTTCACAAGATGGCTTTCATTGATCATATTTTGCAATCGCTTGTATTTCAGCATTCTTCAACACTACAGCAACCTTTTATTATATTCATATCACATTCCATTGGGTCCTACTTGACGCAGCAACTCTTGCTGCTTCGACCCGACGTGCTGCTTGAGACGCAACTGTTGATTCAGTTAATGCCGTTTACGCGCATGAATGCACCCCTGCGGACGCAGCTAGTGCTCGATTTAATCGCCAAAGAGTTCCCAAAGCGCACTGCCATACGCATGCTGCAGCAATTCTCCAGAGTCATGGCTCGCTTGCCGGAACCTACAGTGGATGCTATCTTGCTGCGTCACGGCAACATGACGGATGCTCACGCGCGAAGCGTTGCCTCAAAGTTGGTGCGAAACGCGAGCTTTGCCGGCAACTTTTTGGAGCTGGGGAGTCGGGAGATTCGGCAAGTGCCACGACACTTGGAGGTGAGTCGAGCTTGTGGCGCTGCTTGCTTGTGGCTTGCTGAAAACTTCCTAATGATGCCACGCGAACTGACCACTGTTTTGCGGACATGCAGACGTCGTCGCTGCGATACATAAACGCGTACGCACCCATCGCCATGCTCCTGGCCAAGAATGATCATTGGGCGCCGCAAGAGTCATTGACGAATGACATTAAACTGCTACAGAAACAAGACATTTTGCCAGAAAATGTTGATACACACTATAATGCAGCGTTGAAGCACGATTTCGTCAGCTACAGTGGACAGTCGGACGTTGTCGTCGACTTTTGCGTGGAGCAAATTGGAATCCACTGTAACTATCCGGCACGAGCGAAGCTATGATTGATGCATTTGTTATTGAAACTCTTTCGCTCGACAGCTTATTGGTTAAACTGATGAAAGTGGAAGAGCGAACGTTTGCTCGACATGGGCATGCGCCAAACTGATAGGCATCATGTGCATCATGGCAATTATAGTAAAGTGCCTTAAAATGTCTATTGACGTACACATGATACTGATTATAGATATAGTATGCACAATATGTTTATGATAATAGCGGCGAGCCAAACCAAGTATAACGATTGACAAGTCAGTTATGCGTCAACCAATTGCGCTCTCTCAAATGCGAGGACCATATGGATTCATGGTTGCCGCAGGCTTGATCTTTTTCGAATCCGTCAGGGAGACTTCCGGTGGCGCGGATCGCTTCATGTTTTTATTGTCAACGTTGTAGTGGTTCATTGGCGTCACTTGGTGCGGCTGTGGTTGTGCCAACGTGGCCAACGGATGGCTCGATTTATGCGACGTTGTTGGCCGCTGCTGCGTCGCATCGTAAAAGTCAAACGTTGTTTTGGTAGTGGTTGCCATGCTAGTGGAAGTTTGCGCGTGCTGCTGGATGAACGGCGTATTGGTCATGGCAGCAAGCGTTGCTCCAGGAGCGACACTGTTGAATAAAGCAGCGCTGCTTCCGTTACCTCCAGGTGCTGCACCATTGCCGACATTTGTAGGTGCAGCGTGTCCTCCTGCAGTTGAGGTCGTCGACTGGACATTATTGCGGGCCCAGTGCATCATGGGAGGAGACGGCTGCTGCTGCTGACTGGTAGGCAGCAACTTGGCAGCTAATGATAGTCTGCTTGGAACGGTCAATGGCGGCTGATTGGGCGCGACAGCATAGGAGGATCCCGCGTTGTTTGCAGCTGCGGTAGACGCAGAAGTTGCTGCAGCTGAAGAGTGCGGCATTGACGGACGCGCCATTGGCGGCTGCTGTTGCTGAAACAACGGAGGAGGTGGTAGTGCAGTCGACGCCTGCGTCGTAGTCGTCGTAGTCGTCGGCGCTCCCATGAAAGTAGAAGTAGAGTTACTTGAAACAAGCGGAGGAGGCTGCGGCTGTTGCTGCTGCTGCTGATTGACACGATAGCCATTGGTAGGTGGTTGATGCGCTTGACTCGTCGTGGTTATTGAAGCAGCAGCCTTGCCATGTTCCTTGTGCACAACAGCATGTTGCTTCATGTCGTCTCCACTACTATTACCATTATGATTCCCATACTTTTGATTCCACCGCTTCTCCCAATCATCCAAACTCTCCTCCTGCGTCTTTGGCGCCGTATTGAAGGTAAAGTGCGCCGAATCATAGAGGGAATTGCCGAGCCGATCCCCAAAGTGCCGGGCCGCGCGCTTGAGTCCGTCGGTAATGCTGGACTTTTGCGCGTGCGCCGCCGCCTGCGAAAAGCTTCTATCCGTCGCGTCGCCGAAACCAACGTCTTCGCGAAATACGAGAGAGTGATTATGATTGTGAATGCTGCTGCTGCTATTGAGCAAGGTGATGCGCACGTGCGAAACGTAGGCAACGACAAACTTGAAGCTATGCGGCTGCACATTTGACGCCGCCGGCGCCACGTCTCCTCCCGGCGGCACGAGTCGCTCACTCTTGAGTATCGTCAAGTTCCATCCGTCGTAACCAAAGACTTGGTTCAGTAGTCGCGCCACGGCGTCTCCCTTGAGATAGGTCAATCGCTTGTTGCCCGGACCAGGCCGCGTCGCTAGCTCCGACTGCAGCGGCTGCGAGCCGAGCATGCGGTCAATGCTCAATGGCTCGCCGCGATGGTCCAGGAGAACGGAGCCGTCGCGGGGATGATGCATGTATTTTTGTGTACATATGTGAGTATGTTGCTGCTGCTGATCGTATGCGGACGAGTCTGGATGACACACCAAATTGGATCCCCACGCATGATGACTGCGATTCATCTTGTAGTTGCTGTCGTGATTATTGACTGCAGTAGATTGCTGCATGCTGCTGTATTCTGCAAGAAAGTCTGCGTCGGAGATTCCTCCTTGCGTCAGATTTGTACTGCTTGATGATGATGACGCAGTGATTGATCTTTCTGCTGCGGCTTCGTCGGCTGCTGATTGAGCATTCATCGGATTAATCGCTTGCTGATTCATTATTTGATAATTTGCTATAAGGATGAGGCTTTACAGAGGTCCCGAGCGGTATCACTTGGGTTGAAGGGCCGCCAAGGACGACTGCATGCAGACGCATCTTGTGTCCATGGTCGGCCGTCGCACAAGTTCAGCAACAATGAAAACAAAACGTCATGCACTAATTACAAAACGTGTTATGTGACGCATGCCATGTCGTTGCTGGAAGGGAACGCTGGAGAGTTCGATGGAGGGCGGAGGGAACGAGCGTCGCGCGCGCGCATCACGATGGGCCCAGCCATTTGCATTTCGATGACTTGCCTCCATCTTGCGTTCTTTCCATCATCACTGCAAGTATTTAGTGTTGAGTCGCGTTCTTGCTTTGAAATAAATTTCATTACTTGTCTGCATTGAGAAAGTAAAATTGTACTGAAAGATTCAGACTTGCTGCAGCTATCGCTCGAACGAAGGGAAGCTCGACAGACGTTCGTCTTGCTATTTTCTGATTTGCTGCTTCGCCAATTAGCCTTTACAAGCTCTTTAATACTACATCAACAGCAAGTAAATCATGCCTCGCAATACTCCACCGCGCCGCTCCACGCGCGGCCAGGCCGATGCTGCTGCTACACCCAGCTCGGACAAGAAGCGCAAGCAGCGCGAGGAGAGCGCGTCGGAATCGGAAGTCGATGAGCAGCAGCAGCATGCGGCAACTAGTTCCAAGCCAAAGCCTGCGAAACGCACCAAGGCGTCCGCGTCTGTTTCGCGAGCGCAGGCCTTTATCGAGGAGCAGGCGCGCGAGAGACAGCGACGCGCGGAGTCAAAGGCGGCTGATGGTGGAAACGTTGCTCGTCCTGCGGCATTCAAAAAACCTGCTGCCACCAAGAAGCCGGCGGCTACTCTTTCGAGTCAGCCGTCGTCGGCTGCGTCTTCGGTAGCGTCCTCGACGCGATCGTCTCCGCGAAAGCCTGCTTCGCGCGCTGCGTCAGCGACAAGTAAAAAGCAAGTACCTGCTCCAGCCGCTGCGGCTACCAAGAAGCAAGCACCGGCACCGGCACCTGCCGCCTATAAACCAGAGGCTAAAACGCCGCCTCGCGCGGCTGCGGGAGAGCGAAAGAAGTTTCCCTTTCAGAGTCCAGTCAAGACGAGTGCAACTACAAGTGACGCGCCGTCGCAGCCAGTGGCGCATCAACAGCCGCGGCAAGGAGTACAGATTCCCATTGTTCGCCAGCAGCATAAGCAGCCGCATTCAGTACCAGTTGCGCATCAACAGCATCAGCAGCGCGTTCAAATTCCCATTGTTCGCCAGCAGCGCAACAACAATTATCCGACGGGTAGTTGCGAAGCGGCGGCGGCGGCATCCACGACGGCGGCGTGGGAGCTGGCCGAGGATCACAACTACGTGGCGGCGCCGCCGGCAAGGGTGATTGGTCGTCCGCCGCCGCGGCAGCAGCCGCAGGTGCAACTCATGGTGAGCCAGTGGGAATCGATTTCGCAGCAGCAGCAGCAGCAGCAACAACAACAGTTGGACGCGGATGCAAATGCGAAGAAGAAGAAAAAGTCAACGAAACCGGAGGACAATGACGAACAAGACGTTGGGTACGAATCGGGCGACTCTGTACCAGAGGTGCGCGCGGAACGTTTGGCCGCCATGCGGAAAACCAAACAAGACGAGGAGGAGCGCCACTTTGACCAAGTGCTGGCCCACCGCTTTAGGGAGGAGCAAACGCGCGCCGATGAGCGCGTCAAGGAGGAGCGAGACGAAGCTGCTGCTCGTGCAAGGTGGTGGCAGCATATGCCTGCGATCTTTACCAAGATCTTACCATATATTTTATTGCCATTTGCGCTCATGATGTTAATGGGTTGGATGACAAATAGTGGCATCTTGACATCATCGTCAGAAGCGAACGCTCCTTGCTTTGCGAGTACAGCGGCCGATGATTCTCCTTCATCTAACTGGAGCGAGCGATGCCGGCTGGCGGCGGAAGCGAATCAGTTGGTTCCTTGCCCACCAGCTGGAGTCTGCGTTGGAGGCGAATTGGTTTCTTGTGGTTTTGATCCGTCACATGCTGCCTTTTTTGTTCCTGACGCGAAAGGCGTGGCATGCGAGTTATCGCCACAGGCAAATGATACAGTGCAAGCCATTTATCGTCGTCTCCAGCAGGTGACTGTCATGCACGTTTGCCACGAACGACTACCAATCTCACCAGTGCACCTGGACGGAAAACAGAATGACACTGTCTTGTTTGACTACTTTGATTTTGGTCGCATTGCCGACTCGAATCAAGCTTCGCCCGACGTCGAAAAGCCAGTGGTTTGGGCTAGCACCCTGCCATGGCTGGAATACGCTGTGCGCAACGAGATTGTCAAACAGTTGGTAATCGAGCAGGGACCAGATGGCAAGGCGCTGATTGGTTTGTCACCGGAAAAGTTGCGCAGCTTGCCGCTTCCTCCCAAGTGCATTGCGCAGCACGCTGTTGTATCGACGCTGGATGTCGCCAAGAATGCCATGTGGTTTGTTTTGGTGCGCACTTGGCATTTGACGTGGTTTGTATACGACGTTTTTGCCGGAGCCTTTGCTCAAGATCCATTGACCATGTCATGCTTTGCAGGCTTGATGCTTGCCGCTCTTGCCGTATGGGAGTATTGGCGCAAGGCACGCAACATGAAGCAGTCTAGCATTGACGCTGATAGAGCTTGGGATGCAACATTGGAGTTTCTCAAGGTGTCTCCTGATTGGCACAAGGCTTTGATACTTCGGGACAATGTCAAGCATCGATTGTATCCCAATGACGCTGGAGCGCAAAAGCGATTCGTCACTGTGGTCTGGCCCAAGGTTGTTCGTCGCATTGAAGCAGACGAACGAATCGGCAAGCGCGACATGAGCGAAGAGGGAAAAATTATTGCGATTTGGAAGTGGTTGTAGTTTTCTCAACGAGTGTGATGGGGTTAATGTTTGAATGGCTTGCATTGGCGTGCGTTTTTGGTTGAGCAAAGCTCAGCCTATAATTGCTCTTTGGAAATATACTTTTTTATAAATCCACGAGAACATGCTACTGACGTATTTGCATACATAGATGAAGGGTGCACTTGTTTAGCAGTCGCTGCATCCACGGTGAATCATATATTTGAACTACGATTGCAGACGTCGTCTGCCGAGTTAAACAACTTTGTTCATCTATTTATATGTTACTGATCGTTATGAACCAAATGAGATCATCCTTTGTACAACTTTGAACAATTCACTTCTTCTCACGCCGCTGGTGGATTCGAAAGAGTCAACTTATAATTCTGCTGCTGCTGTTGCTGCTGTTCCGCTGCCAACTCGGAGAGCCCATCCGGAATGGCGCAGCAACGTCGAAGATTGGTAGGAGAATCAATGCATACAGGGACCATGGATGATTGAAGTGTACTCGTTGACGAGTCGTCTCTCGATGTATCTTCCGGCAGCAACGAGTTTGACTCGATCAATGGAAAGGCTTCCGCGCACGTTCCGCCATGATGCGATTTCGAATCTTTCGCGCCAGCTCGCGATTCGACAAACAAGTCGCCAGATCCCTCATTGTCAAACCATCGATTCGAGTACTTGGCACTGTTTGAACGTAGAATACTCTGCAAAGCCTGCGTCGCCAAGTCAAGGGTGCTCATGGTGGTTGTCATTGTCAAAAATGGCAAGCGTGACGATGAGCTCCGCCGTGGTTGCCGTTCTCTCTCCGAATCGAAAGCGTGACTGTCAGTTTGTTCCACCAGAACTCGGCTTAAGTAATTTCGTCACAGTCTCCTGGAGAACTGGTTCACAAACGTTCGACGAGTTCCAAAGTTGAAGTGAATATTCTTCGGCGGAATTCATTGATGTTTGTTCTTCCGAGCCGTTCCGATCGCTGAAAACCTCAATTTCACCGGATGCGAACCATCGGCAAAGCTTGGCGGCATGCAAATGGATGACGCTATCATAGGTGAAGGTCACTCTCAGCTGCCTTGATACCATAGGCTTCTGGTTTACTGCAGGCACTTGCAAAGCTTTCTTATCGTCGGAGGCTTCCTGCACCATATCCTTTAACTCAAACCCGAAAGAATGATCGAATGGTGAGTATCATGTTAGCTGGGTCACGGTTTTTGAGTGAGTCGAACATTCGGAGCAGATGCCAATCGAAAAGAGAGTTTTTGACAGGAGTCGCACGTCGAATTTGGAGTCCATGCACTGTGTTCATTCGTCCGTCCGACCAATGGGTTTCAAGCACTCGACTCTTCTTTTTGCATTGACTATTTATCGCTCGTATCAGTAGGTCAACGCAATTAGAGCTCCCAATGCATCACTACACCGTAGCAGTTTCCCTGTTTCCCTGGTCGCTTTCGAAAGTAGGACGACTATCGTACGCAAAACGTCATTAATGTCGCATAGCAACTTAATTGACGCCGATCCAAAAATTCTTCGCCCGCCATTGAGCTTGATTTCCATTGACGATGAAGCTCAACCATCATGTCGAACGAGGCAAGCAACTATTCGTTAATACTAGCTGCCCCGGGTTGTTCTCACCTTGATCTTACTGCAGCGCTTCTGCAAAAGCAGTGGCCTCGAGGAGGAAGCATTCAGGATTATTTCGACAAAATCACGAGCTCATCAAAGCATCTTCCATGCAGCTACATTCTTCTTTATGAAGACGCTCCAGTCGGTCATGTTCGCATCACTGAGTGTTTGGATGACTCCTCGGCCCGAGCCGTCGCTGCTACATACATCATCACGGAGCCTCGTAACCAAGGATACGGACGCATACTGATGAAACTATTGGAAAAGCGCGTCAAGCAGCTCAACTATCACTACATTTACGTTTGGACGCATACCGCCGTTGACTTTTACACAAAGTGTGGATACAAGCCAACCCATCGAGTCTCGCTGCACCGGCCCTGCTTGAAGCGACTGGAATGCAGTCAAGTTTCGCGCATCGAGTCGCTCCTTGCGAGTCGAATGGCAGTCATGCAACATGGCAGCAGCAGCTGCGACGAATCTACCAAACGACAAGCTGCTACAGCTGAAACAGTTTTGCTGCCTCCGGATGAAATGGTTGATGGCGGCGCGTCGGTAATTGAGGACGTTTGGTTGCGCAAGCGGCTCGTCGAGTGCCTTCCATTGACAATCGTTTCACTCAAACATCGTCTACAGGAGTTACAAGCCTGCACTATAAAGTATCCAGAATATGCGTCATGGAAGTACTACATCCGCCACGACGTTCCGTGGACGCAGCAGGTGGGACCATCGTGCGGATTGGCGGCGCTGCGCATGGTGCATGGTGCCGCTCAACCGACTACAGCAGTTGCGACGACCGACGATTCCTTGCCTTCTCTATTGGAATACGCCATTCAACAACATTATAGCGATGACGGTGAACTATTTGATGCAATGCACCTGCTGCGCCTGGGCCAAGACGTTTGCAACTTGTCATGCCGAACTGAATCGCTGCGAGCAACACCTGCTCGAAAAATATTGTCGCATTTAATGCAGCGTCGACTACTCGTATTTGCGTACGACTCGCAACCAGCGACCCGCCAACCATGCTGCAACGACGGAAAGTCGGCGCACTACGGCGTCATGGTCGGAATGCTCGTGGGGCGCAAAGTGGACGATGGTTTGAATGCAGAGACGTTGCGTTCGCCAACGCCTATTGACGAGCTCAGTCAGGCCGACTTGATATCTCTTGAGAATGATCCCTTGTCTTCAGAGTGCGTCATGCTAGCTCTTGTCCAGCATGGATTGTCAAACAAGCTGACGATTGCTACCTAGGATGCTTTCTGCATGTCGAATCTGCAGCTTCGAATGGTCGATGCCGACAAGTATCCTCACGCTACCAACCTCAATCTGATGGACCACTTGATAGTATTTACAGATTAGCATAAGCGTTTTGGTCAACATGCTATCGTGCCTTATAACCTGATAAGCACGTATCGTGCCGGTGCTTGTTAGAGTAAGAGCTCCGAGAACTGACGCCTACTGTTAACAACGTATTTGACGAGCTGCGCTGGCTGGCCACAATGTTGTCGTAGAGTGCGTACAATAGCAGCGACGGCGGCTAGCTTGAACAGCAAAACATGAATTCACACAAACGAAGAGCGTGGGTAGAATAAAATTGCTGGCTATTGTTTCATTGTATTCTAAGGGATTCTCTTTAAAGGAAAGGCGCCATATCTCCTAAATATTCTCCTTCCACATCCGCTTAAATTCACATGATTTCTACGACGCAAAGGACGCAATCCAGTCACTGATGGATGAGTGGGCGGCTTGCTCATCAAGGCTCATAAGTTTTTCCACAACAACAGTCTCTTCATATGACACTGGACCGCCGCGTTTAGCGAGAACCATGCAGGCAAACTCAGCGGGACGACCGTCCGTCAAAAAGTAATCTGGGCAAGACTTGAGCATCTCCAGCGACATCAAGTCGAGTCGCATCCAACTGGCTAGAATCGTCGCCATGTGGCTGGCGGCTAGCGGCGCATCAATCTCAATGTCGCGAAGACTTTCCATTGGAGCCTGTACGCCGGCCACGAGCGAGTCCGAACTAATCTTCTTCTCCTGAATGCACCGTTCCAATACACTTAGCATCTTTTCAACCTCGTCCTTCTTCATTTCTAAAATCATCATTACAGCCGCTTCAATCATGGCGGCACCACGCTCCACATGACCGTCCTCTCCAAAGCAAACAATTTCATCCACTGTCAAGACGGCATCATTAAAATCACCGCTCATGAAAAATTCTTTAAATAAACTTTTGCCTCGTTTCGCGCATTCCGATGCATCAAAGTGCTCTTTTGTCGTTCGAGCAGAAGGCGACTCTGTCGATAGCGCAGTCGGTGAGACAGTCCGCAAAGTCTTGGGGTTTACAGAAGTAGCCTCACTCTTTCCACCATTCTTGCCCTTGCTACCGGTAGTCTTCCCCTCGGCAGCCAATTGCAAACTTGTCTTTGGTCCGCTGCCGCCAGATGGCTGGGCCTTGGTGCTTACAACCTCTAACGAGCTTCGGCGCGACGCGTTCTTCTTTGGCTTGGCAACGTTTACAAATCCATCTTCATCAGGAATAGCTTCCACGCTTGTCGTCGACTGCGAACGAATCATAGTCAAGGACTTGCGGCTGCCATTGCTGGCCAAGCTCACTGCCGACTGTTGGCTCATCCGTCGCTGTGCCGCCTCCTCCTGCAAAACCTCCTTGTGAATCTCCTTGATGGACTTGGCCTTCTCCTGCTTGCGACGATGCACCCAGTTATTTTCCTTGAGTTCAATGAGGTCCTGCAGTAAAAACTTGACGCGAACAGAAGGTGCCTTCAGACGCTCCTTGTCAGCGTCAGTCAGCTCCTCCTTGCCGGCAGCAAGCTCCGTTGGAACAGGTATACCTGCCATGACATAAACTTGCCGCCAAACTGCCTGCATGGCCTCGTCCTTCTCCGTCTCGTCATCATGCAGACGAGATCCAATCGTGGTCATGAGTTTGCAAAAGCAGTCCAACCGCTCCTCATCATCCGGCTGCAACAGCTTTTGCAAACAACCAATCATAATGTCACCCTTGATGAGACCAACGTGGTATAGCTCGCCGATGAAATGCATGAGACCAATGCTCTTCTTGCGAGCCAGCAATTCGTCAAGTTCCTTTTCGCGCGCGTCGCTAGTTGTCGAGTCGTTGAGTGCGGCTGCGCTACTAGTTGACGCTGCATTACCACCACCGTTACCAGTATCCGCCGCTGCCGCAACTGCTGCTCCATTGCCACTACTAGTCGCAACAACATCTTGCTCATTAAACAGTTCCTGACATAGCGCCAGCAGCGTTCGTCGAAAGGACTTGTGCGCCTTGCCCAAGCGTTCGGCAAACCGCGCGTACAATTCACAAAAGTGCGGCTCCAACATGGCCTTGTCAACCAACAAACGCATCATTTTTGAAATGACTGGTTTGGTGAGTACCAAGTCTTTCACGTCACTGTCCTTGGTCAAACCAAGGGCCTGTAGAAAGGACTTGGTGAGCTTGTCGAGCGTCGTCCAGGAAAGCTTGTTAAGAATGGCAAAGGCCTTGCCAATCTGCTCCTCCTCCTCGGGCGAAAGGACATTGGCGTCTCCAGTTTCGGCACTACTACTAATGTCATTCGCATTCTTCTTCTTGACGCGCTTCGGTTTCCATCGCGTGTCATTGTTCACCGCCAATGGCTGCAAGTCGTTCATGGCTTGCATTTCCGCTTGAATCAACTCGACGCGATCCTTGGCCGTCCAGTGCGCATACAAATGCGGAGTCCAATAGTAATTGTTTTGACTGCTGGAAGCTACATCATTCTCATCGCTTGCAGCTGCCGTATTGTCATTGCTAGCGCCAACTTTATCTGCTTTCGTTTCCTTCCGTTCAACCTCACGCGGCGCTTCCAAGTATTTCATGCGGCACGCGAGAAAGTGCGACTGCGGAATGCGAACGACTGCAGTATCCGCATTCGTATCGTCGAGAAAGAGTACAATTTCATCCAGCGTCTTGGTCGAGGCCAATTTCGCCGGCTTGGGCTTGTCCTTGCTGCCGCTCATGCTGGGGCGCTTCTTGCTGTTTCCAGAATGATTGGATGCAGCAGCATGAGGAGTAGCAGCGGCAGCTAGCGAGGAAGGTCCGTGACTGGCGCGAGTCTGCTTTTCATCTTGGTGCTTGGAAAAGTGAGCGTGCTTTTGGCTGGAAGGTTGCGACGCATAGTTTCCGCTTCGATGTCCGGCGCCGCGTCCTCCGGCGTTCGTCACGCCTCGTCCGCCACTAGCGGCTGTACTATGCAAGCCTCTTCCAGCTACGCGGTCCTTGCTACTAGACGCGGCAGTCTTCCATCCTCCAGCGGCTGGCTTTGCTGTGGTCGTCGTCTTGCTGCTTCCTTTACTAGTCGCCGAAGACGCTGCTGAAGCAAGACTGCTCGTTGGCTTTGGCGGCTCCTTGACCACGGCGGAAGCTCCTTTGCCCCAGGCGCTCATGATTTCTTATTGTAGATGCTTTATACTTTGGCTCGCTGTATGTCAATCGTATCGTTTCGTGGAAGCGAAACTGTGACGAAAAGAAACGCGCGCTCCATCATGGTGATGCCAATCGTTCCGCGTGGTTTCGCGGTGAACGGGTCATGAGTCAAACTTGTTGCTAACTCGAAAACGTGTTCAGTACCGGTCACTCATTCGTCGGCGCGAGAGGGTTACATTCATTTAGCTAGCAAGTCATTGTCAAGGATGCACCACAACTAACAATATCGCAACGGACGAACGGCACGTCAAAATCCAAGAGAGTGTTTCAAACGTTGAAATGTTTCAGAAAGGCTTCTCCCTGTTGAGAATCTTCCAGCGGAGCGTTGAGTGACTGCAAAAATTTCCGTCCCGTGGCTTTCGTGCAATCGAAACTATGACATCGCTCGACCTCATTATATCGCTTGATCCGACAAGCTTTGACGACCTTCGTTGCATCAAGTAAAGCGCATTTCTTTAGTCAATCATGAGCTCCGAGTAAGTCGAGTGACCTGTTGCAATGTGTGGGAAATTTGGTGTCTAACGTTATATATATTCTTCGTTTCTGCGTCCCATCAAAAGCCGGAAGAGCAAAGCGCCAGCTTTGCAGGAATCGGCGTCGAAGCGTTGCAAGCAAAGTGGTGAGGTTGCCAATGCTGGAGTGGCGACTGTACTCGACCCCAACGCTTCCAATGCGGTGCTAGTGGCGCCTGATCATGAGGCCTCTGTGGATCCAGGAGATCGGATTGCAAAGCTTATCATGACAGACTTTCGAAGCGACAATGAATCCATTGTCTTGCAGGCAGTGAAAGAGGTATATTCATTCGTGAACCCTTCCAATTCGCAAACTGACGCAGAGGAGAAGCAAAACGCTGACGTTATTACTAGTCTCGGCGGATATTCCTTGATAAGAATTCTGATGGAAGATTGGATCGATTCGCAAGAGATACAGGAAAACGCGATTCATGCGCTTGTGGACGTTTCCTTCCATGACTCGCTCATGCCTTCGCGACCATTTATCAGAATTGGTCTGTTTGAGCAAATTTGCGTCGCTTGGCAACGCTACCAAGACGATGAGGTCTTTATTGACAAAATTTTTCACGCACTTTTTAATATGGTCTTGGACTCCAAGGACAACGCTCAACACTTGGTAGAAAAGGTTGATGGTATTAAAAAAACTGTTGCTTCAATGAAGAGGCACCAAAGTTGTGAAGATGTGCAGCTTATGTGCGCGGAACTTCTCGAAGAAATCACTTTTTACCAGAAATATCGTGCCCTGGTCATCAAGTCGGGCGGCATTCAAGTGTTGGGAGATGCCATTCAGCGCTTCCCAGACAATGATGAGCTGCAGGATTTTGCGAAAGACGTTCTTGCGTGTCTCGCCACGCGGCCCAACACTACGTAGATATAAATGTTTAACTTTAATCTAGTATATTAATTAAAAAGCAACACGTATCTTGTTGGTTATATTCCGCAGACATCGCCCATGGTACTCTTGTTGTTGGCAGGTGTGCTCGTGTAGCAGTGCGGCAAAATCCTCCCAGCACTTTCCATGGCCGCCATCGAAAACAAACCCGCAGGCCTATGCCTTTTCACTTGACCATGCGCCCGAGAGCCGACGCCACGATCTGCCGGTATCAGCGCCGCGAATTCGACTTGTTGACACAGGTTACAAACGCTTAGAATGTCACAAGCATGCGATTGCTTTGAGCAAAAAGGTATGACTTGATCTATCGCAGTTTTGTCTCCTCTGTGATGTTGGGACTCAGCCACTCAGTGATTTTCTAGATGATCTGCCCTCTTTCCATTGCGTTTGCCAAGCTCGAATGACGACCACCACTGGTGAAAGTTGAACCGTGGCTAGTGACTGCGCCACCAAAGTTGCGAGAACGCCAGCGTTGGAGAATCATCATGCTTGGAAACGACGCGCGACAAGTTGGAGTCCTTTGCAGCAGTTGCAAATGTTGCTATGGAGCAAGCATTAACATCATGTTGTTTCGACAGGAGTGGCTCGCCGTCGACTTCATTCGAAACCCACTCACTGCGCTTGCGAAGGTTCTGTCCGATACTGTTACAGGATTACCATCCTTGGCTGCTCTTGGCTAATTGTTGTAAACGTAGTCGAGTCGCTTGGGCCGCGATCGGATGCTGTTCAAGTAAATGTAAAGATTGCACCGCTGACCGTGAAAGAGTATTGCTCCGAGTCCATGAGCCAGTCGCGGATCGACCGAATATGGACGTGATGACTTCGACTAGCGAATGCAGCATTCGTTTTGCAATAAGATGCTTGCTGTTATGTTTTCAATGAATCAAAAGATGAATCTCGGGAGCTATATTGTGGAGTCTTGGTCCAGCATGTAGTCACCGAGCAAGTAAAGCCATTTTCAGTCGATTCGGGACGGCAGCGGCAGCTGTGCTGAAAGCTGAAAGTGGAAAGCGTTGCGAAGGAGTATTTCGCTGCTTCCACATCACTAGTGATAGCACCCCTTTGTACGTGTAGTATATGGTTCATGGTAGTCGGAATAGTTAAAAAGCAGTTCATGCCGCCGCTTGCAAGTCAGCAACCTCCATGGTGGATGGTGATGGTTGTGCGACGGCGCGGCGAGGCCGATTGCAGTCATTCATGCCGCATGGAAAACGAACTCTGTTTGTCACAAGTGAGTCATTTTCTTACTTGTGAAAGTGCGGCAATCGTGCGGGCATCGATAGGTTCACCCAACGATTCCTACGCGATTGCTACCTTGAAGTCCAACAATGGTATAATAGGCGCACTAACACGCGGACGCTTGATTGACAAGTTATCTTACGTTTGCTGTCGGACCCCTCTGAGCCAAAAATTATTGTGACAATCCTAGAGGAGTTGGTTTCTTGCAGCCCTCTGGACCTACCGGTAGTCGCAGTACATCACGACATCAAAGTGATGACAGCGAGCAAACGTTTCGCAATCTGTTCAAAGGGTGCAAGGTACAAGTATCATGCATACAAATATTGCGGAATTCAGATTATGCAATAATGGGAAGCTGTGAAGCGGGCGCATCAGTACCGGCTGTTTCTTGCAACTTGCGCCACAGCTGAGGCGTCCAGTACCAGCCAGATGCACCATAGAAAGTGTCGATGACATCACCGCATGGAATGATCCATCCATGGCTGTTCCGTGTCACCTTTGGCGGGATCTCCCTCACCCAGAAACACTTGACGTTGACTTCAGGCAGCTTCTGGAGGATTTCAGCTGTCGGTGCCGTTTGGTTTGTCGATTTATTCACCTTTGGATATGTTCTTCCCTTTCTTAACCGATACCCATAGAAATCGAGAATCTCGCCGCCTCTCCAATAGATTACTATGAGGTCAAAGTCCGGAAAGTTCATGCCGGTTGGACGAAAAATGAAGATTGTTGGCGCCTCTGCGATTTCAACCTGTTCAAGCAAACTAGACCAATCGTGAGTTCTCGAAATATCCCCTATCAAGCTTGGCCCAGAGTTATACTCAATTTTCACATTGAAATGTGCAAACCATTGCCGCGGAACAAGTGCGTACTCATGTGCAGCGTCATGCCAATTGGCAAGGCAACGAGCGATAAGCTGGAAATAAAACAGCGCCTGCCAGCCAACACCAGGCTCATCTGGTCCGCTTTTGAACTCGCTCAGTAATCCAGCCAATACTGTTGTTATATTTGTGATACTGTCATCTGGGACCTGCAGATCCGTTAGTAGATGCTCCAGCGCAAAGGGGGGCCACATAGCTAATGCCCGACTTTCTCCCATTTTTGTGCCAAGCAATGTATGTAGAGGTTGAGGTATTTCATTAATGTTGCCGGTGAAAATAGACTTGAACAATCGTCTCAGCGACTTCATTTTCGTCGCGTCGTCCCACGCGTTGAACTCGCGGACTGCCTCCTGTTGTTGGTAACGTATGCCTGGTTGAAGTCGTTGAGTATAAATCGTTGCAGGCGACAAGGCATAAAATATGGCAACGTTTGCACTTTTCAAGTTTGAATCGAGCTTTGCTTGAGCTTCCGTCAAGTTGCCAACGAGCGGAAGATTTTGGTGTATAACGCGACGGTCCTTCGGCCTGAAGCCTTCGACCACGCCGGCCAACAAACCGATGGTCGATAAAACTTGCGCTGAAAACACAAAGTAGGATCCAGCTTGAACTATAAAGTTATATCTGATGAAGTTGCCGATGTGTTCGTGTCCACATAATACATTGCTCAGCTCGTCAACAAACACAATGACATGCGACTTTTTCAACCACTGCGTCACTTTGTCGAAATCGAAAAAGTAATCCTTCGCTAGGAATTCCTGATAGGCCTCATAAAGGTCGTCGCCAGCAGCAGCTGTTGTTTGTTGTGCTGCAAACATAAGTCGTCGGCAGAGCCCTTGTCCAGGATCCGCTTTGTCCAGTTGAGTGCACGGCGAATAATCGTTGAATGTAATGAATATCACACCGACTGGTCGAGTATTCAAACGTGCCTTGACATGTTTGGCTAGCTCCTGCATTGCCCGTGTCTTGCCGCTGCCGCTGTAACCGACGAGCGCCATGGGACGCACGCGCAAACCTGTCGCATCCGAACTGTCAAACTCATGTATCAAGGACTCTGTCGCTCGTTCCACCCATCCAGGCTCGCTGACAAACTCAGGTCCATCGATAGGTGGAAGCACTACGTCCTCGGGTTTTGGCAAAGTACTGTAATCGAATGCGATTTTGCGTTTTGAAGAAGTAGCTGCTCCAGCTTGGTCGGTCGCAAACCAAACAAGTGAATACGTTGCACCATTCTGGAGCGTCTTGAACTGAACAATCTCGTTTCCTTTATCATCGGCCAAGCATGTCGCTTTGAACTGCCTGAGGAGAATATCCATGCCATCCTGGTCCTCGAGAATTCTGCGACGAGCATTGCCGTGAGCATCAATGTACGAAATCGTCTTGCTGGAGTCATTCATCGCTTCTTCTGCGCCCAAGCCAGAATTGACATGCGAATTATCTATCACTCGTGTAATTCTTGGAGCCTGTGACAGCCTCAACATGCAGTAGACGTGGCCGTCCGCAATGTCGTCAAAGTCATTGGCGCCGATCAGCTTTTCGTTCGAGTAATCAAACAGCCGAAACAAACGATATTCTTCAAATAATTGGCGCAAGGAGGCCGAGTCTTTCAAAGTATACTGACTTTCAGTGCCATTGTTGCCTTGACAAATAATGGTCTTGGCCGTCCAAAGAGCAGTGAATGGTGATTTGCGGTGCTGCTGAGCGCGCCGCCGCGACGGAGCTGGATGCTGCCGCGAATGACGGGGAATCAAGAAGCATCGAACAAAGCAAGTATTTCCCAAAGTGATTGATAGAATAGCCAATGAGGCAAGCACGGCGATAGTTGTCCGCCGCATGGTCCCGCCATGTTGGGAAGGTAGCTTATGACGGAACGATGTTGTCAAGATTTTCTCGTATGTCGTAGCGATACTCGTCATGACGGTGTACCCGTACGACAGGTAGCTACCCAGCTGAAGATTTATAGTAAGCGCATTTTTGCTGAGCTGAATCGCTGAACATTTCCTAGTCCAAAGTATGCAGTTGGGTATGTCCGTGCGAGAAATAAGTGTCGGTAAGAGCGGCCACCAATAAACAATTGTCGAGAAAGACATTACGCTGTTCGCTGCGAGCAAGGGGTAAGCCTTATGCTTTGCTAACGCCCACACATCAATACGACACCACGATGAACAAACTAATTCGCATAGGTCATATATATATATCAAAACAACTTGCAGTATCTAGCATTTCGAACTAACGCAAACATCCGCATTGATTTTACTGTGAATCACTGTCAAAAAGTTGACCCGGTCCACTGCTTCAGCTCGCTCGGCAATCTCCTCGGGCGAATAGCCAGGAATGCACTGGTTTCGAATCTTGATGCGCTCCATGCAGCTATCAAGATCAGCTTCCATGAATATGCGAAGGTCAAACATGCCTGGAACGCTTTCCCATCCATCACTGTCATGCAACAAATACAAACCTTCGCAAATGACAACCTTGTGCACGTGGCGGTCAAACACGTGCGTGTCTGGCTCAGGATCAGCCCGCGCATGGTCAAAAGCAGGTACCTTGATGACTTCCTCCTGTCCGTCGCGAATGCGAACCAGGTCGCGTACCAGTGCATGTGGATCAAAGGTATCGGGGGCGCCGCGCCTGTAAATGGCGTCTTGCGGATTCGGAAAGGTTCTCAAATAGTCCAACGGATAGTGGTAGCCATCGTGCGGCATGATCATGCACGGCAAGTGCATTTGCTCCAAATGATTGGCCAGTAGCATGGCGCTCACCGACTTGCCCGAACCGGGGCCAGCTACCACGGCCACCATGAGGGGTGATCGATTAGTTTCCTCGGACATTTTCTTGATGCGCATGGCCATGTCCTTTTCCCAGCTACCGACAAACTTGCCAACCGGCTTTTCGGCCTGCTGGTGATCCGACTTGACCGAGTCGCTGCGGTCGCGTCGTGAAAGAGCGTTTGGTTTGAACGGGGACAGGTGACCTGCTTGCATCGAGTCGGACCTTGGCCGCGAACCAATATCCATGGCCCAGTCCGAGCTTCCACCGACGATATCGGCAAGCTCGGCGCTTGTCAAGAGACTCATGCTGCTCGACAGCTGCTTCTTGTGCATGGTCGACTTGAGCGGCGGACTGTGAATCGTTTTGAGAAGCGACTCGACCACCAAATCGGCTCGGTCCTTGCTTTCCACGACAGTCAAGGCATTGACTCGATCCACCTTTTCCACTCGAATCAATATTTCCTCCGGTGAGTATCCTGGAATGCATTGGTTACGCACCGCCAAGCGCTGCATGCACTCGTCAATGTCGGCGTCTATAAAAATCTTCCAGTCAAAGAACGACTCAACATCCTGCCAACCGTCGCGGTCATGCAACAGGTAGAGACCTTCGCACAAGACAACCTTGTGGCGACTTCGATCAAAGACGTGTTGATCGGGTTCTATGTGAATGGAAGAGATGTATGTGAGATGTGAGTGCGTCGGCAACGAGCCATTAAAGACTACTCTCGCAAACAACTCATGACACATACCAGGATCTCCCTTGGCATGATCAAAACCAGGCAACGAAATGATGGCTTCGTCTCCGTTTCGAATGCGCCGCAAGTCTCGCGCCAGGGCTTCCGCGTCCAAGGTTTCCGGCGCGCCGCGCCGATAGATAATGTCGTCGGCGTCAGAGTGCGCCACCCTCAAGTGCTGGAGCGGATAGTGGTAGCCATCATGCGGGGCAATGAAACATTGAATATTGTAGGTTTGCTCCAAAATGTTGGCGAGCACCATGGCGCTAATGGTTTTTCCTGTGAGCGAGAGGAGAGAAAAGGACGTAATGTGAGGGCGGAGCTGTCGAAATAACATTTTTCACAACCAATTCACACTCATGATTCATCCAATTTCCATTCTCTCTTTCACTTCACACTCACCTGAACCAGGAATTCCAATCAAGCCAAGCATGTAGGGCCTTTCCGCGTTGATGATATGATCCATCTTTTGTCGAATCGTTTCGGCAACCATGGGCTCCCATGTTTTCGTGTAGTCCGAATTGGACGGCTGGCGACGATGCTGGCCCATGATGAAATTTAACTATTTGCTAGTCTGTCGTAAGAGGTGAGAGAAATTAGTAGATGGTTGTGACGGCAATAACGACAAGGCCATTGCGGCAGACGAACGCATGATTGTGAAGACGAATTGCGACCGATGCTACCTTGCTTCTCGTCGCCCTACTGCTTCTTTGCGACCTCTCAACTAAAACTCACCAACTTGTCTAATACTTGGTACTCTAATCTTGCGTATATGATGATAGCGGCAAAGCTGGATCGTTTGTGTAAAGCAACAACAAGATCGGCGCAAATGTTCGTTCCGGTTCGAAAATGAAAGAAGAAAATGGCAGTCGTGTAAAAACCAGTCATGAGTGACGTAGGCGTCATCAAAGTTAGGGATGGAACTATGCTAGCTAGCTGGTTGTCGCCAATCGACAAACTCTTGTTTGCGAGCAATTGAGCCGGTTACTTAAATTAGAAATGCATCATAAGGACGTAACCAACATATGCTATATATTCACACCTATAAGTGTGTATTCTATCAGACAAACGAGTACTGTGCGTCACCGCCTGGGCCATCCATGTCGGCAAACTCCCTGACAAGCTCGGAAACAATTTCCTCTCCGCGAACCTCCCACTCGGCGCGGTTTCGCATGGCATAGTTCAAGCACTCGTCGCTGTTGACACCAAATACCTTGCAATCCTTGAGCTTCTTGGCGAGTGGAATGATGTAGCCATCAAAGAAACCAAGTTCACCCTGATACCAAAACGCACTTGGCGCAACCGTCCCGAGACGACCGGCACGAAAGGCAATCATCATTTCATGAAACAACAATCTATTCCACTTGCGGTAAATGTGCCAGTGCTGCATGGTGTGCGCAACATCCGAGGCTTGGATAATGTGCTCCAGCACAATGGTGGCGCGGAGAGCATCCATGTCGTACCCACTCGCTTGCTCCGACCACGCCTTGTCCCAGCGAGCCTTGCGCAAGGCATTGAGCTCCTTGTCAAAAATGTCCGTTGCCATGACTTGGTTCACCAACAGACTGCGGAAGCGGAGAAAGTCATCCTTGGTGCAAAAGAGGCACTGGCGCAACTCTGTAAACTGGTCCGACATGAAGAGGGTCCAGGCAATCTCGAGCGAGTTTTGCTCGGCGAGGCTCTTGTGCTGAAAGTGCTTTGCAAGCGCGGGCTCCTCCTTTTCCAGCTGCGCATTGGATATACCGCGGTGATCAACGTCATGGATGAGGCCGCTGAAGATGATTGCAAAATGCGCAATCGCATCCGAATTGATTCCGTGGGTGTAGTCATGCAATAGCGCCAGCGCGGCACTCTTGTTCTTGCTGCAAGCCTTCTTTTCATCCTCGTTGATATCCAGGTCTGGAGTGACGATGCGCTTCAAATGTTTGGCAATGCTCATGGTGACATGACAGGCGTGTTCAAAGTTGTGAAACGGATTGTTTCTATACATTGACGCAATGATGGAGACAAGATCGCGCAGCTGCTGCGAAACGACTGGATGGACTTGAATGGTGCGCCAGTCGCGCTCCTCCGTGGGAGCGTTGGCGTCAAATCGAGGGAGCGAAATGGCTTCGACAATCTCGTTGATACCAATGAGCTCTTCTGACATTTCCAAATCTTCCAACGCACGATCCTTGGGCTGTTTGGCTACAATCTGCTTGAGAAAGTCACCAAGGAGTTCCGTCATCCAGTCAACTTTGCGATCATGCTTGAGGGCAGCCTCGGTGCTGTCATCAATGGGAACGTCCGCATCTAACAAAGCATCGGTGTCGCTGCTTTGGGTTCCTCCGCTTGATGCAATGCTTCCAGCTGACTGTTTGGATTGCAAACGGAGCCAATATGTTTGTAGCACTCCTTTGCCTTTTGCGTTAACCGTGTCTTTGCGAGGTGTCAGCCAGTGGCTTTTGCCAGCAACAGTGAGCATGTTGGCTGTCTCCTGCGAGACTTGTATTTTTTCGCGTTCGCCCGTTCTGTAAGAGAGAGAGAAGAGCCGAGTCAGTTGAAATCAAAAAACGAAAGAGACTGTTGCAGATACAGAGAGACTACTAAACTTACGACTCCATACGCGAGGCAGTATTGACAGTATCGCCAAAGAGCTGTTCAACAAAAGCGATGTGAGATACTGATTTGTTGTCCCACGCGATCCAAGCACACGCATATGAAACTTACTTGGAAGCGACTTTTCGCTCCGCGTAGTACGCCTGCAGTTACTGGGCCCGAGTGCAGACCGACTCGCATGCTCAACGAGGTAGTATCGGGCCCAAGAGTGATCTCAAGCATTTGGGTAACTTCCTTCAGCTTAATCATGCACTCACTCGCAAAGCGTGCCATGATGACAGCATGGTTCGGCTGTGGATCTGGTAAGCCGGTGACAGCGACTGGAACATGCAAAGTGTGAGTGCAAGGTGCTAAGCAAAATACCACCTCCGACAGCTCGATTCACACGCGTACCATAGCAATCGCCAATGGTCTCAACCTTAAACACTTTGCGAGCCTTTGCAAGTGCATCAAATGCATTGTATATGGATTCAAGCAAATGAAAGACTTGCGAGGGATCGCGCGTTGACGACCATGCCGTGAAACCTGAGCGACAAAGTGAACGGCTGTTAGTCGACGGCATGTAGAAAGACAATGGTAACACGGATTGACTGTGAAGGTAAACTCACCTGAAATGTCGGCGAAAAGCACCGTGCAAGCCGGAAACAAGTCAGCAAGACAGGATTTGCCTTGTTCATCGCCCTCGAGGAACTTGTTCAGCTTTTGGTTTGTCGATGCCAAGATGTCATTGTTATGCTTTTGTTGGATGAGCTTCTCGGCCACCTTTTTCGGGAACAAGGATTGGACAATCGCAGTCGTCTGCTCTGCACGTCGAAGAACAAGAGTTTGTCGCCGCTCCACAAGTTTGTCGTATAGCAAAAACATCCCAAGCGTGAAAGCAAACACCAAGGCAACAGCAAGTGTGACTAGCGCTGGCAAGTTTGTCTGATACTCGTTGACCATCTCTTGGCTTGGGTACGATGTCATGGTGTAAGTGCAGTTGTCATGATTCAATGGAACTCCGTAATGACTGCCATCATCAATCGCGTCAATGTCGTCAAAGCTGGCCATGCGTCCAAAGCGACTAAACTTGGGGTCATGCAAGTCACCTAGGCCAACGGGCGTCGGCTCGCGTCCGCTAATGGAAAAGGTATATACGTCTTCGCACTGATTGTCCAGCACAATGGTTATTCCTCGCAGATCCTCGGGCAAAACATTGACGAAATAGCTTTCCCAACGAATCAGGGCAGACAGCAATGCCACCGGCTTCCTCGTGTCGCGGTCAAACGTACTCCACACTGGTAGAAAAACTCTTGTGACTGGCGTAGATATATAAGCCGTTGATTTTCGACGCTGGATACTCAGCAGAGAGCTGTAGAAAGATGATTGCTGCGATGCGTTGACGCTGGTTGAATCAGGCGCATATTCCATGCCGCCAACGACGGCAGTTCCGGTGTCAAAGGCAATCTTTGACGTGTCAGCTGACTCTGGATCCGTCAACAGGTTGCGATTGCCAAGCGTCCGCACAAACACCGGCGACATTTGCCATCCGACAAGGTAGGGACCTGTGGATGGTTCGATAATGGCGTTAATTTTCTCCTCGTCAAGGCGGTAGATGTGGTTGGCAAGCCCATTGAGGATCAGCTCAGGCTCAATCGTCGTCCGCTCTACCACCTTGGTTGGGTCAAACTGGAATCCAAACTTGTCGAAACCTAGCGCTTTTTGATAGTCCAGTCCCTCTGCATGCCAGGCAGCATCGGTACTGTTGAAGCTGTACTTCTCCCACTCGGCGCGAAGCTCACTTGGAATGAATGGATTTAGGCGAATGTAGAGAGCACCCGACAATGAAAGGATGGTGTGGCAACGTTGCTGCCACCATGATACCGCAACAAAGGGCCATGTCTTGTTTGCCTGTCCGTCAATGGCGTAGGCTGTCGTCTGAGCCGATAAGGATCCAAGGGCGGCCAGACGGTTTGTTGCAATTTCTTGGAAGGTGCCTGTTGCGAATAGAAAGCGTGTGAGCGAAAGCAGTCGTCGCGTTTGGTGAACAAAGCGAGCAGATATAACCTTTCATCAACGATCTGACAAGCAAACCAACGGCATAAACGTACTCAGTAATTTAGCAGAGGCAGAATAGTATAGGCCCTCCTGCTGCTTCTTTTGGGCTTGTGACATTACAACATAGACGCAACTCGAGATTCCAATGGCCGCCAGTACCATGATCAGTAGCACTACGCGCTTCAACTTGACGACTTGTCTCGACTCGGTCTGAAACATCTTGTCCTTTTCCTCCAGAAGTTCTTGTCCACTCATGCTGGTGGCGTTGGACGTGCTAAGGTTGGAGGAGCCTCCGCCAACATGGAGCACGCTTCCGTTGGTGCTGCTCTTGTCGTCACTGTCGCTGTTGTAGCTCATGGAGTTCATGTTGGAATATTTCGCTGAAAGGCACGCTATAGTTGAAAGCGTCAGTTGTGAATGGATGACTGGGCAACTCGAAGAGTCATTGATTTTGGCGACGTACCTTCTCAACAGTATTAACCAGCTTGAGCGTATTCGATCTGTTTGTAGAATCGACAATGACCTGATGACTGGTGTGCCAGACTTCAGACTTGAATTCGAGCAGGGTTATGCGATCGATTAAGGCAAAGCGTCAAACCTTTTGTGGCTAGACGCTGAGATGAATGCTTCGTGGCGAAAGGTTGGCAGTATAAGACTCTTCGTTTCTTTGGTTCCGATGTAATCGAAGCGTAACGACTTGCTCGAAGGACGAAAAATGAGGCTGGTTCGTGGTTTCAGGATCCGATTTTTCGAAACGGACGCGAGCAATCGGATGCATGACGCATGGGTTCATTTGTACTATTGCCCAGTTGGAAAAGCACCGAAGATTGTCGCTTATTGGACGAACAAGAAGAATGTCGTCAGTCGCAACGAGATTTGAATATTAAGCCCATGTCGTCACTTGAGACGCTCACGACCCAATCAAGTACATTAACAGGCATACTCCCTCACAAGTGCGAATGAACAATATGTCGAATATTCGGTGTGGCAACTTCTTGACTGTTCCGCTGCACCCAAACACCATGCACGATCACATTGATATTTATGCCCAATGACCACGACTTAATCGAGCAGCCTTGCGCTTGACCATGGTGTGGCGCCAGAAGGCCGCAAAATCGATCTCCGACCTCTCACTTGATGGTCGCTCATAATGGATGGACCGCAAAATAAAATGTCTATCAGGCCCGACCTTCGATCTCCCATCTGAAACCTCTTGGCGATCTGAATTTCAATGGCTGCAAAGCAAAGGCCATAACAGTCGATCTCGGACCTCTCGGATCGTAGTCGTCGATCTATGTTGCAAATGTGATTGTGTCACAAGCCATTGGTTTGTACCGGTTACCTGCATGGTTGCGGTCGACTACCTTCCAATTCTGTGCATCAAGTTGTTGTCAAATTTGATGCAGCAGCCAAGTAATAGCATAACGTCAACTAACTGCTAGTTGTCGTCTGTGCGACTTTCGCTTTTATGCAGTTGAGGCAAAGCTGACGACGGAAAAGTCAATGGAGTTTTGCGCAGTTGCTGGTGACAAACTACGAAGTTTGCTTCCTCTCCGTAAATTTCTGGTCGCGTTGCCGCGAAACGTCTTCGTTCCAGCTTGGCACGACAACAGGTCGCTTGCTAGGCTTCTTGCTACGTATCCCTTCGTACTATCAAAATTTAACACAGCGGAGCAGATATCGCGCCTATCGCTGTCTTTCTGTGTCTACATGGTCCTTGGCAATGCACAAGACGTTCGATTGTTTCCCCATCTCCTCCGGCGGCGGCGTCGTCCACTGCACCCTGGCTCGGTGATAAGCATTTGGCTTGATCGTCCCTCATCGTGTCGTTTAGCGTGCATATTTACGGCCACGGAAAGCAGTCGCCTTGCGCCAATGGTCGTTTATTCTGTTACTGTCACGCAAAATGTTCTTTGGCGGCTGCATCGCTGCGTTTGCTGATTGTTCAACTTCCTTGGTGCCGGGCACTGTCCACGCCTTGTTCGCAAAAGCAAAAGGGCATCATTGCCAATGCCACTGAGCAATAACAATAATACACAAGTCCATAGTGCCATTGGCCGATTTGCATCTATTGTCGACCGAATTGTAAGTTTTGATGCATGAAAAAACGACTCGTTAATGCGCTGCCATGCGTTTGCGAATCATTAACGTCAGTGGCATGCCGGCATGCCATCAGGCCTTGGAGCGAAGGATATTCAACACCGTGCTCGTTGATGCATTGCAGGAAAGGCTTGTCCGAGGCAGCAAGTGATTATGCGACAGCCGAAGCAATATACTTGAACGACGAGTGGGTTGGTCTTTGCTGTAGCTGCAGGCGAGACGCAATCAATTGTAATATCCTTGCTGGATCCAGACTCATCGTCATTGCTGTCGCTCTTTCCGTGCCACTGCTTTAACATTTTCATGTAGTCGCTCTTTCGCAAGTTGTTCCCTAGCAACGCATGCAATTGATGAAAAAAGTTGTCAAGGTGACGTTGCTGCTACTGCTGCAGCATTCGTCGTATCTGCTGCTGCTGCTGCTGCAAGTGATAGAACGATGCAAATTTATTTTTTCATTGTCCTAGCTGATAGTTTAAAAGTGCGAGTAGTCTCGGTAGCGCTATTGCTCGCATAACATGATTTCCCATGGTGACGGTTGTCGCTCGTCGTCGCGAGATTAAGCATGTCTTACCGGTTATCATAATTGGCGGATGTACTTTCATTCTTTGGCGCCAAAATGTGTGGCTCGTCGCAGCGCAAATGCCTGGATGAGTGATCGCGCTGCCATGGAGGATCTCGGCTTGCCAGGTTCATCGTTTTGCGTTTTGCCAGCGCCGCGTTCAAGGAGCTGCTCTCTTGAGTACGACTAATTGACTGCGATAGACGAGGCTCCTACAGGTATATATTACGTCCCATTCGCAAAACCGCAGCAAGCATGACATCCGTCGTGAGTCTGACTGGCGCTTCCACCACGGATCCAATCGTTCATCATCATCCTTCATCTGCATCTACCGCAGCATCGGGAGCTCCCACTGGCTTGACCGTGCAGCCCGGAGTCGTCATGGATGCTGCAAGTCACTCTCACGATCATTCCCATTCTCACGCTCATCATGGAGCAGCCGCTTGTTCGTTGCATTCTCCCAGCAGCCTGCAGCGTCCATTGGTGTCACTCAACGTTCCCGTGGCGCAACTCATTCAAGACTACGATCCGACCAAGCCGCAGGAACTCTTTCACATTTTGCAGTATCTAGTGAAAATGGGATCCTATCAATTGTTTCACGAAATTGTCGTCGAGTTTGACAGCAAGTATAGTTCGAGTCAAGCGAATAGTGGCAGCAGCAATAGCAAACTGTACGACTTGCTGCAGATTCGCGATGACCATGGACATTCGCTGCTGCACTGGGCGGCCAAGCGATCCGATGAAGTTCAGTTTGTCGAGTACTTGGCGGAGCAGCTATTGAGTAGTGGAAAGGGCAAGTCGCTCAAGCATGCTGCAGCCGCAGTCGAGCAAGACAAAGACAGTAGCGTCAAGGATCCGTTGCATCCGTCACTGTGGATAGACACGGAAACAGGCATGACGCCCCTGCATTGGGCCTGCACGGAACCAAACAATCTCAAAATTGTGCAAATCTTGCTGCACGCAACGGCTGCAAGTAAAGCATCATCATCAACACCATCCACTAGTACTACATCAATTTCACCATGGCTCGACGCCCGCGACGCGACGGGATGCACGCCGCTGCTCATGGCGGCCCAGCAGGGACACGTGGAAGTGTGCGCGCTGCTGCTGCAGCGCGGCGCCCACTTTGGCGCCACGGATTCGTCCAAGGATTCCGCCACGCACTGGGCCGCCTACAAGGGAAGCTTGCCGGTGCTGGGGTTGCTGTGCTACTACGAACAAGTCAAGACACGTGGTGGTAACAGTAACGACATGGACTTTAATAGCAGCAATTCCATGCTTTGCGCGCCCGATGCGTACGGACAAACGCCGCTGCACTTGGCGGCGCTGCGAGGACACGCCAGTGTTTGTCGATACATTATTCAGCGAGTGGTGGGAACGTCAAGTAATGCAGGCGCCATTTCAACTAGCAAGACGGCTGCTGCCACGAGCAAGCGGCGTCGGCGTCAAGCGGCCCGCGAGTTGCTCGGTTTAAAGGACAAGAATGGACGAACGCCGCTCGAGCTTGCCGTACACAAGAACCAGCACGCCGTGGCAACAGTGATGCGCAAGCAAATGGCTTGGCTTGGAGTAGTGAATCAAACGAACGACAACAGCAGTCATGTTGGTGTAAGTAGCAAGACGGCCAAGCTGAATACCATGAGGCATCGACTCGTCAAGACGATGCGCGCCACTCTGTTTAGTCTCTTGCGCCTCAATACCTGGAAACGTTGGTTGGGCTTGCCAACGTCGAACGGCAGTGACAACGACGTTGGCGACGATTACGATGTTTCATGGGTCGACGATGAGGCTCCGCAGTTTCCCTTTTACTACGTCAAGGCGCAAGTGGTGTTTAACTTGGTCTTTTACTTTTACGTGCTTTGCCCGCTGCTGGATCCAGGCGCGGGTGTACTTTGGGACTACATGGGACTGCAAATTGTCACGTTGGTGCTTTACGCCATTACATTCTACACCTTGTACAAGACACATACGACGAATCCTGGTCGACTCACGGCGGCGGACGATGCAACGACGCAGTACTGGCGCAAAATGTACGAGCAAACGCTGGAGGGCTGCGCAACGACAGATGATGGTAGTCAACAATCAGCAACGAACCATATGAACAACCTTTGTCACACGTGCCACATTGTCAAGCCACCTCGAAGCAAGCATGATCGTTATACTCATGCTTGCGTACTCTTGTTTGACCATCACTGTCCCTTTGTCGGAAACACCGTCGGTTTGTACAATTACAAGTGGTTCTACCTCTTTTTGGTAAGCTTTACGGTTTACTGCACTTTTCTGCTCATTCTCTTGGGCATTTACTGTCATCGACAAGCACACTTGCCGCTGACGATACTGCTCATTGGCTTGTACCTTGGACTGCACGGGCTGGTGACGGCCGGCATGTGGATCTACCATACGCAGCTAACGATTATGAACTTGACGACGAATGAGCACATCAATCTGCAGCGATACGAGTACTTTTGGTCAAGTCGGGAGGCGGAGAGTGGTGTATCTCTTGCAGGTGCTGGCCGAAAGTTCCACAATCCATGGAACAAGGGATGGCTTGCCAATTTTCTGGACCGATGGGAGCCGACGAAGAACTGCTACATGCTGCATAGCAGAACGGCGCCGCAGTTGGGCCTATCGAGCTTGGAGATGCAAAATTTACTGGGTAGCTTTGATCAACATGACTTGCGCCGTACCGGTGCTTTGGACAATCATGTCGTGTAATGCGTCCGCTTGGCCGGAAGATCCAAGTTTTGGGCTCACTACGAGTATAATTACGAGATTCTTGCTCACCAAAGCTGCGACTAGATGTTATTGACAAAGGCTCGGACCAATATGTAAATAGCACAGATTTATCATTCTACGGTAGGCTGCAATGCTGCAATCAGTTCGATCACCGCACGCGGCCAAATAACCACCTGGATTGAGAGGCGGCAAATAGGGTCATCATCGAATCAAGCTACTCGTAGGTGTCAGGCGCGGACCTTGGCACAGAGGGTCCCACGTAGCAAACCTCTTGCCAGAGAAAGATGATGATGTCAAAAGTAATTGTTGTCCCGACAATGCGGAAAAGAATTTTACCATTCCTTGTTCTACGAAAGTAACGAGAAGGGACATGAGTGATGCAGAGCGCGGAGTGCCAATGGGTTGTTCGAAGAAGCGGTATGTAGATCATGAACTCATTGATGATTTAATGGTGATGCCAGCGGCGTTCGCGCACAAGTACAGAAATTGGTCGGCAGGCTCAATTTATACTGCCTCCAATCTTTGAAACAGCTTTAAAATCGGATCGTATAGCCACCACGATCAATGGGCTTCGCGCTTGTTGCATACTGCGTTCGCGTTGATGACAGTATTACTTGCGTATCGGGCTGATCGGACGTCACGGGCCTTTAAAGAAGTGTCACATCATTAACTCTGTGATCTCAAAAATACATCGGCGCACATAATCTCGGCAAACTATCTTTGAAAGTTTAACTCCGCCAGCATGCCACCTATCTCCAACAGTAAATCTACCGATAGCTATGCCGACCTGCATCGCTTGCAAAGCGCATTGACGATGGTGAACGTGTATGCACCTGCCTCACTAACAATTGGTAGTATAACCGGCACAGGTCGATACAATGAGATCCAAGGTCAGTCATCAATCAAGGCGACAATCTTACGCGTCTTAACCGAAGCGCTTGATGAGCTCAACTCAGACGGTAATGAGGAATATACTACAGATTAATGCTGATCTGCTTGATTCAAAGATCATTGCTAGCTATAGACTGACGTTAACTATTTTATGTAATAACAGGAGCTACACTAGGTGCTTAAACATTTTCGCGCGGGCGCTTCAACTCGTCTTCGCCGAACAACAACGCATTATCGTCATCATAATGCTTGGCCTCATCGTCGTCGACACGCAACACTGCATCATTCTCGTCAAGAAGGAGCGCCTCGCTACTTTCAAAGAATCCAGATCCTTGCGTTTCGGATCCTCTCGCTGTATGATAGGATGCTTCGGCGGGAAAAAGGTCAACACTCGTGGCATCGCCAACGACTGTATCCGAGCCTTGCGCTTCCTCATCACTGTCCTCGCCCTCACCGCGACGATACGGCATGGGTTTGCGTTCATCCTCGCTGGCCTTCAAGCATGGTTGAGCATAGGCGAGGCTCTCCAATGTATCGTTGCCATCACCCTTAAGCTCGCCTCGCTTCTCGTCAAACTCGGCAGCCGTCTCGAGCGAAACGTTCATGAGAGGGCCAGCTACGTTTTTACGCAGCTGGTGATGGGCAATCATTGTGCCGACTAGCGCGACAATGGCAGTAAAGATGGCTGGACCACCTGCTTCCTGTGATTGCGAAAAAGAAACGGTTTAAGAAGTTGTTACTAGAATGCGAAACACAGCATTCAATCTTCGGCGGAACTTACCTTCAAACCAAGATAGGCACACATAATAAACTCGGCCATGTACAAGCACACTAGAATGAAAGCGGATATCTTCTCCCAGATCAATCCACCGGTCTCAAACTCTTGCGAGTAAACGTGCAAGCACTGATGCTTCCAGACCAAGTACCAAATTCCAAAGTAAACGGCCGCAAAGACTTCCAAGATGGGGACAATGGCCATGTACGTAAACGTCAACAAGAAGATGAAAATGATGGCGGGAACCTTCTTTCCAAACTCAATCGACTGTGGCTTCTTTCTCTCATCCAGCATTCGCTGTGTCTGCGACGGCTCTGGTCGAATGCACTTCATAATAGCGTCCTTCACCCAGTACGTCGCCTGCGAAAGCTCGAGTCCGTAGTACAAGAAGGAGCCAGTGATGACAAGATTCACAAAGAAGGTTGTTGCACCCGGCAATGCCGCAGCCAGCAGGGTTGCAATCGAACTGGGATTCTCAAACAAAGCATTCAACTGATTGAAGGCGCTTCCTCCAATAATAATCAGCCACAAGTTGGCAAACTGAAAGATTTGATACCAAAACAACGCATAGGCGTCGACTTGCGCCATGCTCTTTTCGTGAATGAATTTCAGGGCGCACATCTCAAGCGCCTTGTAGAGCAGCGCCATGAAAACCTGCAAAAGAATGACTGGCAGCAAACCACTGATCAAACCGTAGTAGAATGAGTTGGGATCCAAGGGAGGAATGCCGATCGTCTGCAAAAGCGAGTTTAGATTGGAAAGTCCACTAACAACCGCCATCGGGAAGCTCCAAACTTCGAGAATGAAACGATGTTGGGGATCAGTTAGTAAGGTTGCGTGCCGACAATCATGAGTATATCAGCCGCGTATACTTACACAACGCAAGAACAATCCACATTCCAGCCGCCAGGGTTCGATAGAGTCCTTGCTTCTTGACAGGGAACGGAATATTCTCCCAATGAATATCTTTAGGAACCGGCGCATTGTCGCAGTCCAAAAAGTTGACCTTCTCCGACAGCTCGCACTGAACTGCTTCCTGCTTGGCTCGCATGCTACGAAAGGTGACAAAGGCTGTCGACACAGGCAATGGTGCGCTATCATCTTGTTCGGTCTGAGAGTCTTGATCCGTTAAGTCAACGCTCTTCGATTCATTGTTGCCTCTCTGTGAGCCCTTGAATGAGACTCTGCTCGATCCTTGCGCCGCAAGCTCGTTGTTTTTATCAGCAAGCGCGATGGCCTTGGCGCGTTCCTCGTCAATCTCACGATTCAATCTCTCGATTTCGCCTTCGTAAAATGGCACCGCCTCGACTTTTGTGCCACCGAGTCCACACATTTTCGCGCCTTGCTTGGCCTTTGGTGCTGGCTTGTTTGGCTTGGCGTGAATGTGCGCCGTCGCCTTTTCCAGCTCTTCAATCGCTGTCTGCCGCTCCTTCACCAGCGCATCCAAAACCTTGGTGTCTTGAACGACATAGACTTGGCGGATATCGCCCGGGAAGAGTCGCTCCATGTATGCTCGCAGACGATGATTCGACTGCAAGTGCGACGGCACGTTTTCAATGATGGCGGCGTATCTGTAGTCATCGTCAGTGCCCTCCATGCCGTGCACCAAGTAGTGGAGGCGGCGAGGAGCATACTCGTTCTTCCACTCGCTGTAAAGCAAGTGCATGGTATACGCGCAAAAGGCACTGAATGCAATCGCCGATGCCCACAACCTGTTACCGGCTTGCTCAATCGTCGCCGCGGTGATGCTGTTGAACTCCTCCGTATCAGGTCCAGTTCGCGTGCCTGTCGCATAAATCGGAATCAAGAAAATGACACCAACGATACTGCCAAACACTGCGACGCGAAACCCGAGGCGAAGCATGCGACAAAACATGTACATGTCGAGGCCCATGCAGCGCAACGCTTCGTCGTTGTCGATGCGGTAGGCTGCCAATGCCAACCCCCACCAAGCGTTCCCCTCGTACGGCGGAGGAGATCGATGAGCCACGCGATGCTGCCGCGTTTCATACGGCATGTGATGGCCGTGCGACTTTTGGTAGCGACGCATCACAGTAAAAACGCAATGGAGAGCAAATCCAATCACCGAAGAGGTGACGAGGGTGGCCCACACACTCGACCATGGCACCACGGTCTTTGACGAAGAGGAAGACATGATAGGATATGCCAAACTGCTTGCAGATTTGCAATTGTCGGCAGATTTGATTTTGTGGCGCACCTCGCTGGGATATTTCGCAAGGTGTATCTTCCCGCCGGAGCATCGAAGGCGAGACGAAGAGATTCTTTGCGAACTTCTCGTGTCGCAGTGTGATTGTGGCGAATTCGTTCCGACTCCAAACATGTGCCGCATACATACCGGTACAAACAGCCTCAGCTAGCATATTTGTGACTACGAAAGACAAATGACACAAACCAATGATATTACTAGCGTTACATGAAGTGACTCGTCGGAGTCTTGGATGCATCCTCCTCAAAGACAACTTCAGTACTGGCCTTTTCACCCTCCGAAACATCGTCGTGCGGTGAATCGGTAAAAGCGGGAGCTTCCTCGTCCGTTCCATCGCCCTTGCGCCGATAAGGCATGGGACCGCGCTCGTCCTCACTGGCTTTGAGACTTGGTTGGGCATATAAGAGCGACTCGACGGCTTGCGCCGATGAGGCGGCATCTGCTTCACTCAGCGCCAGCTCCCCTTCCTCCGTGTCAATTTTGGCAGCAATGACCAGGGACAAATTCTTCAGCGGTCCGGCAATGTTTCGACGGAGCTGGTAGTGCGTGAGGAGTGTGCCAATCACCGTGACCACCAGCGTAAAAATAGCTGGACCTGGAGCTTCCTGCAAGTTTATAGTAATATATAAGGATGCATAAGTTGCTAGTTCGACATTCTGCCACCATTTGCTTTCCCTCACTTACCTTTAATCCCAAATACGCGCACAAGATGAATTCAGCCATGTACACGCATGCCATAAAGAAGCTTGAAAGCGTCTCCCATATCAAACCCCCTCCTTCAAACTCTTGCGCGTAAACGTGCAGACACTGATGCTTCCACACTAGGTACCATCCACCAAAATACACCATGGCAAAAATTTCCATGAGCGGAACAATCGGCATGTAAATCAGCCTGCAAAACAAGAGGGGACGGCGAGAAGTGAGCCATTGGATACAGAGAAACCCCTCGTAGCTTCACTCGTTTTCGTTCACTCCATTCCATGAAATACTCACGTTACCATGACAATAAAGACCACGGGAGGTAGTGTTTTGCCCCAAGCAATCGACGGTGGTTGGAGCTTGGCGTCAAGCATGCGTTGCGTCTGTGCTGGCTCCGACGTGATCATGCCAATGATCTTGTTGACAATGTACGGCACAAACTGCGACAACTCCAGTCCAAACGCCAAAAAGGAACCCATGATAATCAAGTTCACAAAGAACGTACTCGCACCCGGCAACGACTTGGCCAGTATGGTCGCAATCGAAGAAGGGTCTTCCAGGATTGCGTGAAGTTGATTGAAGGCACTGCCACCAATGAGAATCAACCACAAGTTGGCAAACTGGTAAATCTGGTGCCAGAAGAATGTATAGGAATCAACCTTTCCCATGCTTTTGACTCGCACCAGCCTCTTGGCGCATCCTTCAATCGACATGTACAAGACCATCATCAAAATTTGCAAAAAGACAACCGGCAAAATACCACTGATAATGCCGTAGTAAAACGTGTTGGCGTTGAGCGTTGGAAGCTTGAAGGTTGTCAGGAGCGAATTCAAGTTGGCCAATCCTGTGACGAACAAGACAGGCAAGGCCCAAACTGAAACGAATGGCCAGTACAGATGAGTGAATGAGTTGAGATTCGTGCGTCAAACCATGAATTCATTGACAGTGCACCGGTACGTTTTACTCACACACTGCGCCGGTAATCCAAAAGGCTGCGGCAAGCATGGCGGCGTAGCGCTGTCTCGTGACTGACACGGGCACGTTTCTCCACAAAATGCCGTTTGGAATGGGGGCATTTTCGCAGTCCATATTGTCCACCTTGCCCGACAGTTCGCACTGCACGGCCGTTTGCTTGGCGCGCAGACTCGTAAATGTGACAAAGGCGGTGGCGGCTTGACGATCCTGCTTGGACTGGTCGGTGGAAATGTCTGGATCGCTCTTGGTCATGTCTGGGTCGCTCATGGAGTGGTACTTAGTGTCGGGTTGCTGCTGCTTGATCGAGTCGCCTAGGGCCACCTTCTCATTGGCTGCAGTGGCAGCATCTCGGTCCGCCTGCTCATGTATCATGGCTCGCTTTGCGTCAATCTCCTTGTTCAAACGATCGATTTCGCTATTCAAATAATGAATGGCATCCACCTTGGGTCCTCCAAGTAGTCCAAAGAGCTTGGCGTTTTCCTTCATTTGCGGCGCCGGCTTGGTTGGCTTGGCCTTGGTAAAGGCAATGGCCTTTTCGAGCGCTTCAATCTTGGTTTGACGCTCCTCGATCAACTTGTCAAGCTCGGTCGTATTTTGAACAACGTATACAGACTTGACTTGCTTCGGAAACAATTGATCCAAATAGGAATGAAGTTTAGCATTGGATCGCAAGGCGACTGGAACACTTTCCAGCATGACCGAGTAGCGATAATCCTTGGGCGTATTGACATCTCCAGTCGCCAGGAACTGGCTCCGCAGCGGCGCGTAAACGTCGCGCCACTCCAAATACAGGGATCGCATCGTAAACGCCATGAATAGCAAAAACGCCAAGGCTGTCGCCCAAAGTCTTGCACTCTGCTGCTCCACGCTGGCAATGGTAATGACGTTGAACTGCTCGGTGGCGGCACCCGTCGCCTTGCCCGTTCCATACACAATCATGAGCAAAACTCCCAGTATACTTCCAAAGGTTGACATGCGAAATCCAAGGCGCAGCAAACGCGTAAACATGAAGCAGTCCAAGCCCATGAATTTCAACGCTTCGTCATCACTGATGCGAAAGGCTTCCACCGCCCATCCAAACCAGGCGCTTCCAGTAAAAGCAGGCGGACTCGTACTGGATCGAGTCAATAGTCGCTTCTCATATAGTGTCAAGTGATTGCTCTTGGAGTGCTTGGAGCGCGTCATGGCGAAGAATACGTAAAAGACGAAACCGACGGCGAAGGAAATAATGAGCGTCACCCAAACGACGCTCCAGGGAACAATCACGTCAGCGTCTCCCGTCGTGGCGTCGTCCGTATTGGCGGCGCCGCCGCTATTATCAGACATGGTAATTAGTTGTCGTCGTCGACTGCAGTCGCTTCCAGTTTATCAAGAGGAGGTGCAGCTGCGAGAAAGTGTCAAGTTGCGGCTGCGGCCATGGATCCTTCGCCAACGGTGGATTCTCACGTCTTCCGTGAGACACTTTCACATTTTGAAAACGATCATGGATCTCATAGTGTAGAGCAGAGTGTACAATTGCGGAGAAACTATTTTGCAAAATTTGGTGGCTGTGCTACACAACCTGGCTCGCATACTAGCTATTCAGCAAATGCCAAATCTATTTCATATCTTGAGCTTGCAGTTCTGCGCGCATCAGCGACGTCAGCGTCTTTCGTTAGTACCTGAACAGCTCTATCAATGCTGAATGCACCTTTTTGCGACCTGATTTCGTGTGTTGAACAAGACATGGAATGCCGTATATGGGTCAGGGAACCGGAAGACAGACAAACCGACCTCCATTTAAACCATCTACACTGTACTGCACTCGTTACACATAGAATAACGACAATCACAATTTATTCTATAACAAGCCAAAGTATGCAGTTGCTACGTCGCCTCACGCTTCACGGCAGCCGTAACAGCAAACGTTTGCATCAGCAAGCAACCGTCGTTAGTATGACGCGCTTTCGTTCCGCGTTTGGTTTTGGAGACTTTGGTCTTGAATGCAGTTTTTGGCGATTACTACTTGCTGGCAAATCTTTCTCTGAATAGTCGCCGTTCGTCTTGATGGTTTGGTCATTCGACGAAACTGGATCGTCCGTCTGCATGGCGACGACTGATAAAGGCGTTGCACCGGTCGTTGTCGCAATCGAATCATGCTCCTTCACAGCCAATGCATCCGCGGTTCCCATGATGCTCGCATATACCAGAGAGCTTGCCGCACAGTTTCTATACTCTTGTGCAATATCGTTTGCATTCGCGTGACATTCTTGCGACAAGTGCACCACGGTTCGAACGGAACGCTTGACCGTTTCGGATCGGTGACGGCGCTGCTTTTGCGACACATACTTTTCCAGTCCACGTCCATCTCCCATGGTGTTCCAAAGATACAAGTCTTGGGCATGTGAAAATGGATCAAATGCAAAATGACCGGTCACGCTTGTCGTCATGGAAATTGCCAATCGTTCCGCAGCGTCAAGCGTGTCCTCCATTTGCTGCACGCCCTTTGCTGCCGTTCTTCGAACGTCGCGCGTCTCTAGTTTGGCGTGGAGCTTAATGTTGCTGAACTCTGTCGGCGTAAAGTAGCGACAAGCCTTGTTTTCGTCGGACATATCGTCGAGGCAAGGAATGGTGTCGTCGATGCGGACGGAGCATTCGGGGCTAGCGAAGCTAACTACGCTGCGATGAATTAAAGGCAATGTCATGGTATGAATCAATAAGCGACAAGCAAGCTATGTAACGGAAGTTAATGTTGATGGGTTTGATCAAGAGAATTGAAAGATTACCTTGACTCGTTCGCCTACTCGTGGAAGAAAGAGAAGACGAGATCAACTTGCCGCGTTCATCGGTGGCAGGACATTTCCATTGATATTCTTCAGAATGACCAAAATGACCTTTTTTGAATTGCCTTGTCACGAAATGTTTAATCATTTAGATCTTAGTTCAGCTGAACGCTAATCTTGACTCGGTTGACACATTTATGAGTGTCGCACCGGCGCGCGCCAGCCATCACAGCCATCGCTTCTCACAATGATGCTCGTCCGTCCACCATGACGAAAGTGCGAAGCACAAGGCGCACCATCAAGTGCGCACTGCTTCCACTCACTCCCTGCAAGGTCTTTGGCATACTCTTGGTTATCTTGGTGCAGCAGGTCGCTCGCTACAGCTTTGACTTGGTGAAGATTGATGCAGTCGAAAACGACTATCCGTTTCGACATGAATTGCCGTATATATCCACTCAATCACAAGCAACCTTGTACGAAACACTACCTGACTGGCTGCAGGAATATATTACTTGGAACCGACAAGAACGACTACTACTCAATGAAACCAATTGGCATGAACAAAAGTACTATATACAGCGCTGCCTTGCAACGTGCGGCGGCACGAGTGACCGACTCCGCAGCATGGTTGTCAAGGTGTTGCTGGCGGCCAGAATGAAACGACTCTTACTCATTCAATGGGAAAAACCTGCCAAATTGGAAGCGTTTCTCGTGCCGCCGGCTTCCGGCATTGACTGGACGGTTCCAGAATGGCTAGCTGAAAAGTTGCTGCAACATTCCAACGAAACGACCTCGTGTCGCGTGGGAAAGTATCCGTCCGTTCAGTTTGCACATGACGCTGGATGTCACGTTATGAACACCATGTACCATTTCGAGTTTTCGGGAGGCGCAGAGCTGTACAATGAGCTCCGAGACAATGACGACGAACCAGATTTTGATGCCATGTATCGAACCATTTGGATGCTCCTGTTTCAACCCACGCCACCCATTCAACGATTGATTCATCAGCGCTTACAAAAGCTAAAGTTACGTCCAAACCAATACAATGCAATTCACATTCGGTCGCAATACTCGGAGGAGGAACTCGCCATGCCAAACTTGATTGAAAACGCCACAAACTGCGGCCTGTCGTTCGCCGGAAACCTTCCACTCTACATAGCGACGGACTCGCTCAACGCGACACGAAAAGCTTTGGAGTATGCACAACAGTATACGCGCCACGCCAAGGCGCATGTCACAACGGATCATCCGCCGCTGCACCTGTCGCGTGGCGAAACTTACCTGAGCCACGCCAATGAAGTAGTATACGATGACTCACCCGATGTTTACTACTCGACGTTTGTCGACTTTTACATGCTGGCGAGCGCCAAGTGCTTGGGCGTCGGAAGAGGAACGTACGGATACTGGGCCAACTTGGTGAGTCTTGATCCAGGCTGCGTCGTCAAGTACTTTGACTGGGAGCAAAAGCAGTACAACTTTCCGCCGCAGTGCCAGGCTCCGCCACGAAGATTATGGAACTGGAAAAAGTGGTTCTGATGGAAATCGACCTGACAAGCAAATCATTGGCGCATGCGGTACGACACAAGTATTTATGATCAGTCAATAACAGGACAGCAGGCAAGCCGCTCATGTCGTAACTTACAGCTCGCAAAGAAATAGTTGAAGGTTATACGCGCTGACATGCTACATTTGTCAAATGAATATGAGTCTGACAGTAATTGTGGCGTGTCATTGGGAGCACCAACCTATTGTAGGCAAGCCACCTCTGGGAATGTTTCGGGGGAGCAGGCCAAGCTCGCGGAAGCTGCAGAATGCGGCAACTAAAAGTGAAGCTAGCTACAAGGTAGAAGCTATAGCTACTCTAACTAAATTGTTATTACCGCAGCAAGTAGCTTATAAGTACGCTTGGTATATAGGGGTGCCCAATGTTCCATCTGCGGGCAGATCGCCATTTCATTTTTATTTATGAATCTTGTCGCACAATGACTCAACCTTCCATGAAAAGGATGACGTGTCCAAGGGCGGTAACGCTTCGCGCACCGCGCCAGGTACGTACGTCAGTCACCCACGGCGCGGCGACGTGTGTGTGATGGATCGCATTCGTTTTGTTTCGTCGTCGTTGCCGTCCATACTTTCAAACCTCGTTGTACTACCATGAAGCTTTCCACCGCCTCCCTTTTGTTTATTGCTCCCAGCGCTGCCTTGGCGTTTGCGCCCGGCAAGACTGCCTTCCGGACGTCGACATCGTTGCGCATGAGCACTGAAGCCAAGGTGAGTTTTTGTAAAGGGGCGAAAAAGATGCATTTCTATTGTTCTGTGCAACGGGCGAGGCCATTCAAAGGCGAATCTGCGTACTGTAGTCATAAGAAGTGTGAGGTTTTACACTATTCTTGCTCAATCTTTCATCGTTCTATTTCCTTCGCAACTTGTTTCATTCTTTTCTATAGACCGTCACCAAGCTTCCAGCGTCCGTCAAGCCAGGCGTCGTCACCGGCCCCGCCCTCATTGACCTTTTGAACCACGCCAAGGAAAACAAATATGCCATTCCCGGAGTCAACATTGTCGGAAGCAACTCCATCAACGCTTGCATGGAGGCTGCCAAAAAGTACGGCGGTCCCATCATGGTTACCTTCAGCAAGGGCGGCGGCCAGTTTATTGCCGGCAAGGCTGCCGACAATTCTGATGACGCTGCCTCCATTGCTGGATGCGTCGCTGGTGCCAAGCATGTGCGCGAAGTCGCCAAGCTTTACGGCGTTCCAGTGATTCTTCACACGGACCATTGCCAAAAGGCCTGGCTCCCGTGGTTCGATGGTCTCATGGAGGCCAACGAGCAATACTTCAAGGAACACGGCGAACCCTTGTTCTCCAGTCACATGTTGGATCTTTCCGAGGAGACTCTGGAAGAAAACATTGGCATTTGCAAGCAGTACTTGGAGCGCATGGCCAAGATGAACTGTTTGTTGGAGTTTGAGCTTGGTGTCACTGGCGGTGAGGAGGATGGCGTTGACAACTCGGACGTTGACTCGAGTCGCCTCTACACGCAACCGGAGGAAGTCTTTTACGCCTACGAGCAGCTGTCGCAGGTACCAAACGGCTCGTTCACCTGCGCCGCCTCCTTTGGCAATGTGCATGGTGTCTATGCACCAGGCAATGTGGAGCTCAAGCCGGAGATTCTGCACAATACGCAAAAGTACATTCACGAAAAGATTGGCGGAGAGGATGACAAGCCAATGCTGTTCGTCTTTCATGGAGGCAGTGGATCGGGTGTGGAGGACATTCGCTATGCGATTGAAGCCGGAGTCATCAAGATGAACATTGACACTGATACGCAGTGGTAAGTTTTGATTTGATTGTTGCCTTGAGTATGTTTGTCGTCAATTTTATATCACGCCTCACTAAATATTTATCATTTCAATTACACCAGGGCATTCTGGAAGGGAATTCGCGACTATGAAGCCAAGCACCACGACTACTTGCAGGGCCAAATTGGCAACCCCGAGGGAGACGACAAGCCCAACAAAAAGTACTACGATCCCCGCATGGCGCTGCGAGCGGGAGAGGAAAGCATGGCGCAGCGCCTGTGTGAGGCTGCCGCTGACTTGAACTGCGTGAATGTGTTGAACATGAATTAAGTAGTAGTAGAGAAAGGGAGAAGAATGGAAGCATATATTTTAAAACGATTTGAAGTGTACTATAATGCTGCGTTTTTCGGCGCTTCATAGTAGCTTATGTAGTCAAGCAATTGACTCATACAGCTTGTTCCATCGTGTCAGATGGAAAGTAGGCAACGATGGCAGCATAGCTAGCGAATAAAGCAAGTCGAAGCAAGCGACGTCGATGCTTGTGATGGTGAGGTTGTGTGACGTACTTTGCGCGTGACGACCAAGATTTTGGCGCGCCGATCCTTTTTTGTCGACGGCCAAGTCCATCCACTCGCTCATTCCACCATTGCATTGCACCGCATACTGCATTCGATACAGTAATACTGCTAATACTACGAATATATCAATCATGTTGGTTCGCTCCAGTGCAAGTTTCCTGCGCGCGACTGCTCTTCGCGGCAGTTCCACTGCATCATTATCAACTCGCTTCATGAGTAGTAGCGGCAAGATTACAGCCATTTCCGGCCGCGAAATCATTGACTCGCGGGGCAATCCCACCGTCGAAGTCGACGTGACGACCAGTTTGGGCGTGTTTACCGCCAGTGTGCCATCGGGAGCATCGACGGGAGCCTACGAGGCTGTCGAGCTGCGTGACGGCGACGCCAAGCGATACATGGGCAAGGGAGTGCTGAACGCTGTCAAGAATGTGAACGAGGCGCTCGCGTCGGTGGTGATTGGCATGGATGCGACGGATCAGCGAGCGATTGATGACGCCATGATCAAGGCGGATGGCAGTGCCAACAAGGGAAACTTGGGAGCGAATGCCATTCTTGGAAGTGAGTAATTTAGATGGATGGAGAATGGGAAGCAGCTTGCTGTCTTACTTTTGGACTCGCATCGACTCACTGAATTATTCTTCCTTCCCCCTCTTCTAGTTTCACTCGCCGTCTCCAAGGCTGGAGCCGCTGCCAAGGGAGTTCCGCTCTACCAGCACTACGCCGACCTTGCCGGCAATCCAACGCCATACACCTTGCCCGTCCCTTGCTTCAACGTGATCAACGGGGGAGAGCATGCGGGTAATCGTCTGGCGTTCCAAGAGTTTTTCATCATTCCCACTGGAGCTGAATCCTTTTCCGAAAGTATGCAGATTGGATGTGAAGTCTTTCACAATTTGAAAAAGGTTATCAAAGGTACGCTATTTTTGCTGAGGTGTCGAATGGATTGTTTCGTCTTTCAATATGCTTTGAATATCGCAATCTCACCCTTTTTACAATTCTTTGCATTGACATTACTACAGCCAAGTTTGGAGGCGACGCGACATTGATTGGCGACGAGGGTGGCTTTGCTCCTCCCTGCGACGTGGAATCTGGTTTGGACATGCTCATGGAGGCCACCGACAAGGCTGGATACTTGGACAAGGTCTCCGTTGGGTTGGATGTGGCCAGTAGTGAGTTCAAAGTCGATGGCAAGGACCAGTACGACTTGGATTTCAAGGGAGGCAACGAAAAGGATCCGTCATTGATCAAGACTGGAGCGGAAATGGTGGCCTTTTACAAGTCACTCATCTCCAAGTATCCGATTGTGACAATAGAAGACGCTTTTGACGAAGATGACTGGGCCAACTGGTCCAAATTCACGGCCGAAGTTGGCAAGGACATTCAAATTGTTGGTGACGACTTGACTGTTACCAATCCCATCAAGATTGCACGAGCCATTGAGGAAAAGGCAGCCAATTGTCTGTTGCTCAAGGTGAACCAAATTGGATCCATTAGCGAGTCAATTGACGCCGTCAAGCTCTCCAAGCAGAACGGCTGGGGCGTCATGACGTCGCACCGATCTGGAGAAACCGAGGACAACTACATTGCCGACTTGGCTGTGGGTCTTTGCACGGGACAAATCAAGACTGGTGCCCCATGCCGCGGCGAGCGCACGGCCAAGTATAACCAGTTGCTGCGCATCGAGGCCGAGCTAGGAGGCAAGGCCAAGTTCCCGGGCCGACATGGATGGCGCCAGACTGAGTGGATGGGTTAAATTACTCCTGTGAATAATGGCGGTTGCATTTGCTTCATTGTCGGCAGTTTGCATGAGGTTGCTCGTGCGATCCGAACATGGAGTTTGGAGTATTGTATTGCGTAGTTGATTAAAACACGAATCTTTACAATAACGCTTAAACAATCACATGCTACTCATTGTTAATTCTCACCATGACACGTGTTGTCGACTTTGCCCGTTGTTGCTCGTGCGTTCGACCATGGATTACTACAAGCATCTTCAACAAAAACGTTTACACCATCACTTGACAATTGTCACCACAACACGGACAAATACTTGTTCACTCTCTACTTTAAATCAATCTGCGCCAATGCCCAGCCAAACGCTTGCAGCGGCGTCAATGGCGCCTTGAAATCCACGTGGTAAATCTTGTCGTCCCACTTGGCCATTTGCAGCACAATAGTCGCATCGTCGTCCTTGTTGCTCACTAGCAGCTGCATGTTGCGACGCGAGGCTGACCGTCCGCGTCCATGAAAGTCCAATCCATATCGACCATTCTGCTTGGCCTTTGGCGCAACGCTCTGCAACACGGTCGGACTGTAAACGTCCGACGGCACCGACAAGCGACGCGGACCCAGCAAACGCTGGCGACAAACCTCCTGAAAGAGATGCAGCTGCGTGCTAGTCGTTCGGACTCCCTCCTTGCTGCTCGAATGTGTTGGATCTTCGTAGAGGGCCACTTCGGCCCGACGAGGCTCGTTGCGCGTGCAAAAGTAGTTGCACTGAATCTTTGGGACAACGTAGAGAATGTACGCCACCGCAACGTCATTGTCAACCTCCAACGCGTACGTGTGCTGCACAAAGTTGGACTCAATCTCCTTCAAAGAGGCAATGGGTGGAAGAAGCTCCGAGCAAGTGGAAATAATGTAGCGCGTCTTGGAAAAGAGTTTGCCGCGCTTGGCCGTCAACAAATTAGTAACATCTCCGTTGGAGTGCTGCATTTTCATGGTAATCAGCTTGCTGCTGGTACAATTGACGACGCAGTGGACAAGGCCCGTCACATCGTGGTAATCATCGGGACAAGGACAAGTGACGACGGACTTTACCGTATCGACTTTGGTGTCGAGCAGCGGTTTAGTCAAGGTAGAATCCGAGTCTGTAGATTTGTTTCTCGTCTCTATAAAGCTTGGACGAGCATTGGTCTTCATGGGGATGCTCATGGTTGATGATTGCAGGATATTCTGTGAAAGTGAGGAGCGGAAAAGGTGATGTGAGCGCAAAGGCTACCGCGAATGGTCGATTCGCGTCAATCTTCTCCGCTTCGCTCTTTAATCACGCTACTCTTACGACGAGGGACGACCAAAATCTGCTACCTGACAGAATGCGACCGGCAGCTCTAGCGTGGCCATGCTCGCTATGGCAATGGTCGACGATCATCGTCATGGTCGAATTGGAGGACCGGTTTGTCGTTTGAGAATGAGCAAGGATTCATTACCAGTACGATAGTATAAATGACGCTCCGTTACTCACTGACGTCATGCATGCATCTTTTGGCGCGAATGACCGGCATGCTTCTCCGCGGTCATTCTGACGAGCGCGCGTAATTTGGAAGAAACGCGGTGAACCAAGCGCCGGCGCAATGGTGGCTTGAAGCAAAACGAGGAGACTGATTCCTGCCCATTCAAGCAACGAAACAAGCTGCGTTTCTTTGTCAGTTACTTTCTTATACAATAGCATAGCATCATATTAAAATCATGGCATCACTCGACATGCTCCTCGAATCCCTCAATGAGGAAGACAAGAAAACTCGACGAGTGCCTGATCGAACCATGAGCGGCGACACGCTCGACTCAATCAAGAACCACCGTCGAAGCTCCTACAAGGCGCCTCCAGGAGCTGGTCTAGCGACTCGGACTAGCATGTCACGCCGAGGATCCCGGCGTCCGCCAGCTAATGGCAAGGGAGGATTGGGATCATTCGTTGAGTCTATGAATGAGAGTCAAAAGAGTCTGCAGGAGGGTGAAGTTGACATTGAAGAGGAAACGGTTGATAGTCGCCAGTTGACGGCGGACAAGCTGCCCAAGCTCAAGGCGTCGGCGCGAAAGGGCAAGCGACCAACTGGAAGAGCGATTGCCGAGGTGGATGAAGACGACGAAGATGATGACGAGTGAATGGTTTAGCACATGGAAGCTATTTCAAACGCGTATCTACATTCTTTCTTCTTTTAACTTGTCTCTGGCGCCCGCTCTGTCTTTATATGTCGAGGGTCTTTTGCTTAACGTAATTACAAACTATAGTAGATTCAAGCGATTAAAAGGAGGAAGGGCTCGCTATTGCTGGTCCGTTTTAGCTACATACATGCCTGCTCATCAACTTCCGCAAGAAGTACTGCAGTGCGATAGAATAACGCATTGACCTTTATCGACGAATCTTTGAGCCAGCAGAGATTGATCGGTAGCTATCGTTCACTTCATTTTGATCATAATCATGCGACTATTCCGTGGCATGATAGTAACTGAGACAATGACAACTTCCACATAGATGACAAATCGACAATGCGTGAACTGAAAGAATCAAATACATATTACAAACAATAACATAACTACCCATCATTCCTTGGTGCAATGGTAATCTTTCGACCCGGCACCAATCCAAGTTGCTTCATCATTTCCTCCTTCTTCGACTCCTCCTTTCGTTGCAGCTCCATGGCTCGCTCCTTTTGCTTCTCCTGTCGCTTGGCAGCATGCTGCTTTTCCCGCTGCAACGCCGACTGAAAGTTTGCCGCGTCGCCACTTCCAAAAACGGCATCGTCATTGAGCTCGACGCAGGCATCCTCCCGATCCCTGGATGCAGCATGTGTGCGCGCTCCAATCTCGCGACGCTTCTCCAGCTGCCGGTCTCGTCCATAGTCGGCCTTGCCACCCGTGAGCTCGTCGTGGACCGTTTGAACGTGGCACTTGAGTCGTTGGTTGGTGACGCGATCCTGGTAGCGATCCTCCGCCGAGCGGCCGTAGTAGGAAGTCTCTTGGTCAGTCTTGTTGGCTGGACCGGTCACTGCTCCGATTTTGGATCGCTGCTGCTGCTGCTGCTGCTGCTGCTGCTGCTGACCATGATCCATTAACGCCGCTGCACTTTCCTTGTGGTCCGTCTGACTCTTGATTCCATTACTCATGGTTCGCAAGTTCTTGTCCTCGGCGTCGCTGATTTGAAACTTCCACTTGTGCCGAGTCGTCTTGCACTCCTCCAAAATGGCAGCTGGAATCGTCTCTTGATAGAATGTGGCTGGTAGTCTTCCAGAATTGTACTCGTCTACGAATCGAGTAAAGGCTTGATGAGTTTCGTCCGACGTTAAATCGTTAAAGGCTCGACCCTCCTGTCGGTATAGATAGACGAACAAGTGCTCATGGAAGGCAAAGTAGTCGCGATCGGCGTTCAATGGCTGAGAAGGAGCATGGCCGAGAGCGTCTCCAAGTGGAGTCAAATGAGTGTCGCTCGTTGTTGCGTCTCGTCGTGACGAGGATGAATGTTCCTTTTTGTCACGGCGCTTACTGCGGCTGCTTTTATCGTCAGATGACTTCTTTCTCTCCTTCTTGTCGCGGCTGCTCTTCTTGTGCTTCTTGTCGTGCGAGGACCGTTTCCTGTGCTTCTTCTCGTCGTCCTCGCGGCTGGATCGTCCCATGGTGATAGTCGTGAGTTGTTAAAGTGCAATGGAACGAGAGCGCGTGACATTCTTGTCGCAGTGGTGTACAGTACACAGTTGACCCATAGCCTTTAAGTTCGCACGACCAATGACTCACGAAATGACCGAAAACACCAATCGTCGCGAGTGAGTGACGCATCGTAGCGGCATCCCCTTGGCGAGCGACCTTTTCGGCGAAAACCATCTCACGCATCCACGCTGCATTTCCATTCCGTTGATGCTTTATCGGGAAAGCCTTGACTCGCATTTTTACCATATATGATGCTTTATCGGGAAAGCCTTGACTCGCATATTTACCATATAGCCATATAGAAACAGAAGTTGATAGCAGCTATCAAAAAATATGTCGCAAACGTCCAAGGAACGGGATAAGGATGAGAACGAGGCGAGCCTAGAGGCGCCATCAGGCAGCGACAAGCGCCTTCGTACATGTATTGCAGAAATTGTAACAGCGCCTCCCGGAAGCTGTCTCGTTCAAGTATCTGATAGAATCCGAACAACCGCACTGTGTCTCAATCGCTACTTGCAGGGACAGGAGCAAAGTCTGTCTCGACTAATTCAGGACCGCTGCCGAGGGGTTGTCATGGCGGATGTTTTGGAACGGCTGCAAGTGCTTGGCGACAAGCTTCAAGATTCGTCCCAGCGGCCATGCTATGATGCCTTTCGGGATGAACTACTTGGTTATGTACGATATTACAGCCAGAACGTGGTTGTCATGTCCAAGATTATGGAGCTGGTGGCTCTTGGTGTTTGGCCGTTTGGTGAGGAGAATGGAGTGGAATTCTTCAAACCATTTTTTGATCCGTTCCTGCAAGCCACTCGAGAGCACGCCATTGACCTCGCGCGACACTTTTTCTTGCTGGTAGGGAAGCTCACTACTTCAGCTTCCTTTTTTGGTCGCTGGAACAGTCAAATCTTGGAGCTGTTTTTGACGTCGGACGCAGCATTCGGCTTGGTGCTACAAGTGGCCAATGACTTGCCCTCCTATGTGGCAACCGGTTATGGTGACTTGCTAAGATTTGCTGTTACATTGTCCAATTTCATTAACGATCTTATTAGGTTCGCCCGCGACACGTCAGCGGTCGCCCGTCGCGAGTGGTTGATCAATGAATTGGAGGCTCGACTGGAATCGCTTCGTATGGTATTTAACCGATTATTTCTTTTTCATGCCGAGGATGGAGTCCGGAGAAACATAACAGCTGAGTTGTAATTGACTGGACAATAAAAAATAATGTTGTTGCTCGTTCCTACAAAGAAATATGAGATAACGATCCATAATGATGTGTTTTAACTGCTCAATCTGGATCAAAGCTTGACATGTATCGTGAATGGCCAAAATCATAGTATAGTATCGTAACCAACGCTGCGGACCGTCATTGCTATGGAAGCTACATAGCTGGTGTGTCGCATTGGCAATGTCACGCCGGAATTATGGCGCGACGGCGCGGCACAAACACATCATCCATGATCACCATGAGATCCATCACGCGCCTCGCTGCTTGCTTGCTTCAAGCGACCCTGCTGGTACACTGTGTATCTGCATACGCCTTTCAAGTCTCCCGTCGAGATGCAATGAAAGTTGCTGCTGCTGCTGCTGCTGCTGCAGGTCTTCCCATCTCGACATTGCCAGCGCTTGCCGCTGCCGCTGACGCTTCTCCATCATCCGTCGACTCGTTTCGCTCCTTGATTCTCCAAGCCCAGCATCAGCTCGACTCGGCCGTTCCAGACCTCATTCAAAAGGAGCAGTGGGATTCGATTCGCGCCATTATACTGACGCCGCCCTTGTCCGACTTGTTCAAGAAACCAAACTTGCTTGGAAATTACGCCGCATTGATTGGAGACGCTCCAAACGGCGACGAACTTTCCGCACTGCAGGCTCGCGAAGACTTGCAGACGCACCTGCGCTTTCTGGACATGGCTGTCTACAATAACGTGTTTAATCCCATCAAGAGCATGGGCGAAAATGGCGCCACCAAGCAGCTCGTGGCAAGCTACTATGAGGATCCAATGCGGGAATACAAGGCGAGTCTGCAAGCATTAAAAGACTTGTATGCACTTGGTGAGTAATAGAAAGATGATGATAGTAGGTGAGGGGGAGTTTTGGTTGTCTGATGGCCCATGGACTGGAGGATACGTTATCGCAGTGTCTCTTCTGCAAGATTGAATGGCGATCATCGCGTCACTCGTCGCGCAAACATCGTCGACTAGCTAGCTAGTCATGCATTGCAAGTATAATTTGGTATACAGTCAGTGCATATACAGTTACAGCTATTAGATTGAAACGCTATAATGTTGCAGCCAAAAGCTCCTTGGCTGACCGTCTTGCTCTCGTGCTGAGCAGTCGTCTCGACTCAACCTCGCGCCACCTTGCAAACTACACTCTCCCTCTCTCTCTACCATCACTTCTCAATGAATCACATCCACTAAAAAGTCAAATATATCAGTCTTTTGAATCGCTTCCTTGACATCTTCCTTTTGCAGCGTCCGCCGCTTGTGCAGCTGCGAGTAGTTCCAGGCTCTCAAGCTCAAATCCAGTATAAACAACTCGCACGCCTTGGCGAAGAGCACGGGCGCCTCGGCGCTAATCATGCGGACATCCTCGTCCGACTTCATAATGCGCTTGATGCGCGCCAGCGGCAAGTCATTGTGATTCTTGAAATCGTGCTCCGATTGATTGGAGAGCGACACAATGTCGTGAAGGGCAATCTTCCAAAAATCGGCCAAGCTGGTGGATAGTTGCGCCTGAAAGGCGGGGCTGTTGGAATCGGGTGGCGCTGAATCGTGTTCGCCGTTGGCAATATCAGTGGCGTGATGAGAATGATGCGCATGATGCTGCTGCTGCAGACTGCTGCTCGGTGTGGATGCAGCGTGATGATGCATCATGCTGGAGCTACTCGATGGTTTGGTGCTTGGCAATGTCATGTTCGTCAGCATATTGCTACTGCCTCCACTTGACGTCGCCTTCTTTTTATTCGCATCACTACCACCACTACCTTCATTACCTCGATACATGCCCGCCTGAATCAAGGCTTGCGTATGCGCATGCACCAGCGCCTGCGCCTGCAGTTGAATCTGCGTCTGCATTTGCGCCGGCGTCATTGGCGCGCTGGACGAATTCGCATTACTACTACTACTATTCTTGCTCCGCGCCTGCACAATGGCTTGCGCCTGAATGTTGCTGAGCGCCACCACTTGCTGCGCCGTCATTGGCGTCAGCTGACTCGACTTGGAGGCCGCCTGCACCACGGCTTGTGCTTGCGCGGCCGCCTGCACCATGGCTTGGGCCTGCTGCTGGATTTGCTCCGGCGTAATGTTGGCCTGCTGGCCGCGCGCGGCGGCGGCTTGGAGCTGCTGCTGCAGTTGCTGTTGGAGCTGCTGCTGGATTTGTTGCTGGAGTGCAGTCGCGGCGGGTGATGGAGCTGATGTAGTGCTTGTAGTAGTAGTAGCTGATGGTGTAGTAGAAGAAGTACTTGCTGCTGCAGCGGCTGCAGGTTTCTTGGTGATTGACGCGGCCAGCGGATCGGGCGGAAGCGGACGCTTTGTACCGGCAGCTGCTGCTGCAGTGTCTGTTGCAGATGTAGCCGACGAAGCTTCCGGCTGCGGCTCTACCACGTCCTCGTCTCCCTCGACATCCTGCATGGCAATATCTTGGTCAATTTCTGGATCGACTTCCATTTTGTGTTTCTGTATAAGTACTTTGCTGTTGCTGCTATCAGGTTCAATTCGTTCCGATTCGCTCTCGAATGCTGACGCTAGAATCCTTCCCTTTAGTAGTCTCTGTTACAGTGATCGACAAGAATATAGTATAGTACAATATCTTCTATTTACTGGGTCGCCTGGAATCTTCTTCTCGTCGCTTCGCTGGCACTGGCACGATTCTTGGGTGCGCCCACTCGAAATCCAACCATTTTTCTTGAGTGGCTCTGGTGCGTTGCAGCGTCTGTCCATCGATATTGATTACCGGTGTGAGGTAAGTATCGCTGCGGCATGAAGCGAAACGTCAGTCGTCGAGCAAGCTTCGTTCCACCATGACGAACAACCAAAGCGCCTTGACAAAAGCGGCAGGCCTTTTACTCTTCCTCCACCAATTTACTTGCATCGTTAATACTATGAAATTCACTCGATCGACTCTGGTTGCTTCACTAGCATTCACTCGCTTGACTAGCGTGGCAGCCTTTGCTGCGCCGTTTCGATCGTCGTCCGCCTTTGTGTCATCGTCAAGCTCGCAGCAACATGTTTTGACGCGCAACAACAATCGCAATCAGCAGCATCGCCTCTTTGCCAGCGTTTCGAAACTGCAGGATCCGCAGTCGGAACTCCTCGACAAGACGGATGTATTCATCTTTGACTGCGACGGCGTCATTTGGAGGGTTAGTGCGTTTCAGTTTCCTCGACAAGTGAACATGAATGAATGATGAATGAATGAATGAGAAGTTATATTACTTTGAACGATGCAAAAATCAGTCGCAGTTGCGTTAATCCGCTTGTGTCCCTCAAGTTCGACTGCTCACATATCTTTCCCTCACTCCACTCTCCACTCTATCCCATTTACACAGGGCGACTCGCTCATTCCAGGCATTCCCGAAACACTGGCGCGCCTTCGACAAGCGGGAAAAAAGCTTTTCTTTGTCACAAACAATTCCACCAAGAGTCGCGCCGGCTACAAGAAAAAGTTTGACTCGCTGGGACTCGATTCGATTCCAGCCGAGGAAATCTTTTCCTCCAGTTTTGCGGCGGCCGCCTACTTGGAGCAAACCAACTTTAAAGCAACCGGAAAGAAGGTTTACATTATTGGCGAATCCGGCATTGGCGACGAACTCGACTTGATTAACGTTCCCTACATTGGCGGACCAGCCGACAAGGATTTGCAACCAAACATGGGCGCCGGTGGCACATTGACCGTGGACCCTGACGTTGGCGCAATCATTGTCGGATTCGATCGCTACATTAATTACTACAAGATTCAGTACGCGCAGCTGTGCATCAACGAGCACGACGCGCAGTTCATTGCCACGAATTTGGACGCCGTGACGCATTTGACCGACGCGCAGGAGTGGGCCGGCAACGGCAGCATGGTGGGGGCCATCAAAGGATGCACTGGTAAAGAACCAATCGTTGTTGGCAAGCCGAGTCCATTGATGATTGAGTATTTGGAAACCAAATATGGCATGGATCGATCGCGCATCTGCATGGTGGGTGATCGACTTGATACCGACGTGTTGTTTGGCACGGACAATGGACTGCAGAGTGTGCTGGTGTTGAGTGGAGTCACGTCGGAAGCCAAGCTACTGAGTGCGGAGAATGAAATTACTCCCGACTACTATTGTGACGATATTAATGCATTCTTTGCCAAGGTGGCAGTTTAAACAATTGAGTTGGAAGAGTACTTGTAGTAACGTGAGTGACGGCAACAATGACCTTTCATTGTCTGCGATGCGCGATGCGAAACAACGCTGCTGCTCGAGCGGCACCGCAGCTTAAATCACCCTAATTCCTTTGGTACTATTACAATGTACATAGGTTACTAACCTCAGGTCAAAGGTAGCGTTGCTTTCAGTGTTACGCAATCGCAAATTAATTATCGTAGGCTTGGGCATTGGCGACCAACTTGTACGACTGACGAATGACTACTCGAAACATCAAGGACTTTTGTGCCACACTTTGCACTATACTGATAAACCAGCAATTGTAATAGCAGACATTTTCGGCGGTCATTTTCCGTTTCGTTCGGCCAAAATTTCATCAACGATGCGACGCAAGACACTCATGCCATCATTCGAAGACCGACTAAACTGCACACCAACTCGAATAATTTGCTGCTGCTGCTATATACAGACTATTGTTTCTAGCTACTATTGAGTTATAAAGCTTGGGAGTGAGGAGAGAGGAAAGAGGATTTGACCAAGAGTTTTGAACAAGCGAGTTGGCTCCGCCGTTGCACCTCGTCTTGGCGCACTTTGAATTCCAAATCGAAGGCGAATCAGCAGTCAGCAAACAGAAGAATCTATCAATCAAGCAACATGCCGTTTGGATGGTTCGATCGAAATGCAGCAGCAGCAAGTAAAGTTTTTGACAGTGACTTGGCAGTGGGAGGCTTTGGACAGGCCGAAGACTTGCAGAAATCTCGCGTTGATCCGCGACTAGCAGGAGCAGCAAATGGTCAAGGCCATACGAAACATACCATGTCACTGGATCAGCACTTGGCAGCGACGAATCATAATTTGAATAATGCTGCTGCTGCTGCTGCTGCTGCTACTAATACATTCAAGGACCCGCTGGTCGAAGACGACGATGAGCAAATCTCCATTGACACGTTTGATTTAATGCCGCCAGATGACTTGAGCGGCTCCTTTCGCAGTGACGACGACAGTTTCATACGAAAGCCGCTGTTCGAGGAAGGCTTGTATCAAGTAAATGATGATGATGATAGTGAACATGACGATGATTCGCTGGGCGGAACCAACTTGGCCAAAAAATTTCTGATGAATGGATCCTTTCGCGTCTCGCCGAAAACAAGTGGAGACGAAGATGACAATAGCAGTGACAGTGACGACGATGAAGACGATGCGCAAAGGCTCGAGGCAATCATGAAACGGTCAAATGGAAATGCAGAGGTGTCGTCATCGAGCAAAGCAATCGTTCCGGACGACAATTACGAAGATAATACACGCAACAATATACAATCACTCTCAGCAGTCGGAAAAGCAAATTTTTCTGAATCTGCCATGCATGAAACGGAAGCAGCCGCTGCAACGAGCACATTTTCACGCGCTAGTAGTCTCATGGCGCGTGTCCGACGGACAGTTCCATCAACATCCGAAGCAGCAGAAGCGGCAATTGAAACAACGCAGCAATCCACAGCCACGACAAGTGCAACGCAGCAATCCACATCTTTAGTTGATGAGAAAAGTACTCTGAACGACGAGTCGAATCGATCCACTGCGTCAACGGCGGCATCCACCACTGCCACTGCTTCCTACACGTCCGCTATTGGCAAACGAGCGTCGCTCCTCGTGGCGGCCACGGTCAAGGCAACGACAAATACAACACCAATTGATCCATTGGCGACTACTAGTAACGATAGTTTGGATGAAGAGCATGATAACGACGAATCGAGTCATAATGATGGCAACGTTTCGCGCACCGCCTGTCACGAGTCCTCGGCTAGCGTAGACTTGCCTGGAATTTACCAGTCACAAACTAACACATCTGGATCCACCGACGATGGAGACGATGATTTTATGAAGGAGTTTTCGCGCGACTTGCGGCCAAGTGGCTCCGAGGATAGTCATTCGCCGGGCAACAATAGCTCGTCGAGTGGGTCGGACGATGGCGCCGCCATGGCAAGGATTGGTGCCTTGATGCAACGAGAAACCATGCCCTTGACTGCCACTGCAAGTAGTCCGGAGAGCCACGCAGCTTCAGAGACACTAAACAATATCAGTAGTGGCAGCGTTTCCGACAATGATGGTTCGTCAGAACAGCAGTCTCCACTATTTTCAACTTCTTTGGCGTCATCGCATGAAGATTCGCTTGGAGAAAGGCATGTTAGCGATATGGATAGTCCACTGCGGTCGTCCCGAGACGAATCCTCACCAGAAAGCCAAACGTCAAGCTCGGCAGCTGCATCATCGACACGCAAATACGGCTTGCCCAGATCCTTTCCGCTTGGTTCGCCTTTGCAAGCCATGAGGCGAGCATCGCAACGGGGTCGTGAAATCATACAGCATGCAGTGGAGAATCTCGTCGAGGAAACGGAGCATGATCAGACCGAACGCGTCGATGACGACGGAGTGGTGGTGGAAAAAGTGGCAGAAGTAGCTAGTTGCACCCTTGCCACGCAGAATACGACGACGAACATGCTGTTTAACAAGAGCAACTCCAGTAGAGACGAAAATGATCGAAGTGGTTCTGTGATAAGGGAGGAAGAGCCATCGGACGCGTCCGAGAATGACATCTGGTTGGACGATCAAGGTGGCACATCTAGTCGCCTCGCAGAACTGCTTTCTCCTGCTACAACCGCACAACACGGCGAGGAGGACGAGTCGGGTTCGCACGACGAGGAAAAGAGTCGCCGATCCGAAGATGAGTTGGGCTCGCAGTCAACAAACTATTCGATGAACGGCAACTTTGCAAACTCGCAACTGGATGAGGATGGTTCGTGCTCTAAAAGTGATGTCAGTCGCAGCTCCAATGATTCGGATTCTCAGTCGATCAATCAAGAGGCCGACACTGTGTTAAAATCTCCTTTTGAACAAGCACCTTCATCATCGCAAACAAATGGTCTAACCTTCAATTCGCAAGACAGTACTTCGAATTGCTGCTCAGACAATTTACATTTACCAAAACACGCCCATGACGACGAGGTAAACGAATCGATAATCGCCAAGTCGCAAAGCTTGCCTGATGATGAATTATCGCGCTCTGATCCCGATGATGCGAGTGACAGCTCTGGTGATTCAGTATCAACTTCCAATTATTGCGATACGAATGATGAATCGTCGAATAGGAGTGAAGCACATAGCAGTGACAAGGTCGACTCGGACCGAGAAGGCAGGAGCTATCGCTCGCACGAGGTCAACGAATCAATAAATGTCGCCGGGTCACAAAGGTTGACCGAGCGCTCTGATCCCCATGACGCGAGTTCCAGCTATCATGATTCAGTTTCTTGCAATACGAATGAATCATCGGATAGGAGTGAAGCACATAGCGGCGACGAGTCCAACTCGGACAGAGAAGATAGAAGAAACCGCTCGCAGAGCTATTCTTCCGAATCTTTAAGCCGACATTCAGACAAGGGGAGCTCACGCATGTCTGATTCGGAAAGGTCAGGACTAGATGATAACTTTACAGCCTGTAGCACTGACGATGTGCGCCATGTATCGTGCCAGTCGGACCCGCAGTCATCAAGCCAGGAAGCTGACAATGAAGCAGAATCTATATTCGAACCAATTATTCAGCGAAAACATATGGACAAAGCAGAGTCCGATTTTGATATGGATCATATAGCGACACACACCTTCCAAAGTGAAGATTTCCCACCAGGGACGGATAAATTGGGTTCAGACTCTGGAAATGAATCCGACTTTGGAGATGAGAGCGGACCTTGTGGCAATTTGGTGTCGGCGCCATTTAGCCAGCATCTGGAAGACGCAACCTTCGCATCTGTTAAATTATCAAAGAGTTCAGACGTAGTTGTGGCGCGGCAGCCGCCAGCTTTGGCGCACGCAACCGGCGAAGCAGATTGGAGTGACAGAGGTTGTATGTCAAGCAAATCTGAAAAGGAGGCGAGTGATACATCGTGTCATGGGTCGCGAAATTCTCAAGAGTTTGAAGAAATTATTTTGCCCATCAATTACGAGGCAACTGTTCTTCAAAAAAATGGCTTGCTGAAGAACACACGAGACGGCAAATCGGACGAGGCTCGGCAACGAGCTGCACTAGCTTTACAAAAGGCAGGTATCTCGATCAGTCCAGACGAAGTCGATTTTGATGGGAGTAGTGCCCACTTAGATTGCGATTCTTCAGCGGATATGCAGGCAGGTGAAGGTTACAACGGCAGTCAAACCCTTTTGACTTTACAAGATACAGATGATAGACCGACGACCGAGCCAGTGGAAGCGAACCAGATCCATTTACCAGTCATCGACGCTCAGAAACAAGCAGCTCTGGCTTTGCAACGAGCCGGCATCTCCATGGAGCCCTTTGAAGTGCAATTTGAAAACAGTCAGTCCAGTACTGATTATAAATCTTCAAAAAGTGACAACGAGGAGGATAGAATCAGCAATGGCCAGTCGAATTCTCATATCCAGTTTGAAGATCCAGCGTTTGGGGATAATCAAACGAGCGATCTAACGAAACCTAATGATTACGAGTTTACCGATGATGCTCGGCAACGAGCAGCATCGGCCTTGCAGCGAGCTGGCATATCCATTCAGGCCGACGAAGTAGATTTTGAAGGCAGCCGTTCTAACTTTGATGACGAAGCTTCGGACAGTAATAGTGAGGAAAATGAGGGCAGTCAAACGGCACGAAAGGGAATGGCAGATGTGACTTTTGGATCACCATTGCAGGAAGAGTCTGACGAAATACAGCCGTTGCAAAATGTATCAGATAGCGATGCTCGCCATCGAGCTGCCCTCGCGTTGCAACGTGCAGGTATTTCTATTGAGCCCGATGAGGTAGACTTTGATGGCAGTCATACTGATATGAATTACCATTCGTCAGACAGTGACAGTCAAGATGCTGACAACGTGTCGGAGTTAAAGAATGGAGAGGACACAGAATGCGTTTTTCAACGAACATCTAAACGAATCATCGAGAATGACAGGCCGAATTTTAGCTGGAGGGAGGACAGTGCGGCTTGCGATAAAAATGAGGAAGATTGCACAGTGGTTGAGCAGAATTCTGGGCGCGAGGAGCGCGAATTTAATGTAAGAGCAGCTGACCCCGATTCAGCGTCTTTGTCGAATAGTAATCGTACGCAGTCCCCACTGAATGCACGCGACGACGGCACAACTTTGCAACAATCATCTTATGCGTCAATGGAAGATGGTTTGTTGCAGCTCGACGGACGGAGAATCGACAACATTAGCCAGTCCGATGCCTTTTGTTCCGCGAGTGGTGAATCTGCAGTCGTCCCTGGTTCGAAGATGTATTTCATCGACGGTCGAGTTGACGCCAGCGGCGGGAGTTTTAACGACAGTCGCCTGTGCGACTACGAAGCAAGACCAGTCGACGCGCCTGTTTCAATAAATTTAGATTCTGCAACAGCTGCTGCTTGGGCAGAGGGTTTCGAAGGTTCTGTCACATTAACGAATGTTCAACAATCTACAGCTGCTTCTAAAACACAAGCTCATTATTCGAGGATAGGCGTCCAAACAAGTGTTAATGATTCAGACGACGACGAAATGGTTTTTAGTCCTAAACGTCTGGGCGCTTCTTACCGAAACCTTGGCGATTCCGCTTCAGCTATGGAAAAGCATTATAGAAAACAAGGTGACACGAGCACATTACCGCCACTGGTTGCAACAGACACCGGCAATCAAAATGTTGCGAGTATATTAGATCAACAAACGGACATGCGAATTATGTCCTTAGCGAACGAGACGCCTGTTTTGCTGCCAGAGATGACGTTGATTTCGAACGATCTTCCTGCTAATTCTGCTTTGCCCGCCAAGGTGCCTAGTGATGGAATTGTCACCGATGTTGCCGAATACGACGTACAAGGCAAAGAAGAAGCCGACGGCGAATGTAATTTTGGCAACCGCGATGATCACGAAAATGAACGTGGCGGCGTGACAGCATCGTCGGACGATGCCTTTTCTATGTTGTTCAAGGATAAGGCTTCGGAATCATTCAACGATTCAACGTCCAAATTCCTCTTTCCAAATGTAATGGACGATGATTCGTCTAGTGAATGCGATGATGCAATAGGCTCAGACACAGATGACAGCGAAGGTGACAGCGACGAGGAAGAATTGATGAGAATAATGAAGCTAGCTGAGAAACTTGGCCCTCAGGAACGAGTGGGCTCGCCTGAAACTCTTGACGGTGGTGCAGAGCCGACGTCGGCAGGCGACGGAGCAGGTCGTCAGCATGATGCTCGCATCGATAACAAAACAGAAAGCGTTGTTGATGTCTGCACGAAAACTAACGACAGCGACAACACTTCTCAGTTAGTGCCACCGGCAAATGATACGAATTACCCTGTAATGCATGCTTTAGGAGAGCATGCTTTTGTCGGCGCAAGCTTTGAACAGAAATTTCCAGCAGAAGCAGCAAAATCGAGCGATTCGGACGCCGTGTCAGGAGCTACCAAAAATGACATGGGTGCAGCTGATGTCCTCGTACTATCGTCAAGAGATGACGAGTCTGAGATTTCATTGGGAAGCGGCAGCGATGTATGTAGTTCCGACTGGTCTGGCTCGTATGAAACAGATACTGATGCATCATCGTCTAGTGACAGCGGTGGGAGCGACGAAGAGCTAGACGACGATGACGAACGTATACCCGGCAAACTTGTAGTGAAAGAAGCGCCACTGCTTCGCCTAGAGAATGTCACGTCAATGACGAGGAACTATGTTGGGTCTGATGCGACGAAGAAACCACAAAATGCTGGTGGGTGGGGCTTGTTTGGATGGGGAAAGAAAGGCTCATCTGCGACGACTTCGCTGCCGGCGAATGTCTCTAGTGTTGATATTATCGCGCCAGATTCCACCCATTCTAAATCGACAGGTGTGCCTGTGAAAGGAAAGGATGAAAAAGTGAAAAAGAAGAAGAAGAGACGACGTCGGAAGAAGCAAATTTCTGAACCAAGCGTTGCAGATAATAATTCGCTCGCGTCGCTTAACGTTCCCACGACAAAAAGTCCGACAAACACAAACAACGACGACGACGCCGGCAGCAGTAGTTTGCTTGCCGTATCACAGCACACGCAACGCACGGACGCACAAGATACAGCTCACACTTCTCAATCGAAAACATTGACTACAAGCCCTGTGCCTGTGTCAGTCACGAAAAGTTTGGCTACACTTTCTCCGATGCCGTCAGTTCGATCATCCTTGGGCACCCCGCTAAAGAAGAAGAAAAGCAAGAAAGATAAAGGAAAGAAAAGGGGTTCCGACCTCACTAGCCACCTCGCAAAGACAACTCGGAAAGTGAACCAGTATGGCGATGAAGTTAGCGTGGGAACAAACCATCTCCATGAAGCGCCTTTGTCAGCCGACAAGACCAAATTGATCGTTCTGAAGAATGCAGCAATTTATGATGAAGATGAAGAAGATTCAAAAAAGCCTTGGCAAGATGCTCTTGGCACACCCAAAAAACAGCGTCGCGCAACGGTTGCATTTCGTCAAAGATCCGCTCGTGCAAAGTCAATCGCCATACACTCTATCAATAAATACAACCCTAATTCAATGGGTATGGGTACAATTGACGAGATCAAAGCAGCCAAGGATGCGCTGGAGGGCATGAGTGCGGAATTTGGCAGCGATGGTTCAAATGGCAGCGACGAGAATAAATTGAAAAGCTCACGAAAAAACAAATTGATCATGGACCATGGCAGTCTCCATACAATAAACGATGCGGAATTGGGTCAGATTGACGAGGGAGACGATGAAGAAAAGTCAGACGGCGACCATAACAGAGCTGACTCAGATTCCTCTAGGCCAAGCGACTCGGAAAATGAACTAAAAGAGGATGAATTAAACGATCTTGCCCATCTGACGGAGCTGGAAGCGGAACTTACGGAGCAGCCAGTCGATTTTGACGATATGTGGGACACTGTTTCGTGCGACCTTTCCGTCTTTCAAGATTATGAGATTAGAAAAAGGTTTAACGAACGAAAGAAGATTCGCAAGCAGATGCAACGCGAACGAGCAAAAGAGGAACGGCAGGCGAAAGCAACTCCGCGGCTTCGGCTTTTTGAAAAGGCAAAGCGCGACATGGTACCCTCAACAATCATTAGACCCACACGAAAACCACAGTCAACAAAAGACTCTCGTCTGACAGACGAGTTTCTCTCCGCCATCCACCGCGTGTTCGATGAAGAGGACGGTGCCATAGAAAGTTTGTCGGAGGATGAGAAATCACTTTCCAAAAAACCATATCAGACTATCCAGCGCAGTGGAAGTGAGAAATCACTCTACCTGGTTCAAAAGAATGAGTTGGGAGAGCTCTTGTCAGATGATGAGGATGATAATGAGAGCAAGTCTGACGATGACACTTATATCGGCAGTGTTGTTTCAGGCGTAAGTCGTCAATCAAGAGAATCAATCACACGAAAGGGCGTCCGACGAGGGAGACGGCCAAGACAGCCAAAAAAGTCGCGCTCAAAGTCAATTCGAAACAGGCGGAACCACTCTACTGCTCCGACTATAGATCCAGCTATCATTTTTGAAGCAGAGCTGCGCCGGCAGAAACAGAGCAAGGTTGTAACAATTTCCGGCTTGAAGCAAGAAATGAATGATCGTCGCGGAACGACAATAAAACTACTGAAGAAGGAGTTTGCCGATCGGAATAGGATGACCAGCATGTCAATGCCAACAAACAATAACGACGGAAAGCGAGGCTTTCGAAACGATCGGGGAGACGCCGACGGCTTCGACGCCATTGCGTCTCATGGATTTGGCAGCGATGATATATTCGGAAGTGCCAAGAAGGATGATGCAAATATCAGTCAGGATATTCCCAAAACTCCTCAAGTCGCAAAGCAGCAGGTTGTTCGGAAAACATCCAATTTGGACAATCACTTTTCCAGGTGGGACACGTCCACCATGAGCATCACGAGCCTCGACGACTTGGCAACGGTCCAGAACTCACCGACTGCTCCTACTGGACTCTTGGGTGCCGCATTTGCTGGTACAACGGCTATCGCTGGCAATGCTATTGCAGGGACAACGGCACTCGCTGGCAACGCCTATGCCGGCACGACCACATTGGCCAGCAATGCGATTTCAGGAACGACGGCACTAGCTGGCACTGCATTGAGTGCAATCCCGGACCTAGACAATTTAAAAATGCCACACATGTCACCCATGCACATGCCGTCTGTTCCCAGCATGCCATCCTTTAGCTTGCCCAACATTCCTGGGCTAAGTGGTGCTAGTGGCGGCAGTGGAAACAACTCGAGCAACAATAGCGTCACGGCTGACGACCTTCCATCCATGAGTCCCCGCAAATCGCCTCGCATGCCAGTGACGCGAGTTAAGAAGAAGTCTGATCGCAATGACGATTTCGGCGAACCATTTCCTCTCACAACTGTCCCAGAGAAGGAATCCGATGACGAAAACGAGATTGGATTGCTTTCGAATGGAGGCGACGGCTGGTTTGACGACGACAATAACGGCGGCAACATGGCCAAGGCTCATCCAACGAGTCCCAATCGACCCGGCTTGACTCGCCGCCTCAGTCAAGCAACCAAGAGCTTTAAAATCAGCGCTCCCGCCATGAAGTTTAAAATGCCAAAAATGCCCAAGCGAGGAGGCGGCAATGGATTCCACGGCGACAGTTTGATGTAAAGCTATGTGTGTTTATATGTCCTGCACCGTATACATGAATAAATTGCATATTGTACTGTTGTATACATACTGCTCTAAGTTAATGTACTTGTAAATACCGAGCAATGCGTTTGGAGCCCGACAATCCGGTGCCAGTTCTGCTTTTGGTATGGACAGCATTGCCTCATCTTTATTTCGTCAATAACTCGCGACAGCAACTAAAGCGAGCTGTGCAAGCAGCGCATGTAGCCACAGAAGCGGCTTTTTTACTCGATTACAATGCAAGTCTTGTGCATGCATAACATCATACAGTACCGTTTCTTCCTAGTGGGTAACGTTGTGACGTTTCAGACTTATACAAACCCTAGTACCGGACCGACGCGGTTTCACGATGACCGGGCGGTCATTTTCGCCTGCCGCGCCTGGACGATGGATCCTTCCATCGACCTTGATTGCAGCAACCAAGACCAAGAGCAGAGCATCATAGCAGCAATAGGAGATTAGAAGCAAGCCAGCAGAGAAAGAATCGAGTAGAATAAGCAGCGCAGCATTCCCGCATTTTTCTGCATACTCGATTCAATTTGCATTGAGCAAGCAGCTTCGGTTTTGAATTTCAGTAGCTCGACCCATCAAGCAAGACTGGACGCTGCATCGAATCCGCATCAATCAGTTACAGCGTCCGTCCTTCAGATCAAGTAGATTTTGCAGAAGCACTTGATTCAGCCTGCCATCATGTCATCCAATCCGGAGACAATGTTTGGAAGCGGCAACAGCAGCAGTCACAACAACAGTCACAATGATTCCAATCCACTCAAGTCCGACCCCGAACTCCTTGGTTTGTTAAAGCGACTAGACCAAGTCAAAAAGTACAAGACTTTTACCAAATGGAAAACCAAGTTTCTGGATCGCTTGGAAACCTTGCTCTACGAGGACGGCATGCCGTTTGCCACAAAGGCGACTGCCGACTTTACTGCGACTCTGCAAAAGTGCGTCAAGAAACTCGTTTCCGTGCAAGCCTGCATGGAGCGGGGCGACTTGACGGAAATTAAGAAAACGGTCAAGTCGTCACTGGCGCTGAGTGAAATGTGCAATTCGCTGGAAACGGTGCGCGTGGCCGTCCAGGACTTGATTCCGGCGAGCAGTCAGGATGAAAAGCTGCGGCGATTTACAAAGTTTCATCTTGGCGCAGTCTTGATTCGACAAGGCTTTGTGCAGTATGTCACGTTGAAGCAAGTGGAGGATGCCTTGACGGTCATTGGAACGGAACTGGCCAACGTTGCCGATCGGCAGCAGTTGGAATTGTTTGCGGCCTATGCGACGCAGATTCAGCGATTCTGCGACGTTTTGGCGGATTTGGCATTGTACGAAATCATGATGAAGTGCATGGAGTTTGCCGAAGCTCCAGAGGAAGAGGAAAGTAGCGACGAGGAAGTTGTTATGATTCCAATCGTGGTGGAGCACTCCGCCACGGGACAGTCGATCAAGCTACAGGTGGATCAGTCGGAGACGCTGGATAATTTGAAACTCATGATTGCCAACTTTTGCGGATTGGAGCCGGCGAAACAAGTATTGACGCTCAATGACGAGGAGTTGACTGACGACGCGCAGTCGTTGGTGGATGCTGGCGTTGTGGCCAACTCCAAGCTCATGGTGGCGCCTCTCAAGGTTCCAATTACGGTTCGTACCTTGGATGGCAAGACGATTCCGCTCTTGGTTGATCCGACGGAATACTTGACCGATATCAAGCGCGCGCTTCAAGCCGACTCGCAACTGGCGCCGAACAACCAAAAGCTGTTTATGAATGGAACAGAGCTGGCGGACAACAACAAGAAAATTGGTGACTATAAAATTTCTGCTGGTGCCGTTTTGGATCTGGAACCAAAGGCCATTACGGTTCACGTTGAAGGCCCTAGCGGCAAGACGCATGCAATTGAAATCTCGCCGCATGAATCGCTGCAGGTCTTGCGCGAAAAGCTGACAAAGCCGACTGGAATTTCGGCAGCCAAGCAAGTAATAAAGTCTGGCGATCGTAGCGAGGAAATTCCGAATAGCAGCAACGACGTGACAATGAAAGACTTGGGTATTCAGAACGGAGCGAGCTTGACGGTGGAGCCTTTTCGAGTGCCAGTCACGATCCACCAGGACGACGGAACCTCTTTTGACATTCTGGTCGATCCCAGTGATTACTTGAGTGATATCAAGCGACAGCTCGAGCAAGCGTCGGGAATGCCGGCAAAGAACCAGAAACTCTACATGGAAGGGAACGAACTTGACGACAACAACAAGACGGCTGATGAGTATGGTATTGGAGCGGGATCGGTCATCGATTTGGAACCCAAGGTGATGAAAATTAATGTTGAAACACCAGACGGCAAGTCGTATTCCGTTGAAGTTGCTCCGTCCGATACCACTGATGAATTGCGAGAAAAGATTGCCCAGCGAGTTGGCATTCCAGCAGAGAAACAAAAGCTGACGTTCAATGGCACTGGCATTCCTGCCGACAGCGACAAGGCGGTGAGAGACTTGGGCATTCAAAATGGTTCGAATCTGGAGGTGTCGCTCAACAAAATCCCAGTCACAGTAAATACCTTGGATGGCAAGAGCTTTCAAGTCATGGTTGATCCAACCGATAAGATGCGCAACATCAAAAAGCAACTGGAGGGTGAAACGGGGATCCAATCCAACAATCAGCGCTTGTTCATGGACGGTGACGAGCTTGATAATGACGACAAGACTGCTGCCGAGTACGGCGTGCAGGAAGGTTCGGTGCTCGACTTGGAACCAGTCGCGTTCCAAATCACTGTGGCGACTCCTGATGGCAACACCTATACCGTAAAAGCATCCCCATCTGATACCAGCGATACCCTTAAAGAGAAGATAGCATCGGCCACGGGCATGCCTGCAGCAAAGCAACTCCTCAAGTTTGAAAGCGAGGAAATTCCCACTGGAGGCCAAACCTTGAAGGATATTGGCATCCAGGACGGTTCCAACATCACTGCAGAGATACGATGTGTGCCGGTGTTAGTGAATACTCTGGACGGCCAGCAAATTGAAGTTATGGTCAATCCGACAAGCTCCCTGGGAGAGATCAAAAAGCAATTAGAATCAAAATCCGGTATACCGCCAGCAAATCAAAGCATTTCCATGGCCGGCTGCGAGCTTGACGATGATGCAAAGTCTGCCGAGGCCTATGGTATCGAGGCTGGTTCTTTGCTGGTCCTCGAACCAAAGTTAATGACCATCCATGTGCGAACACCTGATGGTGCCACCCATTCCGTTGACATTACACCGTCGGATACAAGCGACGATTTAAAGGAAAAGATTGCGAAGCAGACGGGCATACAAGCGCCTCGGCAAATTCTCCAGCAGGATGGCAAGGAGCTCCCAGATGGTGCGACAGTGAGACGCATGAAATTGAAAGACGGATCTACTCTTGACGTTGACATTTTCCGCGTCCCAGTTACGGTGAACACTTTTGACGGACGGCAGCTTCAAATCATGGTTGATCCGACAGATGTGCTGGGAGATATAAAGAAACAACTTGAGCCAGAGGCAGGGATACCGGCAGCTAATCAATGCATTTCCCTGGCCGGGTGTGAGCTTGATGACGATGGCAAGTCGGCAAAGGGTCATGGAATTGAAGCTGGTTCATTGCTTGTTCTTGAACCAAAGTCAATGGCCATAAATGTAGAACTACCTGACGGTAAAACACACTCTATTAACATCACGCCATCTGATACAAGCGATGATTTGAAGAATAAAATTGCTAAGCAGACAGGAATGTCAGCGCCTCGACAGGTTCTCAAGCGGGACGGCAAGGCACTTCCGGAAGGGGCAACTGCTCGGAAAATGGGAATCAAAGACGGGTCAACAATAAGTGTTGAGCCATTCAAATGCCAAGTAACAGTTAACACCATGGACGGCAAGCAGATTCAACTCATGATTGACCCAACGGAGAGTTTGGGAGTCATTAAGAACCAACTTGAGCCAGAATCCGGAATACCTGTTGCAAATCAATGTCTCTCTATGGCTGGGTGCGAATTAAGCGACAATGGTAAAGCTGCTCAAGACTATGGCATTGAGGCTGGCTCTTTACTAGTTCTTGAACCGAAATTGTTGACTGTCAATGTACAAATGGACGGTGCGTCCTATTCTCTCGACATCACACCCTCTGATACGAGCGAGGATATAAAGGATAAGATATCAAACCTGACAGGAATGGCGGCGCCTCGCCAAATACTCAAACAAAACGGCAAAGACCTTCCAAAGGACGCATCTGTGAGAAAAATGGGTATCAAAGATGGTTCGACAATAACTGTAGAGCCTTTCAAGATCCCTATCGCCGTCAAATTAATGGATGGCAAGATCATCAAAGCGATGATAGAACCGTCGAGTAAATTGTGCGATATAAAGGATCAGCTTGCAGCCGAGTCTGGCATTCCGGGAAAGAACCAGTGTTTGAAATTTAATGATGACGAGCTCGCTGACGACAACAAGTCGGCAGTCGAGTATGGTCTCGAAAGCGGGTCGCAATTGGAACTCGAACCCAAGAGCTTCGTCGTCCACGTCTCGTTGCCTGATGGAACGAAACAGTCAGTTGAATTGACGCCGGCTGATACCAGCGACACAGTCAAAGAGAAAGTGGCGAAGCAGACGGGAATCTTGGCGCCTCGTCAAGTCATAAAGTTCCAGGGCCAGCCATTAATCAGCGACGGTCACACGGTGAAGGAGTTGGGCATTCGAGATGGTTCGAATCTCGTCATCGACATTTTCCGAGTACCAATTAAAGTCAAGACTCATGACGGCAGGACTCTAAGCCTCAAGGTGGAGCCATGCGATACGATTGACAGCGTAAAGATAATGATCGAAGAGGAGACGAGCATTGCACCGAAAAAACAACGTCTCAAGTATAATGACAAGGAGCTGAGCAATGGCGTCAAAACCTGTGCAGAATGTGGCGTCCAAGAAGGGTCAGTTTTGATCGTCGAACCGAGCTCTGACCCAATAATATTTGTCGATATCAAATGCGGAACACTCTTCGCGGTTGACCGCGACGAGGTACTTAACCGACAAGCGTTGACTCCTTTGCAAGGCAACAAACTCGATTTTGTTGAAGCCGCAAAGGACGGAGCAACACGCGATAAGATTCTACAAAGCATGAAGGAATCACCGTCGCTTGGCGTGGCGACGCAAGTCGTTGTTCAAAAGATGGACATTGAGGACATTACGTTGGAGGAAGCGGAAAAGGTCAAGAGCATGTGGGGCGTTAACCTCAAAAAGCGCGAAAAGAATAAGAAGGGCGAGGAATTCATTTTCGTTGATCCAAAAACTGGAGCGTGCGGCGAGCTTTCGCGTAAAAAGTGCATCGACTCAAACTTTATCACCGTCGTTGCGAGCGGCAAGGGTGAAACTCTTGCCCAAAGAGAGACGGATACGATGATGTACGACAAATATGTTTTCGAGATACGAAATATCTTTGGGATCAAGTCCGCCGTTTAAACAAATAGCAAGTGTGTAATTAATTTATGTGACAATTTTTTGTGACATGTCTTACAAAACATTCCTAGTTCGAAATGAGACGCCAACTGGCGCTCCATAGCATATCAGGTGAGTAGCAAATGTCTCAGCTTATCCGTCGGCACGCTGCTGCCAGGATGTACAACGGAGAGGAAAGGCATGGCGTAGCTTTATAGCAAGTGTTCCGCCCGAAGAAAGTCTATGAGCGTGATTTGATCTGCAGCGAATGTAACCTCTTTCTCTTCATGCAGCAGTTCGGGTGCACGACGTAAGACGGACGACCGTATCGTTGGAATCAAGCTGCCAACAGAGATTTGATTGTTGCGGTCCAATACATGCTGCGCCACCTCTGCCAGCGGAACCTCTATAGCCGCCCTTTCATTGTGCGAAACATGACTGTTTATAATTAACAACTGATTCGTCGCACCCGCAACGATGGAAATGCCCGTGGCAGTGTTTCGAGCAACGGAGCAAGCGTTCATGCTTACGCATCCAGCCTCCAAGTACAAGCCCGAGTGTCCGCGCCGAACACCGCTCCCTCTCACATTTCCCTGACCGTTTCCAATAATGTCAGTCTGACAAATCGTTATCTTGGCGGTGGAACCAGCAAGGTATACGCCAGTCGCTGCGCAATTGTGCACGAGGCAGTCGCGAATGTCGGCGACGGAATTGTCGCCCATGACGGATACGCCACGGCCACTTTTTGACTGAACGGAGCATTGTTGGAGCATCACCGTTGCTGCGACGACTGAATTGAATTCAGACGCTGGTCCAGCGTCCGATCGTAAGCTTGCTTCGCCGTCAGTATGCCCATCTTGCTGGTGCATTTGCTCATTCGTTGGTTCGCGCGGACGGACAAAGACGGCAGCGTTGCCGTTCCAAAGGTCGGCTCCATGCGACTCGTGGCACAAATCGAGACCCTGTAAAACCAATGTTCCTTGAGTAACGTGGAAGAGTGGCTGGTTGAACCGGATAGCGCCAGCGTTTGAAACGACGCGAGGAGGTGTTCCTTTAGCGCTGCTGCTTGCGTCGACTGCCGCGATTGTTACTTCGACGTTTGCATCAATGTGTATCGACTCATTTACAGAATGCGTCCCACTTTGAAGTAGAATGGTGATGTTGCGCGGTGACTGTAATTGCTTGCGGCTGGGCGCAACAGCGTCAACTGATGCAGTGCAGTCCGCAAACTTCATCGCCATTTGAATGGTCGAAAAATCGACGGGCACCAGCGGATGACTGAAGTACAATTCTTTCCAAGTCGTCAACGGCTCGACTTGTTCAGGGGTCCACTATCATAGAGTAAAAGTTGGCGAGCAAGGTTGGTATGCTGTTAGTAAACGCAGTGACGTGTGCCTTGTGCATCGGCCAAATCAAATAGAATTATATTCTATCGTGTCGCTCACTCACCTTTCCATAAGCCTCACCCATGACCTTCCACAGTGCATCGCCCTGGATTTGATTGTTGAAGTTTTGATTCGTTTGCGATATATTGGAAGCTGCTTGTGGACCCGCAAAGACAAGAACTTCATAAAGCAACTCGGTCGGAAGAAATGAAAGCGAAGGCTTTCGTTGCTCGTTCACCGGTGCTTTGGCGGAACATGACTTGAATGTAGATGCCATGTTCTGCAAGGTAGCCGATTCCACTGTAACCTTGTTCTGCAATCGCCTTTCGACGTTCTTGCTGATGTCAGTAAGAGTTTCTTCGTCGATGGAGTTTTGTCGCGACCGAGGCAGTGGAAAGGAGGGCAGCCACAGTAATGGCTTCTTCATGGCGAGTGGACTCCTTCTTGACTTGCTTGTCGTAGTAGCGACTTGCTTGTTCTTTATTTGCTGGCCTTTAATTTGCTGCTTGGACTTAATTATGATAGAGCAATCAACCCTTGTCGTTGACGCCTTGCTGTTCCGACTCGTGCTCTTGCTTGTCGTTGGTGTCTCATTCATCATACTATTGCTCGTCACTGGTGCGATACTCTTGGACTTGATAGAGGAGGACATCATGCAACCTTTTGCGTTTCCTTGTGAATGAGCAGGATTGGAGAGTGCATTGATGTCGATTGTCGATGCAAGTTGCGAAAGAACGCTAAATTGACGTACTCCAGGTGTCAAGGAAGGTCATTGTGGGCCTTCTGAGTGTCAAGTGAGATCGTGGAAAAGGCCGTTTCCGGCGAAGGAGGCAGAGAGCACAAAAGTGATATTTATTTATTTAACGAAAACGTCGATGAAACAAGATGTCTTTCGAGGCAATAGTTCTATCCCTGACAATGACTGAATTTCAATCGTGTATTCCCGTCGTGAACAGACGTGCCAATTGCCCACGGAACAAGAAATTCGAAGGCTCTAACTATTGCCCGTGCATTTTCTTGTGTACCGGTAGCCATTCTCACTGGAATCAACTACCGGTAATTTCGGCCCAACGAGTTAACCGGCACGGCCTCGATTGGCCAAATTACTACCTACGTAGGCAGGGCCAGACAACTTGCAACATTTAATACGTAAGCCACTAATTCTTGATGGCTTAGGGCAAGACAAGGAGTGGTAAAGGCAGGCTCCACTCGGACGTGCACTCGCCGTGGCGCGACTGGAAGCATGTAAACGGATCGTCCTATGGCTCTGAACCTGATTCATAGAAACGTGAGCAACTACTTGAGGATCTCTCATTGCTCATTGCCGCAATCGTATAGGCTGTTTAACCTCTGCAGAGCGCCACTAAACGCACTTTCATCGAGCTCATGAACGAGACTCAGCAAGAGTCGTCGAGTCGCTGGATCATGACTGCTCGCGTGACCTCCGCTGTAGGCTTGCGGTTGCACAGGTATCTCACGCTGCTCATGGCCACCTGGGAATAGAAAATCCATGGTACTATCGAATATTTGGGCTTGTTTACTTGCATTAGTAATGTCTTCAAAGCAAACAACCATTGTCCTCTCCACTGGATCCATCTGCCTGCGTCTCTCCAACTCAATAAAGTAGCGTTCGATGTTGTAGTACCACGTCTGGAGTGCCACATGAATGTAGACGCGCATCCCAAAGTTCAAGTCTTCATCCGCCAAGAATTTACAAATGGATCGGTTTCGAGTGGGCGTCAAGTCGAAATCAATGTCACGCAAGTACTTTTCCCATTCCATGCCATGTCTTGGTCTTTTGTTCCTCCATGGCCTGCCAGCGGGTGACAACCAACACTCATGACCCGCTTGATGATATAGGTATCCAGAGACAATGGCGTCATACATGTTGCGGACAAGGACAACGTGTCGGTAGTCCTTTGCCGCGGTGGAGTTTGGAAAGCTGCCTAAATTGATATGCATTCGCGAAATGTCATGGTTAAACGGGCCATAAAGATTCTTGGACAAGATAAAGCCAAACTTGTGGTTGCACCTGTACATGCAGTTTTGAGTGAAGCAGATATACTTGTTTGCATCTCGCAATGGTACGACTTACAAGAGCAGCCGCTCGCAGCACTCTCGACTCGGTTGGAAGCACGAACATTCTTCGTCCACCACCGTCACCATTGACGCCATGTCGCCATCTACTCCACCTATAGCGGTTATGTCACGTGTAAATAGTAAAATCACAACCAATATGACTATCATCATTCCCAAATATGGAAGCGAGGCAAAAGCTTTGAAGCTTTGAAGAGTTGATGAATAGCATTGATCGCCACCTTGCGCAGATTCGAGAATGCAATGTTCATCCTCCCATGCTTCCGCATCTGAAGTAGTATCATCGCGATATTTTTCATTTACACGCACTGCTTCCATGTTCATGCAAGTCTCTTCTTTCCAATCGCCATGATCCTTGTTGATGGTGTGCACAAATCTTTAGCGACGATCCAGTGAGGAGTCTGTTATGCGTTAATGAAAACATGGCCGGCGCGCATTCACTTTCACGAATGCTTGGCGGGGATTATTCTTTTGCGACCATGCTGTTTGTATAGCTACAATGTCTTACAGTATGTTTAATAAGTCTTCTCTGTCCTCTATGGATTACCAAACAGGAATCTTGACTCACCGATGCATCATTTTTTAATGTCCATACTCTTCCCGACGACGAGGCGCCGCCTTGACAATATCGTCGACGCGAAGAATCATTTCTGCCGCCTCGGCCGCACTCGTCAAGCCCTGCATTTTGCTTCGAAAGCTTTCACGAATGCCCAATGCCGCCATGTCCCCAATCGTTCCAGCCACCATGTCTAGTCCATACGTTGTCTTTCCCTGCGCATGCGCGGCTCTCAGCTGCGTCACCAACTCGGCGCTATCCAAACCGCCATTGTCGGCAATAATGTTTGGAATCTGACGCAACGCCCTCGCAAACGCCGCCATGGCGAGAGACTTTTTGCCAGGCGTTTCCTCGGCAGCGCGATCGATTGCGGCAGCCATGCTGATTTCGCAGCAGCCGCCTCCGTGAACCGTGCGTGGGTCATTCACCGTGGCAATGAGAATGCTCAAGGCGTCGTGCAACGAGCGCTCCGCTTCGTCGAGAACGTGCGAAGATGATCCTCTTAACACAATCGAGCAGGCGGCTCCAGTCTTGCAGCCACTGAAGCGAAGGAACTTGTCGTCGCCAATCATGGTCTGGCAAGAAGAAAAATAGTACAAGACGAGTGAATAGATGAGTCACTGTCAAGCAATACCAAAACACCATCAAACACGTTTGCACTCACCATTTCAACCAGGTCGCACTCGCCCAACTTGACCTCATGGTCAAAGGTCGAAGTAACATCTCCACCCGTCACGGCTGCCAGTCGCTCCACTCCATCAAAATCGGCATGCTCAATCGCCATGACCTGATGCTGTGCAAACAAGCTTTCCGGATAATTGTAAATCAACTGTCGGTTCACGAAAACGTTGCAGCCCGTCGCCACAATCTTTTGCACCTTCTTGTGCATTTTCATCTTTTCCGCCGCCTCAATGTCCGCCACCTTGTCGAGCGAATCCACCTTGACGCGGCTTCCGTAAATCTTGATCTTGTCGGTATCCATACTAGTGTTTGCCACCAAAATCTTGGCATGTTCGACCCGACGCGGCTGTCCCAAACCGGGAGCCTTTTCCAGCAGAAAGCCTTCGTCCAAGTACGAGTCGCGCAAGCTTCCACCCTGCACCTTGATGACTTGAATGTGATTCAAATTGGGACTTCCTTGTAGTCGCAAGACGGCGTCAACGGCAAGTTGCGCAAACAGTTGCTTCTCATGCAGTAGCAACTTGCTACTCAGTGTCGTTCCCGCAATCTCCAAGAGCGCCGCCTTGAACCGCTCGTCCGGTTCACTACCACTTTCCGTCGCACTAAACGTCGTCGCCAGTTGCTTGACTAAACACTCGCGCGCCGCATCCAGTGCCAAGCGATATCCCTGACAAATGGTTTGCGGATGAACGTGCTGCATCGTCACCAGCTCCTCGGCCTGCCGGAGCAACTCACCCGCCAAGACGACGACACTCGTCGTTCCGTCACCCACCTCCGAGTCTTGCACCTGCGACAGCTCCACCAAAACGCGCGCCGCGGCGTTGTCCACGTGCACCTGCTTTAGTATGGTGGCGCCGTCGTTGGTGACGGAAATGCTTTGGTCGTGCTCCGAAACGTGCTGCAAAATCTTGTCGAGGCCGCAGGGACCAAGTGTTGTTTTCACCAAGTCGGCGACGGCCATGGCGCCAATGAAACTTGATAGACGAGCGTTCTCGCCCTGTTATATAATATTGTGAATGAGTAAATGAGAACAATAATTAAATGGAGAAAGAGAAGCAAAAAAGGAAGCGATCAACGAAAGATGCGAATAAATGAGCGAGCGAGCAGCCGAGCTCCCTCACAAAAGAGCAAGCATTCAATAGATCCATGCATTCGTAATCTCCATGAAAGCAAAGAGCCTCTTTGCTAAATCATGGATGCTCGCAGTCATCCCAAAATACTGTACTGATTTTATCACGAATGCTTAACCGATCATAGAACGAGACTAAATCTTGCGGCACGCACCTTGTCAACCGTCGTTCCTTCCGATACAAACGCTTGCTCCATGATGTAACTGCTGCTGCTTTAAATCTATGCTAATGTAGAAGCTTCGTCTGCTACAGTGAATGAATACAGTATCCAGGATTCGCAAGGGGCAATGCGCGACGAAGGATGAATGGGCGGTGCTCGTCCATGGCGACCACTCGATTCCTGCGGTCGAGCAAATGTCGCACCGAAACATGCCAGTACCGCAAAGACAATTCCACAGCTGGCCGAGACTGGTAGGAAGTTGTAAATCACATTGCAGTCTACTGAGACGCCCACCAGGCATAAAATCTTGTAGCGCAGCCTGAATAACGATGTTGGCACCATTCTGGTGTGATTTGGGTGTATATATGACATGTTATATGGGCAATGGAATGACAAGGCATCTGTGGGCTGAGACTGGTGAAAACTGATGCTACAGGTGAGCTGGGAATGATTGTTAGGCACCAATCTCACTGCAAGCATGTCTTCAAGAATATCCAAATGGAATTGATATCAAGACCAAATTCATGGAGCACCATAGAGCTTCTGTGAGGATGTCATGAAGGCCTCACAACCATAGCTGCTTGCCTATGGTTCTTTCAACATCTCACCGCAAGCATCGTCCCCAAGCATAGCCAAACAGAAAATGGAAAGACTACCTGAAGGCCCCACACGTAGCCAGTGCTGCCGATAACTAGACACAACTGTGAGGGAAAAATCCTCTGTGCTTGATTCTAAACAATTCATCTGACAGACCATCATAAAGGCACAAGCACTCATCTACAGACCAATTTGAGGAGCTCTGGTTGGTTTGCTGCAAAAGCAAATGTTCAGGTTGTTTGTGTCAGGAAGGGTTTACATCCTACTGACCAATGATTGTGGCAAGCTGGGACCAGAAGTGGTGTCACAATTGCCATTACTTGAGTATGTTGCGCTGTGAAGCATAGTCATCCAATCCAATGCAGCACTGCACTGTCAAGGTAGACGTGGCTTAGCTAACGACAGCCTGTCCCGCCTCCTCCATTGCAAATGACGAACGTCCGCGACTGCCGAAGCCAAACTCCCACGCATGTTTTGCGCGCGTATCACTCGATGCGTCATATTTTTGTACGTCAGTTCCGAAATGTATTCTTTATGAGTCATGCTACACATTCGGCGATAGTCACACGAAGCGTGCGTGAGTTTCAACCGCCGGTTGGTGCAAGGCCTTCGGCCGGCTGCTCATTGTCAATGACAGTCCGGCGCGCGCTGCGGCTTCGCGATGGTCACGCTTTCGCACCTTGCCTCACAATTTCAGATCGAAACAGGAACCAAGTGCTTGCGCACGTTTTGCTCGTCTACAATTTACACAAAACATGACAGACTCTGACTCTAGCGACTCGTCGACGCGATCATCCATGGAGGAGGCTTCCGCCGCGACGAGGCGGTCGGGGGCAAATGGCAGCTTTTATGACGACGATCCCGTCCAGCACTTGTTCGACGTTTGTCGACCATTTTACGCATCGAGCGATGGGCAGCAGCAGGACGAGCCATCAACGGGGAGCTTTATAAATACTTTGAACTTGCCTCCTCGACTGGATGATGCCGTTGGAGCTGCAGTCGTTACCGTCGATGCAAGCAAGAGGCCGCAGAGAAAGGCAATGCCGATGCAGCGCAGCAAGAAGCGCAAGACATCATCCTCACCATGACAAGCAAGCGATATACATGAGTATCCAAGAATGGTTCTGCGTTAAAAAATCTCATACGATAATGTGCTGGTGTATATAGAACGAAACCAAGTTTACAACTATTCTATGTGATTTACCGGCGCGGCACGATATGATCGCAAAGAGGACTATTATTCGTCGTCGCCTCATCATGGCTGCAAGGCCCGCTCGTGCAACCATCCCAAAAGAGATGGCATCAATGTGTCTCGTAGCTACTGCTCATCCTTCAATCCAACTAGCATTTCCGCCTCATCTCCATCGTTTCGCAGCGGCCCAAAGATGTGTTCCAACGTGACGCCACTCAAATCCGACAATTTCGCCGCGGCGCCCTCCTCGTAAAAGTCGGCCGCCGCCGTGCTCGCCGTGTACGTAATTATACACTTCATCTTGGCCGCGTTGGCGGCTCGCAGTCCCACGAGCGAGTCTTCAATGACAACACACTTGCTGGCGTCCATGTTTAGTGTCTCACGCGCCGTGTCGTAAATCATGGGATGCGGTTTCTTCTCCGCTACATCGTCACCAAGCAGTAGCACGTCCAGTTGCTCCAGTCGCTCCGATCCAAGTGTCGCTTGCAGCGTCGTGACAGCGGCCGCCTTGGTTGCCGCGCTGCACACGCCCACGGCAATGCGCGGGTCATGCAGCGCCTCATCCATGAGCTCCAGCACGCCTGGTCGCGCCTGCGCATCACGCAAAATCATGGATTGAAAGTGTTTCGTTTTGCAGTCCTGCAGTTGATCAATGAGTCGCGACTGCTCGTCGGGAGTGGTTGGTGCAGGTTGCTGCTCATTGTTTTTCTTATCATAGTACTTGGGCCACGTTTTGGCCGTGTTTTGAAAATGCCAGCGCATCTTTGGCTTGCCGCCGCCCACCGTGTTTTGCAGTACATCGTAGTATTCAACGCTCCATGAAACTGGTTCGTCGTTGATAGTCAAATTGAACTCGCGAAAGGCGGTATTGTAGGCGCGACGATGAAACTCCTCCGTTTCGAGAATGACGCCGTCGCAGTCAAATAGTAATGCGTATTCAAAATTATTCTTATTATCGCTGGTAGAAGTGTCAGTAGTCATTGATAGAGCATGATCAGCTCTTGTTGCTGATTGATATTGATGCAGGCTTGGTTGTCTTGTGAATAATGGTGCACTTGCGCGCGTCACGACAAAGCAATCGACGCTTTGAAGAAGCAGCAGCAGCTGCATTCCTGCTATTGCTAGTAGCAGATGGACATTGCTGCATTGTTTCGTCATTGTTCTGTTGTGAATGGTACAAAGGAGCATGCAACCATTCGTCTACAGTGTGAGCAGTGGAGTCTCGCGTTCGTTTGCGCCATGGTCGAGTCGACTGACGTACACTTGCTAAAGCGGCACTGAAATGCCACGTCATAGCGTCCGTCCGCCACCCGCTCACAGCAGCGGCAACCACCATGGCGCATGTTCGCGCACCTTTTGTATCGCAGTCGTTGCAATCTCTTGCTGCTACAACAAGTCACGCTGTAAAACACCTCAATCGCAACCATGGGAAAACGCGGCGCCGATGTCCAGCTCACCAAGGACGATGTCGCTGACGACGACGACGTGAATCAAAATGACGCTTCCACTTCCGCTCCAGTGCGCGCCTCGGAGCAAGTCATGGCGCAGCGGCGCGTCATTCAACTGGGCCGCGACGCCACCGGAAAGGTAGATTTGACCAAAAAGGCCAAGGTGGTGAATCCGTTTGCGAACATTGACTTGCGCGTTAAAAATACGAATAGTGCTCCAGCAGCTTCCTTTGACTTTGGTGCGATTCCTGCAACTGCAGCGACTCCTGCGACTGCTGCTGCAAGTAACAATACTGTTACTGCAGACGCTCTCAAAGCGCAGGAGAATACGACCGAGACTTCTGCTGCTGCATCCAAGGAGGAAAAGAAAACGACGTCTGGAGCAGCCGAAGCGGTCCCTGCCGCGGACATTAAAAATGGCGCTAAAAATGACTCGACGACAACCAATGCGGACGCTTCCGTCACGAAACCAGCTTCCAGTAGTACATTTGGAGGCTTTGGAAGTGGCACGGCGTTCAAGGGATTCGGAGAAGCGGCGGCGCCGGCCAGTAGCGGTTTTGGATCAGCAGCAGCCGGCTCTGGATTCTCCTTTGCCTCGTCCTTTCCAACGACGACGAGTTCCTTGTTTGGACAGGCTGCAGTAGGTAGCAGCAGTAATGCAACCATTCCATTCACCTTTGGAAGCACCAAGCCCTTTGATGCAAATGCTGCTGCAGCAAATAATGCCGACAATGACGAAGACGAGACTACTTCCGCCGGACGTAACATTGCACCCATTGCCGACTTGCCAACCGACTATCACTGCTCCACGGGCGAGGAGGACGAAACGGTGTTGCTGTCAATGCGATGCCACGTGAGGCGATGGGTGCCAGCGGCGGCGGCGAACGAGACGAATGATGGAGCAAACGATGGAGCACCAAGTGTCAACAACGTCAAGGCGGTGGCGCCGTCCGAGCAGTTTGCCATTGCGACTGATAACAAGACTGCTGCTGCTGCTGCTGGCAATGAAGGCGACGCAAAGAGTAGCGACGAAAACAAGAATCATTCTTTGTCCGCTGCTGCCACCACTGCCAACGGCGCATGGAAGGAGGTTGGCACTGGCCCGCTGAAACTGCTGCAGCAAACCAACGACGCGACCATGCTGCGCGTCGTGCAGCGCCGCGAATCGTTTATTCATGGACCACCCACGCGTGTCGCGCTCAACTTGCCGCTGTACGCGCAGACGCGCGTCGAGCTGGTCAGTGACAAGTACGTCAAGGTCATTTCGCCGTTGCCGGTGTATTTGCCGACGAACAGTGATAGTAGTGAAGGTAGTAGCGATGCAACGGCGGCGGCGTCGTTTTCGTTCCTCTTCAAGTTCAAGGATTTGAAGGAGGCGTCGGAGTTTCACGTCAAGCTCGTGGCGGAATGTACGGCCAATGCCAGGCCTGCGGCAAAAAGTGGTAGCAGCAGCAAATAGTCAAGACGATGGTGGCATTGGAGAATGGCGATGGCTGATTGAACGATTGAATAGTGGAAGCGAACGATGTGTGTGATGATGAATGATGCGCACGCGCAACGAGGATGATAGTTGTTTACGCGGTATGGCTGACTCCGAAGGTGGTGGAGGATTTGTGTCAAGTAGACAATCATATCAATGACAATAAACCAATATATAAGACAACGATAATTTTTAGCTCAACAGTACACCATTGTAATTGGCAAAGTGTTTTTGCGCCATTTCAACGATCGTGGTTGGGTCAGCCAGAGTGCTAGTGTCACCCTGCTGATCCGCTTCCCAAGAGATAATGTTGCGCAGGATGCGTCGCATAATCTTGCCGGAGCGCGTTATTGGTAACGTAGGCACAATGTAGAGCTTGTTGGGGCTGGCGAATGCACCAATTTCGGAGAGAATCTTTCAAACTACTGGTAGCTCCTTGATCAAGGTCTTGCTCTCCTGTGTTATCACGTCAAGCATGCAAATGGGAATCCAAGTTTTGCGAACGCGGCACTGTCGATGGAATTTACATTAAAACCTTCCCGACCTGTCGACTATGTGACAAGGCTGGTGCATTCTTGGATTCGTCGCTACCGCAGCAACAGTAAGTTTCACCATGACCATGTCATCAAAAAGCAAGCGCAGCAAGCGCAGGCGGCTTTTAGATCGCTACGGAAGCAAATGTTTCTGGTGTCACAAGCAGCTTTGCTCTTCACAAATCACTTTGGATCACCTCGTCCCACTTGCCTTGGGTGGATCGAACGACATTGGGAACCTTCGGCTGTCATGTCGATACTGTAATCTCGCACGCGCATGCACGTGTACTCATTGGTAGAAAAGTAGAGAGTCGGATACTTCATTTTGGATTGTTAAGTCGTGCCCATTATTCGCTGAGATACATGAATTCAAATTACGTAGCAAATCACTTATATATCGAACCTTCAAGAGGGCATTTGCACTCGAGGCGTGCAGGCCGTCGAGAGCATCACCAGCACTGCACTGCCATCGCCAAATGTCTATCAGTCGTCGGCCAAACGCAACTGCTGCTTGAGAAGGACGAGCACATTCCACGTGGTGAGGAGCAGTCGCAACACGCGAGTTGAATCGGCCTCATCGCCGGGCCCGCCAAGTCGCGAGCCAACTAGTATTCTTTGTCGATTCACAGCCATAATATGGGACACTTGTTCGCGCCAGCGCGGTTCAAAAGTCAGTTTATCGTACCAGCTCCTGTCTTTCAGTATTTCAACCTCTACCAGCGTTGAATCCATTGCGCCCATTGCCGCTAATAGAGCGTCCGAAGCAAATGCCGATCCTTTGTAAAAGAAGCTTGCAGATAGGTCAGCTTTTGCAGTATTGCATTTTCTTTTACCGTGGTCACCAGCTCTTTTAGTACTATCGCTTCATTTTCAAGGCAGCGCAGTTTAATGATGCTTAGTTCGCGCACATTCCACCGACGCGACGATTCCAGAAACCTTGTCATCATCACGGGATCGCTCAAATGATACAAAATAAGGGTTTCTATAACAGTCCCATCCATCATGGCTGAGCAAAAACTTTCAGCGAAAACACTGTTCAACGCAATGGGCGAAGATGTTGACCCAACGTGCAGCTCTCTCATGGTGGATGGAGGCATTGAACTCGTTTCAACTTCATCTTCCATTGACTGACGCTCTACTTGAATAAACCCGATATCTAAGGTTTTGATGCGAGAGGCAATGATTCCTTGGCAAACAATATCACTTGCAAGTGCAGTATCGAAAGTCACATACTCGATTAACAAGTTTGCGAGAGACGTACTTTCGATGAGCCTTCGTAAAGCGTCTCCATCTGCTTGAGAGGCTACATGAATAGTCAAATCACCAAGCGAGCTACCATTTCTATCGTTTAGTTTGCACCTAGCAAGTCTAGGGAGTTTCGAAAGCGCCGAGCAAACCGTTGCAAAAGTTTGCGAGGGAAGTTCACGGATATCAACTTGCTCCAGCAGGGCATGCATACTGAGAATGTTCCCCAATGACTGAATTTGATGATCTTGTAGGATCACTCTTGGTTTGAAGGACATCACTAAGTTGTCAAGGCATTTTGTAGTGCACATAATTGCGCCGGCTATTGGAAAGGAAAAGGAGCATACGTCGAACAGCTGAAGGCGATGGATCGATCGCGTCGCGCCAATCGTTGTCAAAAAAGCATAAATCTCATCCATACAAGAAGCAAGATCGAGATGTATGTCAACCTCCCTGAGCTTCCTCAAAGCCAAAGCTATACCGCCAAAGTGAAACTCCGCGTAGATTTCAGGATGAGAACAATGAGTCGCGACAAAGGGCGTGCAGTCGAGCCACTCTCGGCGTATCTCGGGAAGCATGGCAAGGGCCAAGACCAAAAGCCCCATCAAACCATATACAACCATCGCCATAAATTCGAGAAATGATTGTATCGCCATATTCGACTCTATTCTCGGCGTGTAACAATAAATTCGCCACCGTCCAGTGTTCTGCGGCTTCGTCGCAAAACAGATCCGGAAAGAGCGGAATGTCGTAATTCTCTATCAAGTATTCTTCCCATTCCTCTTCCCGAGCAGCTTCTTCATCAAAATCGTCAAAAAGGTCTTGTTCATCCATTGCAAAGGCTCTGTCTGATTGGTGGTGGTTGAGGTGATTCTAAAAGGTATCGAAGATCTGACTGCAATTTGGAACGAGGGTCAAATGAGTGGCGTGCGCGGAACGGGCTTGCGCGTGGATGACGTTTCTCAACTACAAGGGTAAAACCGGTACGACGTGCTTTCGCTTACACGACTCCTTTCGCAGTGAAAAGTGGCATGTGTGTCTCAAAACTGCACACATAAAACAGCCGACGCAAATTCAAACGACGATTGATTGACTCGGATAAGCACTTACATCGACGTTGCAACCCATGAATGAACGCCAGTCCATTGAAACGTGACGTTTTACTTAGGTTATCATCGATCGTACCAGTTCAAGAGAAGATCACGAATCAATTGACGAAACGCAAGCGCGCCAATGAAGCTTTGACTTTTGAGCCTGCACTTTGAAATGTGCTCACAAAAACAAGACAAGGATCGTTCAGACACACATTATTTTTTTGCTTCACCATGATGCTCTGCACCAAAACTATCGTCGCCCTTGTGGCACTATCCGCTACCTCTGTCCTTGGTGTAAGTATGCAGCCTTTTTGTCACTGCAATCGCTTGTTCAGAGTTTACTCGTTGTACTTGCGCTCACAATATTCTGTATTTTTTCGTGAATCTACAGTCCAACTTGCGAAACACCGCGACCGAGATTGATCGCGAGAGCAATACTCATCTCCATGAGACTGCTGCAGTACCCAAAAATCATGGTGAGCGCCGCCTCGACACGATTAACGACGTCTCGATCGCCAAGGAGGGTCGCGTCGACACGTACTACGAACCGAGTGCCTGTTTCGGCTATGGCGCTAACTCTGTCTTTTTGGAGGCATACACTGGCTCCATCAAGCAGGTCGATTACTTTCGAGCCGAAAAGTCTCTTTTCATCAATGTTCAAGTTTGGAAGGACTGCACCGACCAGTCGGCGACGCGCCTTTCCGCCATTCTGGACACGTTTGAAAGCGATGTCAAGATTGTGATTGCCAAAAACCTCAAGTCGGCGACGGGCAAGGGCAAGGTCTTGAGTGGCAAGCTCGTCACGGAGGTTTGCCCCAAGGTTTGCGTCAATAATTATTGCAACTACGACAATTGTGGCAGCAAGAAGGAAACAATTGGCGAGTTTACGGTGGACGCCACTTGGAGCGCGCTCAAGCCGGCCGAAAACTTTACCAGTACGGAGGGTCATTCGACCGTGGACTTTAATCAAATGGACAGCAGTGTGCGATCCGAGCGAGCGGCGACGGCCAATATCATTGTCAAGTTCAAAGGCACGGCGCTGCCCATGCGAACCAAGTGGACTGGTCTCATCAGCGAGTCGACAACGACCAACACCTACACGGAGTATTGATAAAGTGAAGTCATAGATTTTATATGGTTTGTTGTTTGTGTACATTAAATCTTGCAGCAATATTATTACGCTATGCCAAACCGAGGGCTTTGAGTCGGTCGGCGTTTCGCGCCACTCGTTCGGCTCGCAGCTTTTCGTACTCGCTCAACTCAATTTCTTCTTCGGCATGTTCGTTCGTTTCTTGCCCTGCGCGCTTGCGTCGTTGTAGTTCCTTAATGTCAATGACATCAAACGGCTGCCGATCGTCAACGAAATAAGCGTGATTGCAAATAATCGATCCAGACGACAACGAATCCATGGTGATCGGTTCGACCTCGCCCAAGTGTCCAGAATGGATCAGTCCACGAATGACCCACCGCAGCGCTGGGGCCAATAGTGGCGAGCGAATCTCCCAAATCCCATCGCCGCCATCATTGACAGGAATGACTCGACCAAGATATGGTGGGAACGAATCGTCTGCAAAAAGGCCAATGTCCGAATCTGATATCAGCTCTTTTGCGCAGTCTCGATAGGCATTAGCAAAGATGGCTTCGTGAACCTTTTCGCAAATGTGCTCGACCTCAAGTCGTGACGTAGGTAGGCGATCATCAGGTTCAAGCAAAGGTTCAGACGAAACATAAGTTAATGTCCTCTTACTCATCGCAACATTTGTTGGTTGACCACTATCGAGTTGAGCGCGCGTCGAACGTCGCAGGCCAGTTGCCTCTTGCTCGTCGACTTGTTGATACATGGCTACAAGACCATCCAGCTCATCGTCTTGGTCTATTGGATCCAGCTCAATGTCATGACGTTCGACTCCGAGGCGGCATGTCCATTGCGATGAAAGAGCAAATGTCGCGGCATCCGTGTTGACAGGAAGGCTTGCCAGCGGTCCTCCGAGTCCAGCTGATTCCGTAATGATCTTTTGCAGCTTCCAGGATCGTTCAATAGCTCGAGCCGACGCATCTTCTCGGGGAATCGAATCGGGAGGCTGCTGCTTTCGTTTCTTGTTTCGACGCGACTGGCCGTATTCTTCATCCTGGTCACTTTCGTACACGTATACGTCGACATCTGAATCTTCGTCAACGTAAATGCTGCTGCTTTGGCGACTACGAACGCCAACACCACCCTCCGCGGCAACAGTGGCCTGTTCAATCCTTTTCAAAACGGCGGTCTTCAGCTGTTCGGCCGAGACATGTACCCAATCTCCTGGTGGATTGAAGAGCATTGCATTGTCAAAGACCAGCTCTACATCGGATTTAAATGGTCCGTTTAGCATGCGGCCTATCGTCGTCCGATGACTGGACTGACCAGGAAGAATATTTGCATAATCGCCATACTGGAGTTTCGATTCGACAGTGGAAACATCCATGGGATGCTCAACAACACTTCGATACGTGGGAATGTTGAGCGCAATCGGATCGACAGGCCGCAGAAATAGACCTGGAGAAGCAGCAGAGACTTCAATGTGAGCACATATTAAAATATACCGATAGAACTAACAATATGGTGAGCACACGTACCAGCTTTGTCTTGACGTTGAAGAAACTTGATGATCTTTTGACATTCTTGAAATGCTGGCGACGAGGAGTCATAGTCAAATTGCTGAATAGTGTAGATAATCGAACTATTGTCCAGCTTGCACGCCGTCGCACCGTCCAACAGTGTCGCCCAGGTGGCTTCCGCGTTTGCTAACGATGCTTCCGGCAAAATCAGTATCCGATGCTGAACCTTTTTGCCTCTGTCCAGCAATGAATCATGTCCCACAATCGTGTAGTTGCGCGACTGCGTCGTGTCCTCATTGTCAACCGCAATTAATGCGATTTTGGTATTCGCAGCATTCGCGAACACGTTGCCTGCACGCGAACGAGAGGCAACGTTGTCAAGATGATACATTTCAGCTGCTGCCACCCCTGCGCGCGTTTGCGCTTCCGTCAACAAGAGTACACCGCCCGGAACACCATTTACTGGTACTTTATCGTCAGCGCCGCTCACTGAAATCGCACGGAATCGCATGCGTCGTTCCACCGGGGTTGGTTCCTTCGCATTCCCGATGGCTTGCTGCTCAGCACTTTCGACAGCATCCTCCGCCAAGGCCAATGATGGAGCGTAGTCCATGACTCGGTACCAATGGCAGGCTGATCGTTCATCCGTATTATGCTGCTGTGCAGGTCGGTATATTTTCTGGCCGATAAGTTCATGTCCCGATGAATGCCATTCCACTAACGACGGGTCTTCATAGTCGGTATCATCCATACTTTCCATCGAGCCAGGACGTTCGTCAGCAGCAGTGGCGATGATTGCAATTGGTACTTGCGACATATTTTGCAACACCAATTGACGAAGATAAAGCTCAGTTTCGTGTAGCTGACGCAAATATTGACAAAGTTGTCGCCGGCGGTGCAGGCCGCTTTCTTCAAGCCGAAGCAGCGGCCGGCTTGCAAGAGTCGCCAAAACATCCTTGTCGCCAGTATTCGTGTCAACCGTCAAACGACCGAGCTGGTTCCGCTTCCAAACAAGCCTGCCAAGTGCAGTTCGGATGCGGCGAAGTGGGTCAGTGCTCTCATCGGGCACTGCCGAAAGAAGTCCCACCGCAGTCTGAAAGCCCTTCTGCGATGTCAAGCGAAGGATCGTATCCATCAATTGTTTAGGAGTCATGTTGGATTGGCTTCCGTAAAACACGTCTGACTCTCCTCCCCGCCTTGTCCGACGCCCTGATGCAGCATCCTGTGCGGCCGCTTCATCAGCCAACGTCTGCGCAAGAGCAAAATCCTTGGCGGCGGCATCCTCGGAAGTCCTTTCGCCGCTAGCGTCCATCGCGTCTGATTTCAATCCTCCTGACTGCAGTCGCTTCTGCTCAATGTATTCCTCAACAGTATCCGACCAAGACGGCCATATCGTGTATCCTCCATGAATTCCCTTGTATCGCCAAAGATCATGCGCTTTTTGCCGCTTGAACTCTTGCTCTGCTAGCCGCGCACTTTCAGCTAATCGTTGCGCTTCAACGTCTGACGCAAAACCATCGTCATCGTGCGCAATACCAACAACAAAGTTTGACCTGCCAAAGTATTGCGTCTCCCAGTCCGTGACATTGTCGTCTTCGTGCGGCTCGGCTAGTTTCAACACAAGTCGCGAGGACGAACTGACAAAACCTGTGCCAGTAGCTGCAGCTCCCAACGAGGCAGACAAGATTCGCTCCCAAATGAGCTCGTCGACAGGCGAAAGCAAGGATGTAGCATCCTCTCCCATGTCTCCAATCGCTACTCTTCGCTTCTTCTTCTTGGCTTCATTTTCGCGAAGAAGCAAAACGTGAAAGACCGACTGCAGATCCGACACGGTCAAAAGTTTGGATGTTTTGCGACCGAGCCATTCCATGATTGCCGGATTCGTCAGCGCCAAATATGGATTAGTATCTTCCTCATCGTCGTTGTCTTCAACTTCGTCAATAGCAACGTCCTCCATAGTGGCGTCGGCAGTTCCAGCCAGTGGCTCTGGTTGTTCAAGCTCCAAGTCCTTGATATTCTCCTTGACATAGACTGGAGCATTACTAGAACTGTCAGCGTCGTCATCGTCATCGGCCGCTTCCTCGTCATTCTTTGGTTCAAAGTCTTCATCGTCATTGTCGCCAACCTCTTCTTCCTCGGCCACGCTGCTTGGACTGGACGGAGGTTGTGACGTTGATGGTTCGTCGACAACAGGTTCTTCGACTTGTTGTGCGGCTTCAAACTTAGCATTAACATTCAGCGTGTCACCATCACCATCCATTGCTGCAGTCGCATCCTGTACCTCGCTAGTAGCCATTGTCTCATGTTTGCTCTGCTCGTCAATAACTTCGTTACTCGCTGCCGTCGATTCCACGTCAACGTTGCTTTGCTGTTGAATGTCGCCGTTTCCACCTTGTTGATTGTCGTCATGCTCCTCCATTGCCGCTTCATCGAGCAAGTGCTGCTTCAAGTACAAGGCAATCGTTCCGCCGTTGACCACCTTCCACGTTGTCGTGGGATCACTGAACGACACTGGCTCGTGCGGCGGCACCACATTGTGACTGCTACTAGTCAATGCCGCTACTACTGGCGGCTGCTGCTGCACGTCGGAATCACTCTTGGTAATGGCGATGCGCACACTGGATCTTCGCAGCGCCGCCGCCGCCTTGAGCGCCTTGGCTGACTTGCTCTTTGACGTTGTTTTGCCTCCTGTAGCAACATCGTCCGCAGCTGCAGCCGTAGCGTCATGAACCAGCGTCGCGTACACCAACCGACAACCCTGCTTGATGCGCGCCACCAACTGCGAGGGCGTAAACGTTACCGGAAGCGTTTTTATCAAGTGACTCGATGATGATTGCTGCTTTTGCGCCTGCATTACTTCCGGCGGCAAGATCAAGTATTGGTTGGGATGCTTGCGGTAGTAGTCGGGAATGGACCAATACGGTGACGACGACGACACTCCACCTGCACCTTTGCTGGCCTTGCTTTTGCTTGTATTGACGTTTCCATCACTTGCACCATTCGCCATTTCCCGCTGCTTTTGCTTGAGAAACTGCAGATTGACTTCCTCAATGGCCGCCACCAGAGTGAGCGAGGGAAGCCAGTCTTCCACGACGTGACGGTACAAGGCATTGGCCAATTTTGCTTCCACAGTGCTCAAGGCTTGGCTGGATGGCGTGACGGAGAATGGAACGGTAGCGCGAGTAGTAATATTTGTAGCGGCTGCTGGAGACGTTATTGCCGGCAGTTGCTGCTGCTGCAAATCCTTGGCGACGCGATCGACTGCCATGTAAATTTGTTCTTGGTCACTGTTATTTCCATTCGCTTTATTATTCGCCTCGTCAATACTAGCAGCAGACGACAACGACGAACCATTCGCTACAATGCCTCTCCAAAGAGCCGGCTGTCTCGCATCGAGTTTTTGCTGCGGACAAAAGGAAACGAGCGGCATGGTCGTGTCAATTGGAACATAATGAATCTGCTTGCTTGTCGCTGCATCAGCAGTTTGTTGCTGCAGCACTGGTCCCTGCAATACTGTAGACCCAAGCAAATGATGATTGAACGTCCATGGAGATTCATCCGTTTCTTTTTCTTGCTGCTGATTGATAGTTCCGGTAGTTGCCGCTGGAGTAGCCTTGGTGGACCGCTTGGGACGACCGCGTCGGGAAGGCATGTTGCTGATTGCTGATTGCGTACTGATGCCTGATGCAACGAGAATTGAAACGATCAAGAGGCTTGCTCGAGTCGGAGATTGGAGCTTCTAAGTGATAGAGACGATTATTTTGCAACGCGTTCGGCGCAGTATTTATTTTGTACAAGGCTCCGACAGAGTAACCAGAGCAAGATGTTGGGAGCGTTCGCTCGATGCTCCCATGGCCGCGCGCAACGAGAGGCGCCGCGCGAACTCAGCAGTGTCGCACTACTACCGGAGGGTTGGCGTGCGCGCCGAGGACGGTTTTCAGTTAACAAGACGAGTCGTACCGGTAATGGATGCAATCTTTCGTTTGGCGTTTCACGCATTGGATCCATGGCGCATTGACGCTGCCATCCTGCCCATTAGCGTATCGAATCGTCCTTCGGTCGGCATATATACTACGCGAAACCATTCATCATGAGCGACATTGACTTTGCCGGATTGTCGAAGCGAACGAAGCAGCAGCAGTCGGTACGACGAGGAAGAAAAAATGATTGTATTCGGATTCGCGTCGCAGCCTTTACTAATTTATTTCGCCTCCTTTCACTCTAATTTGTTCAGCTATCAGCAGAAACTACTCCAGCAATATTGATGCTTGGGCGCGACGTTTTCTGCCAGCACGTTTTTCAGTACCTCCGTCGCGACGACATCAAGCGTTGCGTGGTGGCGGCAAGTCAAAGCAAGACTCTACACGAGCATTTTCAACTGCAAGCCCAGTTTTGCCGCCACCATGGATCAAGTCCTGAGTTTGATGATGCAGCACCATTTTGCATGGACGGTCGCAGGGAGCTGCAAGCATATTTTCGCTGCGGCAAGTGCGAAAACTTTTACTCTAAATTCCGGGATGCACTTTGCCTTGGATATTGCGGAATGAAGCTTTGCTCCACATGCGGTCCAGGACTAGTCTGTCTGATCTGTCATGAGATCAAGCACAAGGACTGCTTTGACTGTGGTTCCATTGAATGCTGCAAGTTGTGCGAAAGGTCATACTGCTCAGGGTGCATTACGCTCAACAAGTGTCATGATTGCAAGTCACTACATTGCGACGATTGTAGCTGGCACGCAATGCACTATTGCAACATTTGCAGACAAGGGTTTTGCGACGAATGCTATGAGCAATGTTGGGGATGTGGCAATTATTATTGCCTAAATCATGGTGATCGGATGGAACAATGCGTTGGGTGCGACGAGGAAATGCTCTGTGGAACCTGTCGACAAGATCATAAGAATATCAGATTAGGGTGCGTGAATGTGAATTGCAATCACCGCTATTGTTGTGAACCTCGTACATTTCGTTTCTGCACTTTGTGTGGGAATGTTTTTTTTTGAAGTCTCCGACTTTGTTGAGTGTTGCGGAGTGTACGGCTGCGAAACTGACTTTCGATGCAAAGATTGTGAGATGCAATGTGTCAAGTGTAAGCGCCACCTTTGCGGCAATTGTGACCTCAAAGTGGCAACTTGCGATAATTGCGAGCGAGTCCAGTGCCACGACTGCGGCGCATTCGAGTATGACCAGGAATCTGAAAATATCCTTTGCCCCGCTTGCAACCAATTTCAAGATCAAGAAGAGTACAGCCAGTCATGCGCAAAGCGTCCATGCTTGGAACATGCTTTTCCAGTTGCGAGCGACCCTGCTGTGTCAACGGCAGCCAATGGAACGCCGTCACAAATGCCTTGATCTTTGGTGTAAGCAGCAGTGTGAGTAGACTCGTAGCATAACCGTTGGTATTACTGTAATTGAACAATTTACTGCCCAGTGAACGTAGTGTCTATACTTTACTTCACCGATAGGCCAATGATTTAACGTTGCCATAGCACTCAATGCTTATGCTTGATGCCCACCCGTCAGCCAAGTCAAACGATTTATAACGATCATTGGAGCAGTCAATTCTCGTATTTGAGACATTGGCTGTTATTAGCTTTCGATTATGAGCTCCGCGACATTTGCGAAGAATACTGTTCCACAATTACAGCTTACTAATATCATTGGTTTACCCACAATAGCTGAATGCATCGATAATTCGCCCGCGTTTCTTTTCATGATGCAAACGTTCCGATCAATACAATTGCCCTGCGACTCGCTCGTCGCATCCATTCGACCATGATTCCATCCTCCGTCTTCCGTCGTCCATTCGAATCTTGACGACCAAGTCGACAAACAGCTTTCTTCCTTTCACTCTAACTCTAAAAATGAACACGAATCAGTTTCTCCCTTCATCAGCCGCTGAACTCGTCGAGTTGCTCCATTTACTCCCGCATCCAGAAGGAGGATTCTTCCTCGAAACCTTTCGCTCCGGAAGTCTTCCCATGAGCAGCAAGGGACAAACCAATTTTAACGTTGACCAAAAACACGATCTAGTCACTACGAATGGCAGAAGTCACTGCCGACCTGACGGAGAGAATCGCCGCAACTGTCTCACGTCAATCTACTGGGTTCCGACCGTCAACAGCCCAAAGCAACCATTGGTGTGTAACGAATCCGATCACGTTCACTACTACCAGGGCGGCCTGCCGATGAAATACACGCAGTACGACTTGGCGAAACAATCAACGGAAACTGTCATTTTGGGACCAGACTTGAGACGCGGACACTTGCTGCAGTATGCCGTCAAGGGAGGCAACTGGAAGTGTGCCGAGCTCATGGTGGAGCAGCATCATGACAATGACACGCTTAATAACACTATTGACGCCGACTACTCCATTATATCCGAAGCCGTTGGGCCCGGCTTTGACTTTTACGACTTTCACTTTGTGTCGCCCCATGAACTTGACCAGCAACCAGACGAGATGCGGCAGCAGTTGAAACCCTTTCTGCAAGCGTCGCTGCAAATGGCGGAGATTGAACAGCATTACCATGATGAACATGTTCAACAAACCAAGACGAAGGAGCGATTGTAGAATAGTACGTCATGTCGCTGTTGATGGGTTTTATTGTTGGTGCGGCTCAGGGAACTGGAACTATAGTGGGCGACGCGCGAGAGATCGTTAATTCTGCTCGTTCACTATACATTTGATATAAATGTTCCAAGACATATACAATACAATAAAATGTCATCTATTGTCTCCATGAAACTTGAAGTAAAGCTATAACAAGTCGTACTGATCATGGAAGTCTTTACAATGCGTAGAAGCGTGTTTGCTAACAGTTGCAAGAAGCAGCATCATGGCATCAGGGCAGCCCATAATCTATAAAGTCGCCTTATCTATGATCTTTCCATTCACATCGTTCTCCGTACAGTACAGCGCATCCATTTCAACACTAGTAATGGCTCCTTGCGCAGGCGTGAGATCGGCTGGCCGATGCGCCGAATCGCAGCACCAGCATAAGGCGTATACCATTGAAAAAACCATTACCACCAACACAAGAGTCGGCAGGACAACAGGATAAGCTTGAAAACCAAAGGCTGCCATAATCATGAAAACACCAGCGAATAGTAGAATCCATTTGCCAAATAATCCAGCCAAGGTAATGTACGTGCCGCTCGTCGCCAACAAGATGCTTGCCGGATTCGATTCTCCTTTCGCCAAGCCTTGTGCAATCGGCGCAAGCAAAATAAGGCCCATGCCTAACACAACAACGAGCAGTCGGGCAATACCACGTGCGATGCGAAAGCATCGACTTCGGCATGTTAGCCGTTCGTACTGCATGGCTTCACCGTTGCCCAATGGGATTGGAATCTCATCCGTGGCAATAAACATCTGTCCATGTCCTTCGAAATTATCTTTCATCTTGATCACTAACGGCTCCTGCGGCATCATATACGCGTCGACTGCTTCTAAAGTAATGCAAAAGCCTCAATGGTTAATCATGGTGTATGGTGTCTGCATGAGGATGAGGAACGAACGCGAGGTTGACGAATAACTGCACACGCTTGAAAAGTGTCAAAACCAGTCACAAATGACCGTTTTTAATCGTGCCACGATCACGGTGACGAGTACGCTTTTGTTAGCTACGTAATCATTCACTGCTACCTAAACGAAGGGCAAGGAACTATGTTTACAGTCATTATGAAATCCGCTGCACCTGCCGCCACTTGTCCTGTAAAATACTGCCAACGGGTAGGTCGACGATGCGCTCAAACTCTGCCGTCGCCGAAACTGCTGCAGCATTGTCCTCATCACAGTTCGTTGCATCCATGCTTGCTTCCGCCGACTGGTTTTGTAGCAAGTAGTAGTCTTGGTACGAAACAGGCTGTGACTTTTGCAAGGGTACATGTTGCGAAACATTTGCAATCCAATTTGCTAGAGCAAGCCGCTCCGCCACCTCGCGAATGGAGCGGTACGAGGGTGGATAAGCAAAGTAAACGAGCGAAACGCGAGCCTCAGTCGTTGGTGAAACGACGCGATGCAACGGCGACGGGAAGCATGCAAAAGGTGTAGTGGTGTCGTTGCGATCCGCCGCAAGTGATGTCGCGAGCGCATTCGTCGCAGCATTCTCCAGCAACAAGGCTTGGTGTATCGCCAGACTGGTAATGTCTCCAATATGAACTACAAAGCGAACAAATGTGGAAGCTGCTGCAGCATCGCTTGGTCTCGCTGCATGGTTCAATTCCGCAATGGTCGGAACATTGATCCATTCTCCACATCTTCGACAGTACGTTTGCAAACCACCAATGGTTTCATCCTGGTAAACAACGGTGAAGCTGCCCCAGTCGGTATGCGGACTGGATCCAAACGTAGCAGTATTGTTGGAGCCGTCACTATCACTCGCCACTGGATGGTAGTAAAAGGCGCGCAGCAGATCAGTGCAGCTGGATGGTTTATAGTCGCCATCGTCCTCCTCGTCCAGTAAAAGTCCACCTGGTAACTGTAAAGCTCGACGGACACTTGCCGCGACGGCATGAAGCAGTTTCGTCCAAGTTTTCATACGCCGCTGCACCAAGCTAGTCTTGCTGCTGCTAGAAATATTTGCATCGCATAACGCTGCTGCATTCGCCATTGTCATTTCCCAGGATAACTTTGGCTCCACTGTCGCCGTTCCAGACGCTCCACTCTCAAAGGATCGAAATGTGAGACTCATGTCAGATGCTGGTTGTTGAATTATCTCCTCTTTGAACATTTCTCGCATCATGCTAGTCCAATCGAACGGATGCAACAGAACTGAATCGTCGTCGTTGTTATCATGCGAATCGTCATCGCAAGCACTGTCTCGTCTACATAATCGACTCGAATCAATGCAGACAAGCGACCAGCCAGTCGCATAAAGATTTTGAAGCAATTGCTGGCAGAGCTCCTCAGAAGCTGTTTCTTGCCATGTGTCATGCGAATTGTTGCTCCTGCTGTTAATTTTTGAATGCGGCAAAGTGAACCAATGCGTCAAATCAACGACTTGATTTGCAGTTTTCTGGCAGACGCAACAATCAGATGAACAAGAAGTCATTTGTACAAGTATTATGGAATGAAATAGGGAGATTGCTTGTGTTGGAGCGTGACATGGGACGGAGGGACCGTCATGGTGGATCCTCGCGAAGTCGCAGCGACGTCCAATCGTAGCCGCACTGGTTCTAGGAGTGGTGGTGTGACATTTTAAGTCATTTTGGGTCATTTGGGTCGTGCTTTTCCATCGACGCGCCCAATTCGTTTTTGAATCATCACTGGGCCAATCGCACCTGCTTGATCACGGAACGCAATGACGCCTCACGAACCTCATGGACTCATCGATCCAAGGCCTTCTGTTCGTCGCGTTCGTTTGATTCACAGTTTGGGTTTGCAAAGAGAAGAGCATTCGATTGAATCGAAACAATCGATCATGACATTGTCTGCTCGTCACTTTTACCGCAACGCCTACAGTGCAACCATGGCGCTCCCTCCCATTTCAAACTTGAAACTCAATGAGCTTGGCAGCTGCTTGATGGTTCTGCTGCAGAAGGAGAATCCAGTTCAGTTCGCTCCAAACTCTCCGGCTCTTCACCAAGAGATTCATCGCCTTCAGCACGTTTCGCTGTCGCGGGCCGTTTCCATGATTCAGAATGGAGTGGAGCATTGCGATTACAATATGACTTCCATTCCGCAAGCACTCTATCGAACCAACAATCCAGTCATTCATCAGTTGCTGCACGAGTATACGCTTCGTCTCAAAAAGTCGCTGCTATTGCCGGAACATGAGCGATTCCTCGCGTATTTGCTGCAGGCGAAGCAGCAGCAGCAAACTCCGGCATCTCCCGGCACCTTTGCAACCTCAAGTGGCAGTACTAATATGTTGTACTCGTCACCGGCTTCCAAGAGCGCCTTTTCAACGCATCCGCCAGTGTCGCCGCTCCTTTCGTCCATGCGTCATCGTCGTCGCATGTCACCACCAGCAAACATGATGGAGACTCTCTTGGGCGACTCGGAGTCGAGCTGGTCGACTGCTGAGCAATATCCCGGATTTCACAACAGCGCCAATGTGAATACAAATATGAATACGAAGCAGCAGCAGGCGAAAGTGAACGAGAGCAGTAACTACAAGAACAATCAGCGCTTGCACCAGCCAACGCCAAGTCCAACGAACCAACAACAGCAGGACAATGCGACGCAGCAGCACTTTGAAAGCGAAAAGGAGTTTGTCGACTTTTGTCGCGAGTGGTCGGTCAAGTATGGATCTCACGCGGAGCCATTATTGTCGAAACGTTCAGAGAGTCACACTGCGGCCAACGAGGCAAATACCGCCAACGAGTACACCAAGCAGCAACTCTTCACGACCGGCATTGACTGCATGACGCATTCCTACACGCTCGTTGTGGTTGGCATGCAGATTCGAAACTCCATCAGTCAGTGGGAGACGCAAGTGCTACAGCAGGCGAATGCAAGCGACAATGGAGTAGGTAGTCCGACGTCACCAAATCGCAACAGCAGCAACCTCAAGCAGCAGGGCGATGCCTTGGCAGTCTTGATTGATCAGTGGAAGACCCAGGTGGAGCGTCTCGGCGGAACGTTCCTGGGAGTGAATGCAGCTTCCGCGCCAACAATGCAGCAACAGCAACGACCTCAAGGCTACCCGGGACCCCCAACCGTCTACAGTGTCAATGATGATGACGACGATGACGACGACAAAACGCTTGCTTCTACTAGTCACTCGTCCATGCCAGCGCCTACCAAGCGGCAGCCCTTGAAAAAGCGCACCATTTTGACCACGGCGCAGCAGCGCAAGTTGTCGAGCGACGACAAGAAAGGCAAGGTGACAGGCAAGCGCATTATCGAGTCGTCCTCGTTTGAGCCATTGAGCAGCACCAAGGTTCCGTCTCCAAAAAAGGCCCGTGGAACAGCAACAGGCAAGTAGATGGTGGTATTGTTTGCGGCGATGCGACAGGAGCGAGAGAGTGCTTGTGAATGATATCGAGTCGTGACAAGAGTAGTATACGTATTATGTTTATTTAATGCATGGTAATATTAGCAATTGAGTGATTACACATAGTTCAAAGCTATTGCGTCGCATCGCGTCGACAGTACGGACGACTGACGGCGAGTACGATAATAGCTTAATTCCCGCCGAATCGACGAGCCTTTCGACTCGTGAGAAAACGGTGCTGACAAAACAACCGTAGGCTGCTTGTATACAAGGATACTTATACAGTCGCTCGCCCCCTTGGCAATTTGGAAGGCGCAATCGAAAGATCGAAAGCCGATCCCGAGTACCGGACTAAAGCTAACATAGTCGTACCGGTTGTTCTCTTGCAAGTGGCGCCCGTGCTCCGTCGATTTACCACCTACCGCTCGTTACTGGATCTGGTGTCTCGAGAGTTGCTACTCGCCTCGGTAACAACGTTCATCCTCGTCGTCGTTCCTTTGCTTCTATCACTCTGCCTCCTTCTCTTTCAGCAAGTCTACTACAGCAACCATGGTGAAGCACAATAACCAAATCCCGAACATTCACTGCAAGAAAAAGTACACGCAATCTTCCCGCGGTCCTTTGAAGGTGAAGCTTGCCTTGAACCAAGCGACGCGCAAAAAGAGTCGCCGCACCAAGCGCCAAGCATCTCCCAAACTCCCCCGCCTCCATCCAATTGTCCACTGTCCTACTCAAAAGTACAGCGCCAAGATCCGTCTCGGCAAGGGTTTCACTCTCGAGGAACTAAAGGCTGCCAAGCTGCATCCGTCGTACGCGCAAACGATTGGCGTTTGCATCGACTGGCGCCGACGCAACAAGAGTGAAGAGTCACTCGCGCTCAACGTGGCGCGTCTTGAGGAATACAAGAGTAAACTCATTGTCGTCAACAAGAAGAAGGGAGTCACGATTCCGAGTGATGCAGTCACGAGTAGTCGAACCACCATTCAACCCATTCAGAAGAAGCAGCATGAAATTGTCATGGAGACTGTCACGGACGAAATGAAGGCCTTCAATGCTGTTACCACCATTCGCGTTGCGGCGGCCGAGACCAAGGTTGCTGGACAACGCATTGCGCTTGAGATTAGAAAGAAGAAGGAGTAAACTAAATCATATGATAGTTTTACCAGAAAGTCATGAATGGGACTACGGTGTAGTGAACAATAGCTAAATGAGTTTGACGCAGTTGCACTATTGGTACTTTGTTACACTATATGCTAGCGCTGGCGTCGTCGTTTGCCTTCATGTTTTCAAGCAGAGCCTTGGCGCGGTTCATGAGTTCATCGCGTTCAGGATTGCCAGTCGAGTAACTGATATCCTTATGCCCATTGCTGTTCTCTCTCATTCCAGCAAACGATTCTTTTGAATGACTATTCAGGGATGGCTTTTGGTATGGTCGAGACGCTGCATAATCAGTGTCGCTCCTGCGCGGCGGTGACGCGGGAACTAAATGCTGCGGCGCGAGAAGGACCCTCGAAGAGCTCTTGATCACTGGCGCGTCTCCTTTGTCGATGTTGCTGCTGCTCGTTGGAGCGAGCCATCGCGGGGATTGTCTTTGGTGCTTTACGCCAAAGGCGCCATAGTGGTTGGCTATCCGATCACTAGGAGGCGTGACAATGGGAACATTTGGTCGCCTTGGTGGCGTCCGAATGATCGCAGGCTTTGGATCCCAAGAAAGTGGAGTTACAGATTGCGGCTGCCGCTGACGTGATGGCTCGTCGAAAGGACGACTGTTAATGGAGATTGATGCGGGTTCGTTCGAGCGCCTCTTCGTTCCGGGAGAATGCTTGGGTGATCGAGCCGACGGCATGTTTGTCGCTATATGGGCAGTGTGCATACTGCTTGCTCGGTTGTCATGGCGGGGACTGCCGTTCAATCGACCGAACGGATCTTGCTTCGACCTGGTAGGTGAAGATTTGCGCACCCCTGGTCGTGGTAAAGCTCGCGCCATGTCCAGTAGGGCCTTTACCTGCAGTACCATTGGATCGTCTGGTCCAAGCACTCTTTGCCGTAACTGCAGAGGAGGTGAATGGAGAAATATGAGTAAAGGGAAAATGGCGCACACAAATTCACTTGGTATATCATGCGACTCACTTCCAACGCTTCCGAAAAGGCATTCTCCGCATCCACTGCTCGTCGACTATCCGGTCCTCGTCGACGAATCCACTCCAAGCACAGTCCGCCAATGTTGAACAGCGTATCCGCCAACTCGAGCTGCTGGATCCACTCATTTTCCTTCGACAAGTGTGTACTGCTCGCGAATGAAGCAGTCGTTGCGCTGCTACCAATAACATCACCAATGCTGCGCTGAATCTCCAGCGCCCCCTGCAGGTAATCAAGTCCCTTTTCAAACTGCCCCAAATGCAAATGGCACACACCCAAGTTATTGTATAGGTTCGCTACAAGCGCATGTTTCGTCGTTCCAAAGGCTGCAATGCGAATGCGCAAGGCTTCCTGAAAGGTAACAATTGCATTTTGATACTGCCTCGACTGCAGCAGCAGGAAACCAATGCGAACCAACGAAACGGCAACGTTTGGGTGGTTTCGTCCAAGTCCATCGCGGGCCGTTCGCGCCGCAGCTTGAAACTCCTGCAGCGCCAATAGTCGCAAGTGTTTTTGCTGAGCACTCTCTGGTTCCACCACTTGGGCGCGCTTGGCATGGAGCGTACCCAAATTGTGATGACACGAAGCAATCGCTGGATGCTTTGGATTGTCTGCGTGTAAATCCTGCAGTAGCACCAATACGCGCGAAAAACAGTCGAGCGCCATGTCAAACTCATTGCTTTGAACGTGTTGCATGGCAAGTGTATTGAGCAAAGCTATATTGCTCGTGACGACGACCGAACTCGGTGATGGTGGGGCCGAAGCATCCTGCATTGATAGTTGTTGAGTGGAAACATGGTTGCTCCTTGATGTATTGTCATGTTTCATTTCATGTGGCCGTAGCCCCGACCCGGAACTCGCATCGGGTCGCAAATACAACAAGTCGTCGTCACTCTCCGTGGACGATGCGGTGAGCGTTGGTTGCAGCAACTTTGCCTTGTTGCTTTCAAAATGCTGGTGATGTTTAGTATGTTCTCCACTTTCGCTTCCACGGACACCGTGAACAACCCTTCCAGACTCTGGATCGAGTTGAATTGGCTGTATGCGAGACTCGTCGTCATTCTCGTCGTCATCATGAAACGCTGTGCTTCGACTAGAAGTCGTTGGACTAGATAGTTGCGTGACGCGCCGCGGTTCCGGCGGAAGCAAGTCTAGGTCGTCGGCATCCTCATCGTCGTAGGAAAACGACTTGAGTAGTCCCTTTGGTGTGACAATGTTTGTGACTCGTGTTTGTCGGACTTGCGAGGGTGGAAGGGGCGATTTCTGGACTAGTTTGAGCGGCGGTTGTGGTGGCTTGGTAAAGTCTCGCATTTGAGGCAAAGTACTTGCATTCGTCAAGTGTAAGGGAAGCGGAGTAAGTGGTTCATGTTCATCTTGCTCTTGCTCCTGTTGTTCGCTTTCATCTGTAGAAGAAAGTGTTGCAATCGCTTCATCTCCTCGTCGTCCAACAGGTTCAAGCTCTCCCTCGTACACGCCTTGTTGGAGTCGCTTGCGTCGCTCATATTGCAATTTCGACGACCGATCCTGAGGAGCAGGAAGTTTCAGGAGCGATTCTAGTGGCTTGGCTTGTGGCTGATTGCTTGCTGAGAACTGAGATGGAGCTTGGTGTGATGACAGCGAGGAAGAAGATGATTGTGCATCTCCAGCAGTTGAAGTCGTTTCTTCTCTAACATTCCGACTTGCCAATGATGCGGCGCTGCTATTGGAGGTACTGAAACTGGGCATTCTCTCGTACATGTATGGCTTCTTTACCGGTTGCTCTGAAGATTGAGATGATTGCGATTGCTGAGGCAAGAGCTGCACTGGAACCGCCTTGAGGCCCGGCGGTGGACGCTGCATGGGTGCAAGTTGATTGTTTTTGCTATTTCGTGGACGATGATTTGGAATCCGAATGGCAATACAATTGCGATGTGATCCTGCTATACCGGTTGCTGCTTCACTAGGTAAGTATTGCTCGCGTGGTTGTCGCTGAGGTTGCTGCGATTTTCTCGATGCTTCAGTCGATTGATCGTCGCGAGAATGATGCTGCATGGTTTGACTTGGACTGGAGTGACGTAGCATGGTAGGTCTGTGCGCAGTGTACGTGCAGAGAAAGATGGCGGAGTCGTCGATTGTAGCAGAGAGAGGCTTGACTATGGACGCTTCATGGCCGATGGAAACCGCGGAAAGAATTGGCGCGGCAGCGCGCCACGACGCACGAGTACACTTCAAGCTATAGTCAAACGAGTTGGCGAGTCGCTCGCCGACCGGCGCGCCATGCATCGCCGTTACTTTCGTCGTCGTAGCGGTATTTAAATGACTACTCACATGCTTTCGCACGACTAAAAACTCACAATTGATAAAGATACATTACATATCGATCAATACAGCAAAAGTGAATATGAATAAAATGTCTGAATCTGAGTAAGACAACGAGAGCCACCGAATGCAGGCTGTTGCACAAACAAGTCGTTGTCAAAGGAACTCACACTCACAAAAAAGGCCTTGTCGATCAACCATTACAGTGTCAGTAAAAACTCAAGCGCTATCATTCTTGGGACCATTGCTGGCATCTCGCTCTCGTTGCTGCTGCTGCGCCAAGAGGGCTCGCAGCAAGGGAGTTTGAAGGTCGTTTGATGCTGCTGCTGCTGCGGACGATGGATTAATCCCCAACAATGTGCTTGCTCCTCCTCCAAGTCGGCCTTGCTGACTTTCGCTCAACAAGAGTCGTTGTGCCGGCGTGAGTTGGTCGAGGAGTGACGAGGAGCCTGCCATATATGACGATGATGGATGGGCTGGCTGGCCCAGTGAAAACAGGAGACGTTGCTGCTCCATGACATCGCGCTGCGCAAGCATGGACGCCAAGGACGATGACGTCGCTGATGAATCTTGCGCTGTTGGGAAGAGAGACCGCATATCTGACAAGCCGGTGGCGGCTGAGTGCTGGTTAGACAAGGAGAGTGACTGCAGCAAGGCTTGGTGCTGCAAATGGCTATTGCTTGCTGCGGCCAATTGCTGCTGCAGTGACAAAGGCGATGGATCCACGCCCAAGGACCCTCCAGCTGCAGTTGGTGAAAACAAGCTGCCCGCTCCTTGACTCATGGTGAGTCGTTGACGCAGTAACGCATTCTCGTTTGACAGCGACTCGACTTGGCGGACAAGCTCGACGTTGAGTCGCTGCAGCTGAATGTTTCTGGCTGTATATTGGTCTACTTCGCTGCTCAAGTCTTCAATCTGTTGCTTGGTTCGCTGGCGAGCTCGAGCAGCGTTCATGCGGTCTGTCATTCAAGAGTGCAGAGTGTTGCGTGGTGAGGCGCAATGAAACGAGCAGATTCTGATCAGGGATTATGTCACCCCTTCCAACTCCCGGCCACTTACTGTAAGACCGTTTGGCTTCAAGTCTACGTTGTTCAAGACTTATGTGTGGATTCCCAGGTAGTGTAGCCATTTTGGTTTGGCTGTCGGAACCATCTAAAGGTGAGTGTGAAATCCCGATACACGTGTGAGTTGCAGTGACATCATTTGCGATTCGTTTGTCCACCAAAAGTCGCGCCTTCTCTCATATCATTTCCTTTCGATGCATACAATAAGGAGCACTTGCAATGATGATGATTAATTACCTCCTGCTTCATCGCTGCGTTCCGATACCTCGGCGAGTCGTTTGCTATTGCCGGCAGCACCAATTGGCTCTCTCGCTGACTTGCTCTCGTCGCTTTCCAAATCATCATCTTCCATGTCTTCATCAGCACTACTCCCTTTGGAAGCCGCATAACCTTCTTTCTGCATAATGTTATGTCAAATATAGCTGTCGAGTCTTAACGTTTTGCTGCTTGTGTGAAGGGCTTGATGTGCCTTGATGTTCACGAGTCTCGAGGCCCCGTGGAAGGTCAAGATGACTCGGGCGCTCCGCCACGATTCCTGTCTTGCCACTGGAGGCAATAGTCAATTTTTGTTTACGAATCATATCCGCGGATTATACTAATGCGCCCTTGAAGTATTCTGGCGTCAGGGTTCCAGAATGCCAGTTTCTATTATGACCGTGGACAAAGGCTAATCTCTTTTAACTATGCCGGCGGGCTTTGCTGCTCAGGCTATAGCAAAACATCAGTGACTCAAACGTCGGGAAGGTATCATTGCGATGATTTAATGACGTGAGCTAGAATACAAAAGAGCAAAATGTCTCTCAAGTCTTGAACATATGATATTGCCCTCAACGAATGAGGAGTACTCTTATCACCCAACTTGAAGCGTTGAAGAATCCCACGGCACAATGCAACCTCACTATTCTATTCTAGAAAGAATGCGGCTGAAAGATCTGGCGCTTTGTGCTTGCCCAGTTCCCTCACTATGTATCACACTTGGCAAGGTTAAAAAACAGACGAAGAGACCACAGCTTCCCGGTGACGATGAAGGATCGAAATGGTGGCAAATGGGCAACTGAAACGACCTCATCTTTAGCTCTTCAGCATACTACTACTACCCATACCGTTGCTCGCTGCCAACTATGGTACCGCTAGCTGGCTAACGGCAAGCTCAAGCACTACGCTACACTATAAGCTCGAGTCGATTACCAAATCATTCCAAAATCTGTTTGACCCATTTCAAATAGCTATGTATGCCCCACCCTTGTTCAAAAGATCATTCCAATTATGCGGAACTGGCAAAAATGAGACGCAGCAGTGCCTGCTTCTTGTCAGCGTCCGACACCTGGTTCGAGGACGGGGAATGTGCCCCCATGAGTTGCTCCTTGAGTGAAAATGGCATGTCAGGACCCAGTTGGATCGGCGCACGATGCAGGGCCGACAAGAGGGAGTTGGTAGCTAGCAAGTTCGAATGGCCGCGTGGCTGTGTGACACTGATGCATCCATCCTCGGCGTTTAAGCCATGCCAGCCAAAGATCGCTGCGCCAGTTGGTGCACCAGCATCTTTCGACTGGGAACAAGTCAGTCTGTTCAAGAGCGCGGCGCGAAGGAGCTTGTTTTCCGATTCCAAGGCGTTGAGCCTTTCCGACAGGTCATTGTTCTCGACTTGCAGATGACTGCTCGACTCGGCCAAGTCGTTTAGCTGTTTGCGCAGGCTCTGTATCTGGTCCTTTGTGCGCTGCCGAGCACGAGCGGCGTTCATTCGATCTTGAAGGCAGAATAAATAAAGTGAGAATAAGCTTGCTCCCTTCTTTCAAAGCACGACAATTGGCGATATGCCAGGCGAGAATTGTGCCCTTCCATGTCAGACAGATGCAAATACTTACTGTAGGCTCTCTTTGACTCGATAAGCTTCTCCTGGGTGTCGCCTTCCGACAATGAATCAGATTCGCTAGCTGTGAGACGAGTACAGCAAGGAGTGAGTGCAGAATACCTACGAGTAGTTTCGTTCACCGCCAGCTGTGTGGGTGAACCATATCCAAGCCTCGCATCCAGAGTAGAAGCAGTAGTTTATGTGTATTGTTACAAGCCGGTCAATCGCCTATTGTCCAGCGCAGCCATTAGAACATAATACTCTACAACTTTGGCTTGATCTCGCAAACAATGCGCCTCTCTTGCTTCTTGTTCCTTGTTCCTCCAAACACTCACCTTTGCAATGCGTCCGCTTCTTCATCATTGGCTGCTCCTCGACTGAAAAATCTTGGACGCTTCGCTTGTTGTCCATCGTGCCTGCCATTCTTGGATTTTGGTAAATGACAAGGTGCATGCATGCAAGCATGACTCCGCCCTATTCTTTCAAAACCGACGCATCGGAGCATTCTTGCACGGATGAACTCGAGGTACGACTGACATTTCTGCGCGTTCCTTGAAGTTAAGTTGTTCGTCCTTGTGACGATGATGAGCGTCACATCGAGGCTGTTGAACAATGACTGTGATATTAAGAGTAGTCCATGAGTCATTATTTCTCCGTCTGATTCCGTGACGCCATTTTTCTTCAATCTGTGCCTTGCAGTCACTTTGAAATCTGCTGACGTACGTTTGGTCGGATGGTGACTATTGCCGCGTGTTTCGATTGGCTGGACATATTCGTCGGAGTCGCACACCGTGCGCACTGTGACGCCTAGAGTACTTGCGATCCTTTCGCTCGCGGAGAAGGGTCCTGCACCTTTTTTCCTCGTGGTCCGACTCATTTGCCGACTCCGTTTCGTCATTTTCAAGCCAAAGACTCCTTCATATCCAAGCAATTTCTGTAACGGAGCAGACGATAGACTCAATCGATACTACGGTAGTCATGGAAGGGGAGAGCAGCCATTCGCAGCAGTCAAGCATCGACAAGAAGCGCAAGATCGATGAGGCTGCAGCTGCTGCCGAGGAATCGTTCGACGGAAGTGCTGCGAGTCATGCTTCAGACTCTAAGAAAACGTATGGAGACGATGACGATGAGAAGAAGCGACTGGAGGAGAAGCGAGCGTACAGTAAGTTTTACATGGGAGAGTACTGATCGTGAGACTGGGTGCATGAAAACTGGATGTTCCTTGCTTGCGAAAGAGGTGCTGCAGGAGCTTGAGTCGAATGACTTGATCGAAACGCACGATATTAATCTCAATTCAACTCATTTTGCTCTTTCATTCTCTTTTCCGTAGATCGCATGAACGCAGCTCGAGCTCGCGCCCGCATCAAGGTGCAGATTGGCGAATTGAGCAATCAAGTCGAAACGTACGCTGCCGCGAATCTTCAGATTCAGGAGCAAAACGAGGAGCTTACCAAGCGATTGAACCTACTGACGGAGGAGAATATGAGACTGCGAGCTTACATTTTGAATCCTGGAGTCGCTGGAGTCGGAATGCCAGTGCCGCAAATGGATCAATTAATGCAGCAGCAGCAGCAGCAACAGCAGGAGAATGGAACGAGCAATGGCAACTCTGCTCCATCTTCGGACGCGCAGCCGCAGCAACCTCCACTAGCCTTAGGACAGCAGCAACAGCAAAACCCGGCGGCTTCGGTTCTACAGACGAATCAGGCGCTCCATCAAAGCATTACGCAGCAGCAACTACTTTTGCAGCGCCTGCACCAGCAGCAACAGTTTTCCAGCTTGAATCCATTTGCAGCCGCGCAGTCCATGATGCAACATCAGCAGCACATGCCGAATGGAATGGTTATGGCCCAGAATAATCAGCAAGGCAACAATGGGAACAATAATAGCGGCAACAACCATCAGTTGAATGATCAGCAGCGCATGCTGCTGGAGCAAATGACTCGACTGCAGCAGCAGCAGCAGCAGGTTCCGTCGTTCAGTGTCAACATGGGACCGTCGGCCGAGCAAAACATGGCAGTCGTGGGTCAGTTTCTGCAGCAGCAACAAGCAATGGGACAGGCGCAGCAGCCAAACGGCGTTGGAGACGGTCAGCAGCAGTTGCCATTGTTGCAGCCAGCAGTGGCGACGCAGCAGCAAGCTCTTCCTGCACAAGAGACGCAACAGCAACAGAAAGATGGTGACGAAGGATCGTCACTCAATGATGAGTCCGACTCGGATGATGGTGATGACGACGATGACGAGTAAGTGTTAGGTTTTGGTGCAGTTTTAAATGATAATGGGAGCGTTTTGTAAATGTAAACTGTCTGCCACATAAGAAGTCAGATACAATTTCATCATCAGCCGCGATGCTGAAATCATAGTCAACTCCAAGCTTTTCTCTCGCCGCTCGTCAAAATAGGCTCCTTTTATGCAAGGGCGCCGATGGAAAGCCTTTATCGCATCGTTGAAGCGCATCGTTGAAGCGTTCGCTTCAAAGATTGCAGGTCCTTGCTTGGTATATAGCCGCCACTTGTCGCATCTGCATGTACATCTTGGTTCTCGGTGTAAAAGCCCACCATCCCGTCGGCAAAACTGGGTAAGGTATTGAATTGACTGTGATGCAAAATACGAAGCGTTGGAGATTGGCGCAAGCGATATCTTACTGTGCACGTCCAAGTCCTTCATGTTCGTCGTATTTTTTTGTTCATAAGCATTCATCTTGTAGCTGTTTCAACAAAACCCATGAATTATCAATGCATATCTTTGTAAATTTCACTCAAGCTGAATGAATGAGCAGTGGACTCTGCATGGGTCGAGTCTGCGAGGGTTAATTGTTTCACGCAGGCCTTTTGATTGGCTCTTCTAATGCATTCGTTGAATGCACTATTGGTAGAAACACCTATCTTTCCTTTTTGAACGACAATATACAGCGTCTGGTTGCAAACTCAGTTAGTTGCTTGCTTGCTCGCAGCTCATTGCTGATTGCTGCCAGAGCCAGAGTCAGCGTTAACAGATCGGGAGAGCGATAACAATCATCGTATTGACCGGCACTCCTTGAGTCTCTCCAATCTGCAAGTTCGTTCGCTTGTGTGCATGAAGACAAGCTTTGAAAGTGTTGCCTCGATAAAAAAAGGTATTGCTAGAGTGCACGAGCAAGGTTGTAACGTCACATATTTGCCCAGTCATGATGTGTCACTGCATTTATACTATACTGTAGTCGACTTGATCTTCCCCGCCGCTAACTTGGGTGACTGGGATCGCCCCTTGTTCATTGTCGAACGACGGCTTGATTGCCATGGTCGAATGTTGATTGGCGATGCAAACGAGAAACGCGATTGTGCGTTTCCCAGTAGAATGAAAAATGTACACTTCACCCAACAATCATCATGAATACTACGTCATCGAATCCGGGTCCTGGACCCATCAAAGCGCAAGCGTTGCGTCTCCACCATGAGAAAAAGGCCGGTCCATCGTCAATTCAATTTGAAGCTTGTTAGACTGGGTCAAGAGCTTGCATCTACTTATAAAAAGGATCTCTTTTCCATCATTATCAGAAAATGGAATCATCCTATCCCCGCGGTAGCAGCAATCGTCGAAGCGGCAATCCTCGCCACGCCAAGCAGCGAGCCGGAGGCACGGCGGATCGTCCTTTGGCGGCCGAGGATGAATACATTCGGTCGTTGCGCAAGCGTCAAGTCGAGCGAGAGCAGCAGCAACTGAATAGTCATGCGGCAGCATCAGCAAGCAGCAATTCTAGTCCGCCTCCGACGAGCCGAACGAGCCCATCATCCAGCAGCAACCGAAGCATTTACGACGATCACGAATCTACCATTCGAAGCAGCAATCGAAGGACATCGGCAGTGAATTATACAGGCAGCAATTTGCATTCCTCTACTAGTAGTCGCCGAAATTCAAGTAGCAGCAGCTGGCGCAAGGAAGAGACTGATTCATCGACGGAGCAGCCGCCAGTTGCATCGTCTTCGTCGTCGTCACGAAGGAATGCGTCTTCTAATTCCAATTCATCGCACTACCCAAGATCCAGCCATGGCAGCAGCAATAATAATATGAACGCATCGTCGTCGAGTCACTATCCAAGCGCAAACGCTACAGGCAGCAGCAGTCGCGGCGGAGCATCAAGTCGACGTCAACAACAAGTAGCACCAGCAAGTTTGAGCGCCTCTTACACTGCTCCATCGGCATCATCACATTTATTTCGCGACGCGCCCTACACGAGCGCCTCTTCATTGGCGTCTCCTCACTACCATAAGAGCAGCGTCAACCTTTCAGGCAGTGCAGGAGCCAAGGAAGTGGTGCTCGTGAGCGGCATTAGCAGCAGCAACAGTCATCTTTCGAGTGCAAACGCTACTAGTCGCATTGAATTAGCAGCAGCTCCAACGTCCAGTCACCAGTTACCTATGTCTCCGCCGCCGCTGCCACTGGATCCGGCGTCGTCAACGAGTGCGCGCGTCGTTCAAGTCGATGGACATCGCTACTCGGTGTCAAGTAGTTTAAGCGGAAGCAGCAAACATATCGCGCGGCAGAAACAACGGAGTCCCAGGCGGTCCGAAAAGGAGTCGATGAATCATGCAGCAGCTGTAGCAACAAGTAGTAGCAGCAGTCCCAATGATGTCTTGACGCGAAGCAGTCAGTCGAGAAAACAAGGAGGAGGAAGTAGCAGTCACTCGCGCAAGGTTGTTACGGACGATGGAGTCGGAGGCGCTGATGTAGCAGCAGTGAGGCGAAATCAGGCAATGCAATCCACAGCGGAATTTGCGCAAAGCCATTCACAATTGCCATTGACAGCAGCAGCAGCAGCAGCAGCAGCAGCGACATCGACACCAGTATTACCAACTCCGCCTCAAGCAAGTAACAACAACAATTCATTCGACGTACTGGGAGGTTCGGCCGCTGATAATGCTCGGGCACTGCGAGCGCAGCGACTGCGCGAATCAGTGGTACGACGAAATTCAAGTAGCACCGTCATGGCGGCCGTGGCTGGCTTGGAGGAGGTAACGGGCAAGCAGCAATCAACGACGGATAATGATAGTGGAACGAACAACAATCAGCAACAATTACCGCAGCAATCTGCAACGCCACTGGTGACGCAGGCAACCATCGCTCCTAGTCCAGTTTCGGCGCCCTTGAATTTGCCAGGAGTCAATCAGTTTTTGTTGCAGCGACGAACAACAACGACATCGTCGGCCGTTGGAGACCTTCCACTTCCGTCGACAATGCTTCGAAGCCAGACGGTACCAAGCACATCTGGTCGGCAGCAGCAACAAGGCAACAGCAATACTAACAATGCCACCATGATGTCGTCACTACTGTCACGCGACTCGAAGAGTTTTGAGTTTGATTCCGATTCATCGAGTGACGCCGCCGAAGCTGACCAGGAAACCGCAGCGAGTGGCGAGGGCTACTTGTCGAGCGACGACGATGACGATGAATTTACCGATAACATGCCCGAGTACAGTGTCCGCGTGTCGATTGTTTCAGCCGTGGATTTGCCGGCCAATGTTGTTCCAAACTTGCCGCTCAGTCCAGTACTGCGCGTTGGCTTGGTGCGCATGATGCCGGAGCAAGAGAATCCGCAAGGCGACTATGGAGATGATTACACGAGTATTGGCGTCAAGAATCGACAGGAGCAAAATCAAAAGGCACTCATGACAAAAATTGTTTCGACTGGTCTTCAATCAATTCCAAATGCCAAGGTGCGAACAACATCCGCCAAGATTTTGAGCAAGCGCGACAATGGCTCTGTTGAATTTCACGAGGAAATGCGATGGGATCGGGTCCGCTATCCGGACCAAATGGTTGTTGCCATTGAACTTTCGTCACGAGCCGTCATGGTGCCTCGCAACATTAAGGAAAGTCCGCCACCGCCTAAGGCACAGCAGATTCCATTCATGATGAATGGAACTGCATCACTTGGCACGTTACAGCGACAGGCAGAAGCGACGGCGGACACTACTGCGCGAGGAAACTTGGCAGCCTTTGGTTCGCTGTTCAAGCGACCGGCTAAGAAGGAAAAGGAGATTGAAACAGCCACGGCTGCTGCCGCCGTTGCACACATGCTTGTAGAACCTGCGGACGGTGAAGCGCCGAGACAACCGACGATGCGGCCATTGAATCAAAGTGAACTGTATGTCAAACTTCGACCAAGAAAACCTCGAAAGAAGAAGCTAAAAATGACGGAGGACCTTCACATTGCATCGCAGGTCATCCCTTTAACGAAATTGCCGCTCCGCAAGGCACTGCTGGGGATGGATTGTGCCCGCATCGAGCAGTGGATTGAACTGGATGGCTCTTTCGGTGCATGCGCGGTGACACCTGGTGCAGCGGCCCCATTGGCTAATAAACGCAATCCAAGCATTTTGGTTGAAATTACCTTTAGTCCGACGGAACGTCTTGATGACAGCGAGGATGACATGGACGAAGATGACGATATGGAAGCGCAGGTTCGGGCGTCCTATGCGAAGCGACAATCAATGAAAATTCGGAACCAGTTAAGGGAAGAGTCGGCACGACGGGAAGCCAAGCATCAAGTCAAGAAGGAACCAGAATTGGTGCCAGGTGTAATAGATTTTGTTTGTGTAGTCGGTGCACGCGATATTGGCGACCAAAAGTATGATGATGGATCCAATGGTTGGGTCAATAGTAGTCCGGAATGCTGCATACTCGAGCGATTTCCACCGAATGACGACTTTCATCTTGACAAGGGAAGGATTGCGACATTGCCGGACAAGGTTGAGTGGTTTTGCTTTCCTGATAGCTGCCGTTTATGGAGAGGGTCCACTCCGCCAAACCTGGACGAACTGAACCTCCAGCGGTTTTCGGCGTCGTCGCCTGCTAATATTGCGACATCAATTGCTTCCTTTGACGCATGCCTTGGATGCACCACATCCTTTACATGGTTTGTTTTGTCATCAAACTCGGATGAATACGGTTCTGAGAGTTCGAAGAATTATGGTGCAGCAATTCGATTCTTTGTTCCGTCCCCAAGAGGCATCGATCCTACGCAGGATGATTTTGCGCAGGCAATTATGGATCCGGATGCAGCGGATGATTTTGATCTCCCGGGCGGCAAGCGTTTGTGGGTGCCGATGGCTGTCATGATCACTTCTCGCCTTCCCATTATCGGAACAATGGAAGTAATGCTGCTTCGTATTTGCGAAGCGCTTGGTAACATTGGCATACCAGGAGATTGCAGTGGTCTTTCTCACGTTCTGCACAAGGAATTGGCAAGTCTGATTGTGTCTTACCAGCGACCCATCCCCGGCGTCGTTCACTGCTCGGTTCCGTTCCTGGCTGGTGATCGCTTCCACATTGCTTTGCCTCCTCCCGGTGGGCTCCCACCTTTGCCGCACGGTAATTCAGTAGCATCAGTCTGCCGACTACTCGGTCCGGATGGTTTGAATTTCCTTTTGGCTGCCTTTTTGACAGAGTGCAAGATTGTCTTGCATTCTAATGACATGGCGAATCTTTGTTTAGTGTCGGAAGTTATGACAGCGCTCATTTATCCGTTCACATGGACGCTGCCATACGTTCCGGTCCTTCCGACCGAAATGATTGAGCTAATCGAGGCGCCACTATCGTACCTGATCGGTGTGCCCAGTTGCAATATGAAGTATATAGATCCCAGACAAGTGGAAGATGTTATTTTTGTTGATCTTGACAAAGATTTCTCCTCTGCGGACTATCAGGAGTCGAAGGATGCCGGAGCTAAACTCAAATCGTCGACCCCTCTTCCTGCGTCTGTGGCGAGCAATATATCAAAGGCAGTTTACAGGTTGCTACGGACCGAAGAGGAGAATGAAGACGAAGACGTTGTCGTGCCGACGGAACGCTCGTTTCCGCGGATGGAAGCTGAGAGTGCAGCTGAGCGCGAGTTTCGTGTTGCTGTGGCTATTGAAATATGCGGATTGTTGCGTGGGTTCCAGGATTGTCTTATCTACGCGTCGTCGGCACAGCCTATTTTTAACATCGATCGGTTCCTCCAGATTGCACCAGCATTATTTGAAGAGCAGCGCGGCACATCCGCGCAAGGTTCACAATTGCTTACGCAAGTATTGTCACCAAGGTCTCGCCGCTTCATGTCCATTCTAGTCAACTGCCAGCATTTCCACCAATTTTTGGAGACACTCGAGTCGGAGCACACCTTATTCTTTCGCGAAATCATGTCCACCGTTCATGCGAACAGCGCCACTCGTCGTACGGGCCGATCAGGCCAGCTGACTCTTGACTATCAAAACACACAAGCATCACTTTGTACCTTTTTGCAAAGATTGGAAGATAAAGTTCCTACGTATCATGTTGGTCGAGTTTTTGATGATACTGAATATACGTTAGATCAAAGCCAACTAATCGACAATGGATCGCGCTGGCCTCGAGATTTACTGCAGCGAATATCGACAGTCAACGACTCAATGTCGGTGGCAGGTTCCGTCGACCAGTCTGACGGCGGCATCAAGCAGATATCCGTAGAATATCTCGTTGAATTAGAGAAGAACCCCTGGCGGTATCAAACTCTGTTTGAAATCCCTCCAGAACACTTGGCAGGCGCCCCATTTGAATCGGCAGCTCGAAAAGTGAAGCTAAAGGACGCCATTGGTGAGCGACGCTATCAAGCTTGGAAGTTGGCGCTTGAGCAAGAGAAGTTTGATTTTGACGATTCGAGTCCCTTGTCACCCGAGCCGGGCACCAAGTCTGCATCGGCTAACTTGGATTTAAATTCACTGCTCACGTCTGCTGCAGATGATGTCGCACCACTGTCTGCAAATCCGTGGGAAGACGGTTTTACGAAGAGCAAACTTGTTTCTGCCCAGCAACGACTGCAGGATGCTAAAGATCGCGATGTTTTACGGCGCTGTATTGTACATGCCCTCATGAATAAAGCTTCGAAAACGAAAGACTCAGTTGCCGAAAACGATATGGTTAGTGAGTCGGAAATTGCTCTTCGAAATGAGTCGGCAAGGAAGTTTCTGCTGAATGTCTTGAGCAAAAGGACACCGACTTCTGCAGATGGCGCCAACGATAAGCGCGCTCTTTCGTCTGCTGGCGCGTCCAAGCTTGAAAACAACGCGTTTCTCATTTTACTTCGCCTCGGTTGTGCACTCTTGGACGCTTGTATTGAATTAAAAGATTATGATTCGGCATATGCCATACTGAAGCTGACAGCAGGCATCTATACAATTACTGGCGATAAAGAGAATGTTGCCGTGTCTTATTTGACTGCACGCTTGGGACTACATCCGATATTTGGAGACATGGGCGTTTGGGAAAGGTCGAAAGACCTCCATGTTGCCGCTAGGAGAGAAAACAAGGCGGAGGAAGCTGCTTCAGGCGCCAAAGCAGAGGAATACAACGAAGAAGAAGATGAGTACGATGCTGCCGTTGCAACACTGTACGAAATGCTTGGGTACGGAATACCTTCCGAAGAATTGGCACGTTTTGCCGCTCGGGTGAACGAAATTCACGGTTGGCATCACTCGGAACGTGGCCAGTCGTTGCTTATGCTTGCGAGGAGACTATCGGTTCGACGAGAACATGGTGCTGTGGGCACCTCCCCCGAAAAAAGGAGCGACCTAGAGTTTATGAGTTCATCTTCAGGACCTGCGGTTGCTCGTCCTGCTTTGAAGGGCGAATTGGAAGTACAAGCCGTCGATAATCCTGCTGCTGTCAAGGTTGAATCGGCAGCGTGTTCGATTGCTGACAACAGCCAAAATCTCCTTTTGAACTCTGATGCGCCAGCGATTCAATACGATGAAGACTTTGAATGGGTGGATCTTGGATGGTGTCACCCCGCTGCCCAGTCGCGTCGCATGAACACTGGCGCGTCTCATGATATACGGCGGCCTGGTGGTACTTCAAGTTTGTTGAGCATGCTGGACGAGACCAAAATTAATGCGGATGCAGCCAAGCAAACAACCAAGCATATGAAACGATCCGCTATCACATCGATGGCTTACCTCGGCGCTTCCGTCGTGGTCACGGGCGGTATCGACGGCGGAGTTTTTCTCGCTCGCAAGACGTTTCCCTCAACAGAGTCGTCCAGCGTTCCGGACGGGACGGAAAAGAACGGTGTTTGCGGCGTTCATCTTGACTGGGGAAGCTCAGGCAGTCGCTATACGGTTGGCTCAACCACCAACACGTTGGATGGCGAGTATGGAGTTGGCGCAGTAACTTGCCTGGCCACTACGAGTGGAGGAAGCCTTTACGCATCTAAATCACAGTCCAATAGCAAAGGAGTTTTTGATAGCGTTGCGTGCTTGGATGACGAGGATCTATTGGAGGCTATGGAAGGTCGGCGAGTGGTGGCTGGAACGACATGTGGGGATCTGCGCGTATGGTCCGTCAAGGATGTTTTCTCGTCCGTTTTTTACTCCAACCACAACGAAATGGGCTCGAGTGCCAGTAGCAGTATCGCTCAAAGTCATGCTTCGGGCGCTGCATCCAGTCGCGTGGCAAATCCAGCACGACGAAAGTCTGCAACGGACTTTGCCGCAGGAAGCTCCTTGACGAGACTAAAGTTTTCGCTACGTGGCAGAGCCTTATCGGGTCACCGAGGCGGTGTCTCGTGCATTGACGTTCCTTCAAGCATTTATCGCCCCGATGCGATTGTTTCAGGAGGCGCGGATGGTCTGATCAAGCTATGGAACCTTCGCTCGCCTGGTGCTGCCGCCACGCGCATGGATCAAGCTGTTGCTGCAGGAACTGGCGCCGGCGATACATTGGCTCAGCAACGCAGCAAGTCTGCTCCAACCGGCGATGCTTTGAGTATTCTTTCAGGACATGGTGGTCGGATTTTGTGTCTCAAAACCGCATGGCATGGCGATCGTCTTCTGTCCGGTGGAGCTGACCGTACCGTTCGCATTTGGGATCTTGCTGGAAGTGGCGGCCGATGCCTTCACTCCTTGTCGGGCCATTTGGGTTGGGTGACGCAGGTTCAGTTCTGGGGACCAAACACCATTGTGTCTGCATCGACAGATCGTTCCGTCGCCTTGTGGGACGCTCGTGTACGAGGTACGCCACTCTTTATGCTCCGACACCATTATGCTCCTGTCTCGGATTTGCTGGTTGGGTCGCGGACGGATCCTATAATGATTAGTGCCGGCAGCGATGGTTCCATCGCCGCTTGGGACTTCCGCTACCTTTCTAACGATCAAGGAGCTGGGCCAGGGCCATCAAAAAAGCAGCAGCGACTCTGCACAACAGTCCGCGATCCAGATGGACGGCTATTCCTTCAGAAATACAGTAAACACGGCCGTGGTAGCGGATCAGTGTTGCTGTCGCGCGGTCCAAACCGAGTTAATCGCAAAACCATTCTCTGCGTTGGCACTGACAGCGTTGTCCGCGAATGGGACTACCAAACGGGCCAAGTAGTGACGGAACACGCCACTGGCCACTGCGACTTGGTGAGTTCCTTCCACTCGGTCCAAGGCAACAAGCTGTACGACTCTCAACTGTCTTCGAGCGCCCGCATGACTGGAACAATATCAACGTCGTGGGATGGAACGGTTCGAATGCGCACACTAGTGGCCACGACGGCTGAAATATAATGCGCTTGCGTAAAATAATATAGAATACAAGTATATATGCGTTAGAGAATAGAAATATGATGTTTTTTGTAATTATAATATGTTGCCAGCCTACGTACGGCATGCTCTGGAATGAATGGCACGAAAGTGAGTTCTGTCTGGAAGTGGGCGGCTAATCCAAGCTCTTTTGATACCAAGGTCACAGATAATCTGACCTGCACTTGTCAGCGGCATGCTATAGACTGGTTTGGCATGATACATTCATTGTTGCCCATGAGATTGGTCTTGGAGTGGGGCGTTGGTAGGGCGGTTGTTTCCTTCGATAATCGCCAAACGAGTCGAGATCGCACCGGTTCTAAAAGGGAAACGCTGCGACAGGCAACGACGTACGTCACGGACCATCATGATGGATGCCATCGACAAGAATGCGTGACGGCGACGACGAGCAAGCAAGAGGCGACGCATCCCAAGCATAGTAAGCATCGTTTGCGAAGGGATACTCTCATATCAATACTCTACCAGAAGCCAAGTCTTTTATTGGTCCAGAATGATGCGCGTCTCAATATTCAGTCTCCTCTTGATTGCGTCGTCGTCCAGCGCCTTTACGGCTGCGCCTCGAAGCAATGCGTTTCGTCATGCACTCTCCATGGCGGACGCTGCTTCGTCAGACTTTGACTTTGACGTTGCCATTATTGGATGCGGAGTCGGAGGACATGGAGCTGCTCTACATGCACGAGCGCAAGGCTTGAAGACGGCAGTCTTTGCCGGAAATGACGTTGGAGGGTGAGTGAATCGTCATTCATATTCAATGCTGCAAGACTGCAGGAGTGATCTTAATATATGAATGACATGAATGGAATGAGAGTTTATGCAAGATGCGCGGAAAAAAGAAGAACCGAGGCTGCATTAAAAGCAAGAGGGAGGAACCGAATGACGGCTCGGAGACGAGAGGAGGTCAAGCATCTAGAATGATCCATTGATTGCTTTGTATATCTGTCGCCATGCTTCTTTTGTTTCACTTAACTCAATCATTTTAAATCTTTCAAATCACGTTAGAACATGCGTCAATCGCGGCTGCGTTCCCTCCAAGGCTCTACTGGCCGCCTCTGGTCGCGTCCGCGAAATGAAGGACGCAGAACACTTGGCGTCGCTTGGAATTACCGTTCCAGAAGTTTCCTACGATCGGTCGGCCATTGCGGCGCACGCCAAGAACCTGGCCAATCGAGTCAAGGGTAACTTGGAAGCCAGCTTGAAGGGACTTTCGGTGGATGTTATTGAAGGCAAGGGCTCGCTGACTGGAGTGGCGCATGAGGTCAAGGACCAGTCAACGGGCAAGGTATATCGCGCCAAGGATATAATTTTGGCACCTGGATCCATTCCCTTTGTTCCGCCAGGTATTACCGTTGACGAAAAGACAGTCTACACGTCCGACGGTGCACTGGAGCTTCCCTTTGTTCCAGAGTGGGTTGCCATTATCGGATCCGGCTACATTGGACTTGAATTTAGTGACGTTTACACAGCGCTTGGCTCGGAAGTTACCTTCATTGAAGCACTACCCATGCTCATGCCAACCTTTGATCGCGAAATTGCCAAGCAAGCGGAGCGATTCTTGATTCGCGAGCGAGCGATCGACTACCGCACTGGAGTATTTGCGGCCGAAGTCACGCCGGGTATTCCAGGTGAAAAGCCTGTCACGATCAAAATGATTGACGCCAACACAAAGTATGTCATCACGAGTGTTCTTGTCCGATAGCTTATGCCGCATATGTAGCTCATTATTCCCTTCTCTCTCACTCTCATTAACACAGGGAACACGTCGAAACACTCGAGGTCGACGCTTGCATGGTTGCCACTGGCCGCGTTCCAAACACCAAGAACATGGGCTTGGAAGACATGGGCATTGAAACAAACCGCGGATTTGTCGCCGTCAATGAAAAGATGCAAGTCATGACCAAGGCTGATGGCGGTGAGCTTGTTCCGCACGTGTACTGCATTGGAGATGCCAACGGAAAGATGATGCTGGCGCATGCCGCTTCGGCCCAAGGTATCAGCGCCGTCGAAAACATTGTTGGGCGTTCCCATGTTGTCAACCATGACGCCGTTCCTGCTGCATGCTTTACGCACCCTGAAATTTCCATGGTTGGACCGACGGAGGAACAATGCATTGAAAAGGCCAAGAAGGAAGGATGGACGCTTGGTAAGAGTCAAGGCAACTTCCGCGCCAACAGTAAGGCATTGGCGGAAGGGGAAGGCAACGGTATTGCCAAGGTTCTTTTCAACAAGGATACGGGCAAGGTTGTGGCCGTTCATATTATTGGCATCCATGCGGCTGACTTGATTCAAGAGTGCGCCAACGCTGTCGCCGCTGGAACCACGGTGCAGGAGCTATCCATGATGGTGCACACGCACCCTACGCTTTCGGAAGTAATGGATGAAGCCTTCAAGGGAGCAGTTGGCATGTCGTCGCATTAAACGAATGATTGAGCTGGCGGCGCAGCGCTGATGATTTTGAGGCGTGACGGCGGCTTCGGATAGTCAGTGTATACTGGATTAGTAGACAAAAATTACATATTTTTCGCAATATCTGTTTGCGTAGTTTGTGGCGGACGCGTGTTTATTTTTTATACACTAAAAGCAACCTACGGCGAAAAACACCTTTTCTTTATCTCACGACGGAACAAGTAAGTCGATTAATCTGATTATATCAATTTATAGCTGTCGATGCATGTTCCATCAATTGCACCACTATCTCTTACACATACTGCACACGCATCAAGTTGGTGCTTCCCTTGTGATGAATTGTTCCCGTAATGACAATGACAGCGTCGCCCTTTTTGAGTCCATGTGACTCCTTCATTTCTTCCAGGCAAGTGTCAATGTTCTTGTCCAAGTCGCCAAAGCTCGTCAAAACCTTGGCAGCCGCCGACCGCAAAACGCCACAAACCTGACGAGCCACACGAGCTTCCAAGGTCAAGCACAAGATTGGCACGCCCGGACGAAACTTGGCCACCTGCGTGGCAGTCGTTCCCGACTCGGAACACACAATGATGGCCTTGGCCTTGACGTCAATCGCCGTCTTGACGGCCGAGCTGGCAATCGACTCGGACGTGGACAAGTATCCATACTGCGCCAGCGTGCTGTTGCGGACGGCTTGGTAAAGCATGTTCGTGTTTTGGGCACTCTCTGCTTCGACGCATGTTTGACTCATGATTGTGACGGCGGCCGTTGGGTATTGTCCATTGGCCGTCTCACCCGACAACATGACGCAATCGGTTCCGTCCAAGACGGCATTGGCAACGTCGCTACACTCGGCGCGAGTGGGGCGAGGGTTGGTAATCATGCTTTCCAGCATTTGCGTGGCCGTCACAACTGGCTTGCCGGCAATGTTGGCCTTTCGAATCATGTACTTTTGCGCCAAGAAGACCTTTTCGGGAGGGATCTGCGGAAGTGAGGGAAGCAAGCGTGAGTCGGTGTGACAGGCTAACTTTGTTCAAAAACAAAACTGAAGTATTTCATACATACCTCCATTCCAAGATCACCACGAGCCACCATGATGGCATCCGTCGCTTCCAAAATGGCATCATAATTCTCGAGTCCCTCCTGATTCTCAATCTTGCAGATAATCTTGATACCTTCGGCGTTGTGCTCCTTGAGAATCTCGCGAATCTTGTGCACATCCTCCGCCTTTCGAACGAAGGATGCCGCAATAAAGTCAATCTCGTTTGGAATACCCCAATTGACAATGTCATCAATATCCTTGTCCGTCAACGTTGGCAAGTCCACGACGACGCCAGGAAGATTCATGTTTTTGCGCTCGCCAATGGCCACAGTATTTTCAATGCGAGTTTCGACCGTCTTTTCCGCTTCATTCGTCGAAAGCACCGTCAAGACCAATGAGCCATCCGCCACTAGAATTTGCTGTCCCTTGGTAACATCCCGCGCCAAGTTTGGGTAGGAGCAAGCAATCTTGGTCGAGTCGCCCTTGAAGTCATAGTCGGCCGTGAGCGTCAGCGTATCGCCCTTGTTCAGCTGCACCTTGTTGGCGCCGTTGGCAAAGAAGCCAGTGCGAATCTCGGGTCCCTTGGTGTCAAGCATGACGGCTGTTGAGTGAATGAATTGGGTGAGAGACAGTAGCGAGTGATAACTGACAATGACATGAGACTTCATGAACGAATCTTGAACTCAATTGCCATTGAATAGCAGCTTCATCATCGCCCTTCTCACCAGACAAAACGCTCAACTTCTCCTCTTCTATGATATCTCGCTCTTTCAGATCCGATATACATCAATGACATCCATTCCAATCATGATGCAATATAAAAGTACGTACCAACATGCTTATTCTTCTTCTTTGCTGCTTGACGCAATCGATCCAAACAAGCCTTGTGTCCCTCATGGTCTCCATGCGAAAAGTTGAATCTGGCCACTGCCAATCCAACATCCATGAGTTCCTCCAGCTGCTCCACCTTCCAGCAGGCTGGTCCAAGCGTGCAAATAATCTTGGACTGGGCCTGCGAATCGTTGACTCCCAAAATGCTTTCCAGCGTAATGTTGGCGCCGCGAAGCTCGGGGCCGCTGGTGCTCGTTTGACTCAATGACATATTAGTAGTGATAAAAGGAGAAGGCTACTTGTTGTGATGGATGGATGCAGCAATGCAGCAATGCAAATTGTAATGCGAGAAGCAGCCAAGGTCGTTGTCGGGAAGCAAGCATGCAAGCGATGCATGGTGGAAAGCGGCGGCGCGGTGGCGAAACTGACGTACTTCTGCAGTTGTCGGAGCGGGACAAAAGTCGCAGCGGTTATTGGGTCGTGGTGGCGCGCCATGTTCAAAGTTCAAAGATCGACACGAGGCAAACCAAAACCAACAGGACTAATCTACCATGTTCTTCTCCAACACAGCCGCACGAAAGGAGAAGCTCTGCGAGCCGCTCAAGGGTCCTCCACCAGGTCGTTACCCTTGCAATCCGACGCTCCTGCTGGGAATTCCACGATTCATCGCCGAGGAGCTGCACCATGTACTCATCAACGACTTGGTGTATTCGCGCACCAGCAAGCTCCAGCAAGAGTTGAATCCTCGTCTCTCCGACTTGGATCTATTGCAAATTCTTGAAAACTTGTCGGGGTCAGACTTGATCAATTTGACAAAAGCCTATAATGGAAGTATTTTGGTTCTGGATGACGACATTTACGTCAATGACACCGATCAAGTGAGTGCAGCAAAGCTTGAACAGGTCTCTGCTTTAGCTCCCTTTCAGGCAATTGTCGTTCACTCCAATTTCGTGTACGAAGATTCGATTCGTGAGTTTACTGTGATGAGCTACAATCAGCATGGGACGTCGGTGGTATACATGTCGATTGAAGGAATCTTTGACATGTCAGCCTTGCGGCAAGCGTTTGGAATTGACTGGAACCTTTCCGCATACACAAAGCGCCAGATTCAACTCACAGCAAGCCAGGGCCACCGCATACTTGGCCGAAACGCGTTTCACCCGCACGACACGTACACAAAGGCACATTACGTCACTTCACGTCGAGCCGAGGAAGAGTTGTTTGCCGAATGCGTTGATCCGACGGACTATGAGGGAGAGGACGACGATGAAATGCCGGCTCCATCTCCAGGCTCGCCAGCGTTGGCTCATATTGACGGCAACAAGAGCGTTTCGTACTTTGGTTTTGTGAATTCACTGGATGTTTCCTACGGCGCAATCATGTATCGACTTTGCTTTGCGGCGGAATTTGACAAGGTTGAGAAAAGCAATTGACCAAGTTAATTTGGAGGAACCAAATGCTTGCTGACGGCATTCGATTTCGTAAATATAATTCTCGCGACACACTTATTACATAGGCAGCTAACCTGATTTTAGTAGTTTTAGTACTTAAGCATTCAAGTCTACCTATGCCTCCGCTGTCCAACAATCGTCCAGCCATTTCGCAAATGCTCATGTAAAAGTCGCGAGAGCAGTACAGCAGTAGACTGCTTGGGCAGCGAGTATACTTCTTGATTGTCGTTTCGACTAACAGTAAATCGCACTTTAGAGCCTGAAAGCAGTCGCAAATGCTAGCACGAGAGCAGTGTATTCCAATTTCAATTCGAATCATGCTGAGGGCTTGCATCACCCCAAAGATAAATCCCGTGATTTGCATTTGGTATGTATTTGGGCAATTCCCAACGCAACAATGGTTCGACGTTCGCAGCACGCGATGGCAAGATTTCTGCGTCGAGGATCGGGTGTGCTTACTACGACGTGCTTAGCGCACCGGAAGGCTCGTAATATAATTTGCTGAGACGGTTTGACAAGCATGATACAATAATAAGCATACTCAATACATCATTACTTTAGACACCTCTACACTGGAAGACCTCCGCGCCGAGGTCCAAGAATGTTCTCCGCCACTTGGGCTTCACCCAGTCCCAAAATATTTTGACATAGCAAATCACTGTAGGATTGTTGCAGGCGCTCCACCGTCTTGACTTCGGCGGAACGCAAGCACTCGCGAGGGTCGTAGTACTTCTTGTTGGGCTTGTCAGCACCTTCAGGGTTACCAATCTGAGTTTGCAAGTAGTCATGGTACTTGGCTTCGAAACTACGAATACCTTCCCAATATGACCTAAAAAGCGACATTGATAAAGAAGTTAGTCAGTATCAAAACAAACCAATGAAGAATGACAAAATTTATAAAGACCGCAACGTACCATTGGGTGTCCGTGTCAATGTTCATTTTGATGACGCCGTAGCCAATGGACTCTTGGATATCATTGATATCCGATCCACTTCCTCCATGGAAAACAAACTTGACTGGCTTGCCGTCAGCCGGAGCCTTGTCACCAAGCTTTTCCGCAATGTATTCCTGTGCGCGCGACAAGATTTTGGGCTCGAGCTTAACATTTCCTGGTGAATACACGCCGTGCACATTTCCAAAGGCAGCAGCGACAGTGAACGCCTCGCTGATGGGAGTCAACTCCTTGTAAACTTGGTAAATCTCCTCCGGCTTGCTGTACAAGTCCTCGGCAGGTCGGTCCGAGTTGTCAACACCATCCTCTTCTCCACCCGTAATGCCAAGCTCCATTTCCAGCATGATACCAATCTTGGACATTCGCTTCAAGTACGTCTTGCAGATTTCAATGTTTTCCTCAATCGGTTCCTCCGACAAGTCAATCATGTGACTCGAGAACAATGGCTCGCCATGCTGCTCAAAGTATCGCTCGCTTGCCGCAAGGAGTCCATCAATCCATGGAAGCAGCTTCTTGGCGCAATGATCCGTATGAAGAATGACAGGAACTCCATATTGCTCGGCCATGGTTCGTACATGAAAAGCACCCGATACGGCTCCAGCAATAGCAGCCCGATAGTTGGTATTGTCTAGTCCCTTGCCGCCGTAAAACTGCGAACCGCCCGAGGAGAATTGAATGATAATGGGAGCGTCGTTGCGGCGAGCCGCCTCAAGACAAGCGTTGATACCCGATGAGCTGACGCAATTGACTGCTGGAATGGCGTAGCCTGTTCAGTGATGAGTGAATGGAGAGTGCAGATAAGAAAACGAATTGTTCAGGAAAATGACGTCTGAATGCGTGACAAACGAAGTCTCCCAAAAACGAAGCGCTGTAAAGCCATGAATTTCGGCCGACATGGTCTCCAATTCAAGCCAGCAAGAAGCTGTCAATCAATTGTATAACTTTCAGAAGCAAATCAGACTAGCCGAGTCCTCCAAGAGGTCCATTCGTTCCGTTTCATTCACTTGTTCCTCCGTTTCCCAGCAACATTGGCTTACCTTTCTTCTTGGCATCCTCCAAAAGGTCAACGACAGCCTGTCCACTCAGAACTCCAGGATGGACTGAATCTGGCATATTGGGGTACTTGGTGATGGCACATTCCGCCTCGCACGGCAAGCCAAGCTCGCCCGCCGATCCAGAGAGCGCAGAATTGCTGCTGCAACTTTTTGGAGCGGAATGAGTTGCAAAGGCGACTGCGACTTGCGGCAAGAGCAGTAATGCAAGGACTTTCATCATCATTCCCTACGTATATCTCACAGACTTATTTCAGAGGGTCGAATAAACGATCGTATGAAAGGTCAACAGGTTTGACGATGGTGATGAAACTCATTGTCGACGACGAAACCTCATCGTCGCGGATCTTGCGGCTCGCAAGCGCAACTGATGACGTACGTGCGTCGGCGCGCCAGCCCGGTGCCATAACCGGTCCGACATCCATTCTTTAAAATTCGCGCGCGCCGTGCTTCCAACATGCGAGCTACGCTACTTGACCATGGACCATAGTTTGAGCCGCACAGAAACGCATGCACAAGTCATGGTATATAAGTGCGCTACAGTATAAATGTACATGCAAAAATCCCTGTTATATTGTAATATCTACCGATAACATACACTCTCCGTACAGTATTGTCGCTCTGAACTTCAGCCAACCCAAGCATGCCCTTGTAGAGCAGCAACTGGAAATGGGCGACGACGTTGCTGCAACATACGCTCACGGGCGCGTGAGCGAGCTTGCTCACACAGCGACGGATTCTCGTGAGCCAAGTGATAGAATATACAATCCAAATGGTTGCGTACTGCACCAAGCATTTGCAAGCCAGCAGCGTCATCTCCAATGTCCAACTTTAGGTATTTACGGCCCGCCATATTAAGCATTGGAATCGTTTGAAGGCTGCTCTTGAAGTTGGCTGTCCAAGGCTCAATCCGTCCCGATTGCAAGCGAATAGTACAAACACTGTAGTTCGACTTGAGAGCTTCCGCAAGCCAAGGTGATTCGTTTAGTTTCGGAGCGTCGTCCGAAAGCGAGCTGCAATGCACCGCGATATGCTTGAGTTTGTCGTTATCAGGAGCAACGCATGCAGCCAACGCTTCATCCAGATCTGAAACAAACTCATGGACAAAGATTGTTAATGACTTGAGTTTTAGGCACTGGGCGGCTGCCGATACTAGCTGGGCGATGGCACGATCATTGGCAAGCTCCGTTGCACGCTGATCAGCTCCATTGCCGACACGATGCTCAAGAATGGCGTCACGCCCAATGTGCATACGTTCCAAATGTGTCAGAAGATGGACACTCTGCGCCATCGTACGAAAAAAATCAGCCGTTTGCTGTCCTGGAAAGCGTAAACCATGACATGTTAAGGATCTGATTCCAGAAGCGGTAATGGCAATTGCTAATGTCGACGGATCAGCAAATGAGATTTCCATCATACTGAGACAAAATATACGTGATGCAGCAATTCCTTGACAAAGTATCTCTTGCGACCGTTCCGTGCGAACGTCCAAATTCAAAAAATTAAAAGTGGCACTTTGCGTGCTACCCTGACCCATGCTGCGCAGCAGACCCGCAATGGCAAAAGCTGCGTCGGGCAAGATGCTCGAACTGATCCCGTGGCTCCCTGCCAAAGTGACGAATTTCAAGGTGCGTATCGAGTTCAAGGCTGGCAGAATCATTGGGTAACTCTCAGTAGGAATGACAAGATAGATATTCTCGAGCGACGAGTGGTCATTGAGGGCCGCATGGAGCTCGCGGAAGACTTGTTCATTTGCGAATCGACTCTGAAGATGCAAGAGTTTGATGAAAGGCATGTTTCGAAGAATAGTAGCATGGCGTACACTGAAAGTACTGTCGCCTCTAAAAGGGCCATAAATGCTTGCCGTCTTTGTCATGGCAGCCAATGTCGTGTACAGCAATTCCATAATCGGCGTTCGCAGCTCAAAGCTCGCTTCCAGGCGGAGGCCAGAAACGCGATTATTCTTTTCCAAAGCCTTGGCGGTCTTGTTCGCGTCAATCTCGCGCAAGTTAGAAAAGTTGTTTACAAAGACCGAGTCAATCACAAGCGCATGGATTCTTGATCCGTCACTTGTCACTTTCCGGATGAGCTCCTCGTGACCTTCATTTTCCTCCCAATTGATATCCATGATTGCTTGCTAGTGATCAGACTTGAGAGCAAAGCTACGCGGATGAACTTGAATCAAAGCAAGCGTGGCGAAGCGGCGGAGCGGAAGCGGAAATCAATGAGAGGACCATGGCGACAATTCTGCGCGGACGGTTGTCGCAGCAGTACCAGAAGTTCAGTTTAGCTACGTGCGCCGCACCTAGCTGACAAGGCATCCATGGTCACTACTATATTCGGCGGGAAACATAGCACCACCATATCAATGCAGAAAGAAGCTAATTAACATTAAAAACTTTCAAGCAAACAGTTTTTATATTTCAATCGTATTTCATACAAAACGGAACAGTGCGACTCGTTCGAGGCAGTTCAAAGTGCATCCTAGTAATCCCAAGCGTCTAAACACCAGCAAGTTCGTCATTTGGATCCAGCGTCGCGTATCAAGCTATATCGGCATTGAGCCCGAGCAAGAAGTCAATGGAAGCCGTCTCGAGGCCAAAGTTGCGAATCGTTGTAATATGCTTGAGCGCTTTCAAAAAGCAATGACGATTCGCTCACCTTGGGGATTGCCGGCGAGTCGAGTGACTTGCAGTAGACGTGAATTCCATCAAGCTCGCGGTTCTCTGGACAAAGCAAGCAGCAAGTGCATAGTCCAGCTTTGGAACATTCTTGTTCAGACCAAAAGTCAGTGACTTAAATTCATGGCATTGAGCCGCTGCCAACGCAGTTTCGCCACGACAAGATCGTCAACGAGCCACGTGGCTTCAGTGTCATGGTCGTCATCGAGTCCACCAGCAACTGGGGATGCACCAGCTCAGCGATTCCAATCGATGCATGCTATGGATCCATGCGCCAGCGACGAGAAGAAAATTGCCGCTTCTTACCCGGCAAAGTCCAAGCAAATGAATGCAAGGCATTTACAGTTAATTGATGCAGTCAATGCGTCCGTATCGGATCAGCAAATTTGCAGTCGCACAAGAGAAGGGTTTGAATGCTTGACAAGAGCATTGCAGAGGACATCTTGGGTCCCATCCAAAGTTGAATCCCAGGACAAGAGCTCGAGCTCCGAGCCTTGCGCAAATCAGAGTCGCCATGACATGCATTACGGCCGCGCAGAGCGGAACGCCTAGGACACAAGGATTGCGCAAGACGACTTGTTCAAAGGATGCTTCGAAAGCTACTTTGGAATACTATAGTAATCCATTGGAATGTCAGTAAATATGAATGGTTGTGGAGCATGTCGGCCAGCTTGCGCATGACATCTACCTCCCGTCAAGTCGCCGAGAAGGTTCAGTATCTGGAGATGCGGGCCTGCAATGATAGTAATGTTTTCCGTTGCACTTCCTGCTGCCTTTCCCCTCGTCTGAGGCTGCTTCCTCTGCCGACGGCCGATGACACCACAGTGCGCAGTGCGCCGTCCCGAAAACCAGCCACTTATGTAGACAGTGATCGTGTTATGGTCCCTTTTTTAGCTTCTAAGCACTATCGAACATGATTGTCACTTCCAGTTGTAACTGTTCGAGAGCTCTGTAATGGTGGCTGGATGCTTTCATCACAAAATCGCAAGTCATTTTTCGTGTTTATGTGCATGACGCATGCAGGGGTTAAGCATGGTAATCTCGCAGATTATTGAACAATCATTTCAGGCGTCATCATTTTCCCAATTCTTTGCAACTGTATAGCCTTGTCTCGCTCGTCATTTAAAGTTGACACCAGCTGTATCCTGCGCAGCAGCAAGCACGATTGATTCCTCGACACCAACCATCACACCATGCGGGCGGCCGATTGCATGCATTCACCTCCTCATCTCCTTTCAACGATTATCGGTAGACCTATTGACACATTGCTATCAACTCATTCCCAAGACTCGATGCTGTAAACACTGCAATGACGCAAATGGTGCTCTCATGATTCGTGATGCAAACGTGCATCAATGTGCAGTTGCCAGGTGGCAGCTCACTAGCCATCGTCCATCAATCTCTGTCAGAATCTTCAGTTCGTAGTGAGCTGCAACATACTGCTAGCGATGGTCTCGACTCGCTCAATGACTGCTGCCGCCGCCGCCGCCCTTTCTGTTTCGATATTGAACAGCACGGACGACTCATTGGCGACAGTCGCTCGTCATTCCGCCATACTTCTTCCGGATCGACCGAACGAAACAAGGAAAGGTGAGCGAATCAAGAAAGCCGACAAGACGGAAATTATGATCTCATCAAATGACTGTATCGTCGGAAACACTTTACCCGTGGCGGCGGCGGTGGCAGCTACTGCTGCTATTTTCGAACCGAGGATCGTCGAACTCGCCATTTGCGACACAAATGAAGTCGCAACTACGAGTACGAGTAACGCAACTGAGACAACGGCACAAGTCGAGTGGGCCAGGCAAACAGTGACAAAAACAAACGCTGCTTTTGGTGCTCTTCCTCCTGTAGACAAGACGTTGAGCGACGACGCGATGCCGGTCACGCCTTCAGCCGCACTGAAACGGCCGAGTCAAGTGAGGCCAATCAATGCGGTTACTACAGACCCAGTTATTGCAAAGGAACCTAGAATTTGTCGGAATATAGATGCAGGAAAGACGGCAGAGGTTTCGAAAGCAGCTGATGTGATCGCTTTGCCCGCCCAAGAATTGAACGACGCGGCATGGGCCAATGAGACTACTGCTACTGCTACTGCCACTGCTACTGTTACTGCTACTGCTGCAGAGTCAGTAGCTATTCCATTGCGGCTTGCTCCACAGCAAGTAACATCATTGGATCAACTTGCTGATCCAGCATTGAAGGTTGCTTACGCGTCACTATCAGGTCTTGCAGTTGTTGGAGCTGTCTCCGAGTCAGCAATCATCAATGCAACGGATCCACTCGATGGGAAAGGCAACTTGCTTACGACGATTATTTCGCCAATCAAGAGCGCGATGACGACAAGTTCCATGGTGGATTGGCTGTACTGGTTCATGCGTGCCGGAGTGCAAACCATTTGCTTGCTCCGGTATGGTAACAAATTCTTCAGCCTTGCTGCTGCTCTTCTAAACTACTTGCCGAATACGCCGATAATCATGTGGGCGGTTGCACTAAACGCGGTTTCTACAATCATTGGACGGAACGTTGCGTGGTCTGCATATATTGTTTGGATCGCCATCTACTACACGCTTCCATTTATGTTGCCAAAGGTTGGATTCCTCATTTTGGGCTGCGAATAAATTCGAGTACTTGTTTCGCTTGGAGTAAATGATTGCAAAGTTTGCGGGCGCATAAAAGGGAGGAGCTGTACGTACCTTGCAGTAATTGTCGTGTACTGTCGTATTGCGATTCACATGTCTATCGCTTGTGAAGTTAACTCGTATTGTACCGATCCATCTGTTTACATTATTTACTTGTATCTAGCCTTCATCCAGCTGCTTGATCAAACGTAACTTTAAGTGGCATGGGTGATATTTACATGCATCGGCATAAACACATTAGCTGAAATGGAATCATAGTCATCGAGCTCCTTCTACGCGTCATTACTTGATATGCCCCGTCATCACGATTACATAAGCCTCGACAACCGCTCTGACGAGCCGCCATACCTTTGTGACGGTTCGTCGGCTTCGGCGAGAATGCGAAGTCATTTTGTTCTTCACCGTTCACACAACTGGAGCCTGCATGAACTTTCGACCGGCGGTCATTAACATAGCAGCATCGAGTCTTCTACTGTAAGCATAACTACAGATTAATACTACCATGGATGTCAATGAAAGCATCGAACGCAATTTGCGTCAACTTGAAGGCGAGGAATCTACACGCTCAGTCATTCACGTCAAACCGCCCGGTGTCGACGGAATCAGTCACGAGGAAAGTCATATTGTCCCGGTCTACGAGCTGGCTCGCAACGCTCAGCTCTGGCAAGTCACGCAAATACCTCCTGGATTATTTTGGGACTTCTACGTGTCGCGATCAGGCATGGTGGTGCGACTGTCCGAGTGGACGGTCGCAGTATTCTTATTTGACTTGGAGGGCCAATTCACCTCTGAAAACCATATCCGCTTGGCACCAAATATGAACGGAGATGAAAGTGATTACATTGCTGCAGGTCCAACTGTGTACGCATTTGATCCATTAGCAGTTGGTGGAGCGGGAGCGGTAGTTTGTCAGACGTTTGTATCGGTGTCAGCTATTCCGTTGGACGATGCAGCGTTGCATCAAACTCGCCTTGATTTGAAGGATACACTTCAGTTTCTTGTGTCGTTACCAAGCTTAGAATTAGATCAGCCCTATAATCGATATGTTTGGTTTCGTGGGACCGACGACTTCCAAACTTTGCGGCATATGAAGGATTGCTACGCGATAGAGGGCCTGCAAGAGTGCTTCGACAACGACGAATGGAACAACGGCACTGCTATATTTCAGATGGAATCTTTTGAGCCATCAGTGGAGCAATGGGCATTTATTGAATCACTGGAGTTGAAATCCATTCGCATGGAATGTATGGCCTTTCCGTTTACAGTTCTACAGAACACAAAGGCGCTGTTGGCAGTTCTCTACAACGTGCAGATGCAAGGCCCAACTACTGCGCATTCCACTGCTCCTACGACAACAAATACAAGCTTGCGGGTGATATTCGATAAAGATGCATTGTCTTTGGACACTGATGCAAGCGTTGACCAGCTCTTGGACGAGTACATGTCACTTTCACAGTCGATTCAATTCTATAGGGTTTCCATGTCGAATCGAGGATGGCTTCGTTTCTGGTCCTCGCCTGTTATGTCTCAAGACACGACATGCCAGCGACTCCTTTTGGAAGATTGGCATATTGACGGCGCACCAATGACTGCAGAGCACGCTTTGCTTATTCCCAACCGGCAATGGATGTTTTGTCTGATCAACAACGATGGCGTGAATGAAGGGCAGCAGATTGATGGCATTCATGGGCTCACGCTGTTTCGGATTCCATGTTCTTTCACGACCGAAGAAATGAACTACTTTCGACCTGAATTGAATCCTTTTCTGGCAGAGACGCCTCCATTTGACTTTTCTCATCTTGCTCTCCAAGAGTTTCTGCACCGTCATTCCAACGATGCAAGCACGATACGCAATCTTTTGCAACACCATCTTGCAACCTTGGTTGTGCAGCCCCGATCCGCAGAAGCCATTGCCCATGATATGGAAACGTCAATCATTGAGCTGCGAGGCCATGTCATTGACCACCAAGCCATCCTCGACATTATTACAATGTCAAATCAAGAGCACCATGTAGAGCAGGCTCGTGACCAGATGGCGTTACTGTCGCAACTTGACGAAGAATGTCAAAATTGCATTGCTGACGACAATTCTCTGGATGCGCGTATGTATTTCGAATTGGGTAGTGTTGCGGATCTGTCTTTACAGGTTGAAGCGTTGCGTCAAGAAAGTCGAGAGAGTCAAGACGCGATGCAAGCGATGCGTCGAGAGCACCAGGAGCAGCTGCAAGAGAGCCAAGACGCGATGCAAGCGATGCGTCGGGAGCACCAGGAGCAGCTGCAAGAGAGCCAAGACGCGACGGAAACGATGCGTCGGGAGCACCAGGAGCAGCTGCAAGAGAGCCAAGACGCGACGGAAGCGATGCGTCGGGAGCACCAGGAGCAGCTGCAAGAGAGCCAAGACGCGATGCAAGCGATGCGTCAAGAGCACCAGGAGCAGCTGCAGGCGCTGCATCGGGAGCACCAAGGGCAGCAGCTTGCCGCGCAGAATCGCTTCGCGCTTTTGGAGGCGCACATGGTAAGAGTGTTAGCAATGCTTGAGGACGGACGGGGTCATGGCGTCAATAATTCGTAGGGAGCCATCATCCATTGATGCAAAGACGATTTTCTATAAAAAAATGTTACATGATTAAACTGCATAGACTTTGTAGCGACGCAAATCGCGTATACTCGCAAGCTTCGCGTAAGTTGCGGCCGCGTCAATGCAGCACGAATGCATAAAGTAGAACCAATGATTTCCAGGAAACAATTGCCAAAGAATACTGCCGTCGTTGTTCCTGATTCAAATCATAGCCAATGCAAACATTGCTCGTATCCAGTATTTCCAAGTTGAGCACACTTTAATGATAGAAGAAGGAAGCTTGGTAATGACGTGCCGCGTGGAAGCCGCGTTGAACTAGCGCTGACTCAAAGGCCCTCCTCCTCGTCGCATGCATAGAGTAGGGCTCATAATTCCAATCTAGTCAAGGCAAGTAATATGGAGTTGGCGCTGCTAAAGTTCCAAGTGTAGTTTTGTCGTGCATGTTGCATCTTGTTGACCTTGATGGCTGGCCTTCTCCTCGCCCCAAGCTTCATGGATTGTTAGCTACTCCACTGAGAACGACATGAAATGACTCCTTTCATTATGAACTAATCGCATCGTCGCATCGTCGCATCGTCTTGCGAGTCAATTGAATGTTGGAGCCATGACAATACATGGTGACGACTGCCAATCCTAGCTCAGCTTGTCGTTTCGTTCGTTGAGAATGGACCTTTGTACGTTCCGTCTATTCCGATCTTGCTCAAAGCCATATGCAACGTTTTCGCTTGTGATTGTCGTTTCGATGCTTGACTGGCCGATGGCGCCGCAAGTCATTAGTCGTCGTTTGCAAATTCTGTCAGCATGTCTGATTCCGTCAGACGTGACACATGCAGACGCACAAACCATGACGTTTCAAGTCGATTGTCTCATGATATCAAGTCGAGGTAAACGATCCGCTAGAGTACAGTACTTCCCAGCTTTGTGACTTGCCAAAAAGTCACGTCATGGCATGGTCGAAATTAATGTGCGGCGACGAACATGAGCGCCCGGAACGCTCGCTGATTTGTAGTAAAAGTCGTACCGGTACCAGATTTCATTCCCGCTAAATGGCAGAGATAAGTTAACGGCTTCCCGCTTACTTAACGCCATGCTTGTCACCAACTGCACGCATGCACAAGCTTTGTATGTTGTAGTCTGATGTTTAAATTTAGGTGTTGCCTTGGGGCCTGCCAGACCACTGCACTGAGCTTGATCTTGGATCATTTTGGAGCACATTGACAGCATTAATGGGAACCTAACTGGAGCAGCCAAGTCCTGTTAGTCATGACCGTATCAATGTTGTAGGCCTCCAGGCAGTCCTTTTTGCACCATTTGAGACAATGCACCTGTCAATGGCACACCCTGGACAGGTATTGCCTGACTCATTGGGTATTTGGGTGGTCAGGGCATGGGGCGTTTAACAGGGAAGAATCTACAACTTGTGGTGTTGGCCATACCCACAGTGGAGGCCATACCCATGGTGTCAGCCTCCAGGCAGTCCTTTTTGCACCATTTGAGACTCTGCACCTGTCAATGGCATACCCTGGACATGTTTTGCCTGACTCATTGTGTATTTGGGTGGCCAGGGCATGGGGCGTTTGACAGGTCAGAATTGACAACTTGTAGTGTTGGCCATACCCACCGTGGAGGCCGTTCCCATGGTGTCAGCCTCCAGGCAGTCCTTTTTGCACCATTTGAGACTCTGCACCTGTCAATGGCATACCCTGGACATGTTTTGCCTGACACATTGGGTATTTGGGTGGCCAGGGCATGGGACGTTTGGCAGGTCAGAATCTACAACTTATGGTGTTGGCCATACCCACAGTGGAGGCGCGCCGTACCCATGGTGTCAGCCTCCAGGCAGTCCTTTTTGGCAACATTTGAGACTCTGAACCTGTCAATGGCATACCCTTGACATGTTTTGCCTGACTCATTGGGTATTTGGGTGGCCAGGGCATGGGGCGTTTGACAGGGAAGATTCTGCAACTTGTGGTGTTGGCCATACCTACAGTGGAGGCCGTACCCATGGTGTCAGCCTCCAGGCAGTCATTTGTGCACCATTTAAGACTCTGCATCTGTCAATGGCATACCCTGGACATGTTTTGTTTGACTCATTGGGTGTTTGGGATGTTGGCACCATTCTGGTGTATTTTGGGCACCTACAGGGCTTGCTGTATGACAAGTCGCAGAGTGGCGAAGTCAAGAGCCCAAACCCTAATTAGCTTGTGTCGAGTCCGCAGCTGTCGTATGTGACATGTGAATGAAGAAAGTGCGCAACCGTCGTGTGGATGCGTTGTATGAATGGAACGACTGATTACGACTGATGTAATGTGATTGAAAGAAACGGATTGATCGGATGATCTTCCGAGTGGTCGATGTAGCGATGTAGCAATAAGCTCACAATATAGAACTACAAGTTTGCAACGAGAGTGCAGTCATATTCGTGTAGTAGTGAGCGCAAGACTATTCGACGAGCCATCTCCATCAAGAGCTGTACAGACCGTGGCCAACGACCCTGTATCGGAGCTTTTTGGAGGTAAGACGTTGACTGCAAAATCGTCAACGGTGTTAGATTAACATTTCAGTGCTTTGAGAGCAAGAACGAGTGAGGGAGTTATCGTGACACATTTGTCTGCAGCAAGTCCGATTCCTCTGATCAACCTCCACCATGGCGACGATTGATGTAACAACCTACAAGCGTGCCGTCGGTAAAGTCTTCAACATTCCGTGGCTCGCAGCATCCGCAACTTGGGACCCAAACGTCCCTACCGCAGCATGCTTCGAAGCCAAAGAACTCATGACTGCGGAGGCGATGGCCGAGTTGTCGGAACAAGATGTGATGAACATTAAGACCCAGTACCATTGGTTGACGATACGAACAAGCCGATTGCGCAAGCTCATAAGTTGGATTCACGAGCAACGTCGGATGACTGCACAATGTCAAGACCTGGAGAAAGACCACATTACGAGCCGAGACCTACCAGTAGCACCGGGGTCACCAACCGCAGGCAACCGCAGTTTCGGAGACTTCAGCGTTATCGGAGGCAACAACACCACGACAAAGCGACACGACATCAAGTTGGATCTGAAGACCATGCTGGAGTTCAAGAACAATCGCAAGTTCTGCTCCTACTGGTGGGCCTTCAAGAACCGCATGCAAAGCGAGCGACTTGGCTACTTTTGGGACGACGAGTTCAAGGCACCAGCTGCACTCGAGCCCCCCAGTGACACAAAGGTCCTCGCTCTATATAAAGGCTGAAACATGACTGGGGTGGAGTGTACACTACTTCGCGAGCCTGTCCTTGTCTTTGGACATCCACGAAGTTGTCACTCCCCTACACTACACCGCAGTCGTGCGATATTGAGTGCGTTAGATCCAACTGCAACACACGACTAAAGGAGTCCTTCGCTTTCGCGGTCCTACTCCCCGGAGTTCGTACTCCCAGGCGCTCGTGGCCTGACGTCAGCACTCGTGGCTTGACGCGTCGCGTGACTGCAGTTAAAGATTCGGCCCTTTTTGCATTGGGACTCGAACCCCCGACCACTGTCGAGATCAATCCCCGACGTACTCCACCAAACACGTGGCGACTCCTTACCCGCGATCAGCAACACGAAGTGTTTGAACGCCGTGGTACGAGTCGAGCGGCCAGTGCTGTACGTCACGTGTTTCAACCAAATATATAAGCCTGGAGTACCCGGGAATCGCACCCGAGGCATCTCGAAACGTAACTATACTACCCCAGTGACACAAAGGTCCTCGCTCTATATAAAGGCTGAAACATGACTGGGGTGGAGTGTACACTACTTCGCGAGCCTGTCCTTGTCTTTGGACATCCACGGTCACTCCCCTACACTACACCGCAGTCGTGCGATATTGAGTGCGTTAGATCCAACTGCAACACACGACTAAATGAGTCCTTCGCTTTCGCGGTCCCTACTCCCCGGTCTCTCTCCCAGGCGCTCGTGGCCTGACGTCAGCACTCGTGGCTTGACGCGTCGCGTGACTGCAGTTAAAGATTCGGCCCTTTTTGCATTGGGACTCGAACCCCCGACCACTGTCGAGATCAATCCCCGACGTACTCCACCAAACACGTGGCGACTCCTTACCCGCGATCAGCAACACGAAGTGTTTGAACGCCGTGGTACGAGTCGAGCGGCCAGTGCTGCAGGTGGTTCGACATCAGCAACACAGGCAGGCACCACGCAGACGACGAGTACAACACGCAACGCAAACGTCGCAGCCACTTCATCAGCGGCAACGACGGCGAGTGCGGCGACCAAGCGTGTGAACAACACCAGCCGTGGCTCAGCGATGCAAAGTTTCTTAGGTCCAGACCAGCCCACGACTACGACTCGGGGAGCAAATATTGCTCAGAGTCGCAAGTACAAAGTCACGAGCATTGACTTGGATAAGCATTCAGCGTCAACTGTCGATTGCGGCGCAAGTGGCGGAGTATGGGGAGCGGACGGCCGCATCCTTACCGAGGACAAGTTCCACAAGATTGAAGTCACTGGAGTTGGTGGTCTCAAACTTCTGGACCTGTCAACCGTCACAGCAGTCGCCAAGCTTAAGAGCACCGAGGGTTGGGTCGTCGGCGAGTTCCATAATTACGCATATTCTGGAACCGGCAAGACGATTCATTCGAGTATGCAGATGGAAGCCTTTGGACTTCATGTCAACGACAAGCATTACAACTTTGGTGGCAAGTTACGAATTGAAACGCCAGACGGATACAAGTTTATGCTCGGAATGGAAAGTGGCATGGCGACCTTGCCAATGTTTCCAGTGTCGGCGCATGAGCTTCACACCTTACCTCGGGTCATGATGACCTTTGATGGGCCTTGGGATCCGAATGAGTTTGACGTCGAGCCGACCAAGGACAATGACTATGACTCTTCGGATGATGATGACAACGAGAACGACGTACCAGACTTGTTGTCACGCGATGAAGACGACGAAGACAGTGACGATGAAGAGGGCTTCACGCCTGTGACACGTTCGCGTACGCGGAATCGCACCCATCGTCAGAGCAACGTGGCTTATACGAATCTCGGACATGACAATCAACCTGTTTACACCAAGAAGGAGCTGAATGTTTGTGCCGTCGTACAGAAGTACAATGCTGATCTCATCTATCAGCCCTACAAGTCTATCCTGCCAAAGAAACCTGATATCGATGCATTGCTGCCGAACTTTGCATGGTACCCAGCGCAGACGATCAAGGATACTTTGCGCCACAGCACGCAGTTCAATATGCACGAGTGCCAATACCCCCCACGAATGCATCGAAAGAGCCGATTCCTGAACGTCTACCCTCTAGATGATCGAGTGGCCCATGACACCATGTTCTTCGACGAACCAGCCATGGATGATCATATCGACGGACATGCAGGGTGCACATGCGTGCAGCTATTCAATGGTTGTCGCAGTCAGATCATTGTTGTGTATCCCATGCAGACGAAAGGTGACGTACCGAAATGATTTCATGATTTCATCTGTGAGTTTGGAGCTCCGTTGGAAGTCTTCTCGGATAATGCAAAAGAAGCGATGAGTGCCAAGTTTGACGAAGTAATGCGCGAGTTCATGAATCGCCGTCGTCATACATCGGAGCCGTACTATCAGAATCAAAATCCAGCTGAGCGCATCATCGGGCATGTAAAGGAAAGTCATGAATGACTTATGGACCAAACGGGCACTCCGGCATGCTTCTGGCTACGCGCTTTACTCTTTCAGACTGAGATGTACCGTCATTTGTCGCATCCAGCCTTGGACGGCAAGTCTCCCATCGAGTTTATCACTGGGCAAGTCCCCGATGAGTCGAAGTATTTGCATTTTTGTTGGTTTGAAATTGTCAACGACGTACTCCACCAAACACGTGGCGACTCCTTACCCGCGATCAGCAACACGAAGTGTTTGAACGCCGTGGTACGAGTCGAGCGGCCAGTGCTGCAGGTGGTTCGACATCAGCAACACAGGCAGGCACCACGCAGACGACGAGTACAACACGCAACGCAAACGTCGCAGCCACTTCATCAGCGGCAACGACGGCGAGTGCGGCGACCAAGCGTGTGAACAACACCAGCCGTGGCTCAGCGATGCAAAGTTTCTTAGGTCCAGACCAGCCCACGACTACGACTCGGGGAGCAAATATTGCTCAGAGTCGCAAGTACAAAGTCACGAGCATTGACTTGGATAAGCATTCAGCGTCAACTGTCGATTGCGGCGCAAGTGGCGGAGTATGGGGAGCGGACGGCCGCATCCTTACCGAGGACAAGTTCCACAAGATTGAAGTCACTGGAGTTGGTGGTCTCAAACTTCTGGACCTGTCAACCGTCACAGCAGTCGCCAAGCTTAAGAGCACCGAGGGTTGGGTCGTCGGCGAGTTCCATAATTACGCATATTCTGGAACCGGCAAGACGATTCATTCGAGTATGCAGATGGAAGCCTTTGGACTTCATGTCAACGACAAGCATTACAACTTTGGTGGCAAGTTACGAATTGAAACGCCAGACGGATACAAGTTTATGCTCGGAATGGAAAGTGGCATGGCGACCTTGCCAATGTTTCCAGTGTCGGCGCATGAGCTTCACACCTTACCTCGGGTCATGATGACCTTTGATGGGCCTTGGGATCCGAATGAGTTTGACGTCGAGCCGACCAAGGACAATGACTATGACTCTTCGGATGATGATGACAACGAGAACGACGTACCAGACTTGTTGTCACGCGATGAAGACGACGAAGACAGTGACGATGAAGAGGGCTTCACGCCTGTGACACGTTCGCGTACGCGGAATCGCACCCATCGTCAGAGCAACGTGGCTTATACGAATCTCGGACATGACAATCAACCTGTTTACACCAAGAAGGAGCTGAATGTTTGTGCCGTCGTACAGAAGTACAATGCTGATCTCATCTATCAGCCCTACAAGTCTATCCTGCCAAAGAAACCTGATATCGATGCATTGCTGCCGAACTTTGCATGGTACCCAGCGCAGACGATCAAGGATACTTTGCGCCACAGCACGCAGTTCAATATGCACGAGTGCCAATACCCCCCACGAATGCATCGAAAGAGCCGATTCCTGAACGTCTACCCTCTAGATGATCGAGTGGCCCATGACACCATGTTCTTCGACGAACCAGCCATGGATGATCATATCGACGGACATGCAGGGTGCACATGCGTGCAGCTATTCAATGGTTGTCGCAGTCAGATCATTGTTGTGTATCCCATGCAGACGAAAGGTGACGTACCGAAATGATTTCATGATTTCATCTGTGAGTTTGGAGCTCCGTTGGAAGTCTTCTCGGATAATGCAAAAGAAGCGATGAGTGCCAAGTTTGACGAAGTAATGCGCGAGTTCATGAATCGCCGTCGTCATACATCGGAGCCGTACTATCAGAATCAAAATCCAGCTGAGCGCATCATCGGGCATGTAAAGGAAAGTCATGAATGACTTATGGACCAAACGGGCACTCCGGCATGCTTCTGGCTACGCGCTTTACTCTTTCAGACTGAGATGTACCGTCATTTGTCGCATCCAGCCTTGGACGGCAAGTCTCCCATCGAGTTTATCACTGGGCAAGTCCCCGATGAGTCGAAGTATTTGCATTTTTGTTGGTTTGAAATTGTCAAGCGAGCGGCGTACTGGCTTGGTCCCAACATGACGTGCGGAGACGACCTGACGTACTTCATCTGTGACTGCGAGACCCACGAGATCATGACGCGATCGGTCTGCTTACCCCGAAACGACTAAAAATTTTTGAACCTTTGCGTACCGGCACCTGCTTCCCCAGTCATGAAAGAAGGGGAGCTGCGTCTCTATACTGTACCTGGTCTAGGTGGTGAGATCCTTATGCCGGAAATGATCAAGAAGATTACCGACGCCAACAGCAGAGACGATAATTCTTTCATTCCTGACGAAGACGATACCCCTTTGGTTGAGACGGTGGAATACCCGGAAGATGACGATATGACCGACGGGGACGAAGATCCTAATCCTGCCGATGACGACGACGACAAGCCAAAGAAGAAAAACATCAATCCGTGGCGCAAACTCCCGAAGTATGCACCCAATGAACTTATTGGCAAGTCGTTTCTCATGAAGACGGATGACGGGCAAGAAGTTCGAGCGACCGTCATGAGCAAGCTGAACAACCGCGACGCCCAGAACCATCAGAACATTAAAATGATGCTGAAGCTTGGTAACGGCGAAGCGGACGAAGTCATGTCGTATGTCGAAGTGAACCAAGACATGGCGAATCCTGAGCGTAAATGGTTCTTCAAGGAGATTCTAGACCATCAGGGTCCGCTGACGAGCAAGTCCAAGAACTGGAAGCACTCCAAGTGGAACGTCCTTGTGCAATGGGACAATGGATCCAAGACTTGGGAGCCTCTCAACGCGATGATCAAAAGCGACAAAGTATCAGTGGCAGCCTACGTGCAAAAGCATAATCTTCTCGACAAGGACGGATGGGCATCGTTGAATCAATGGGCCCGGAATGCCAAGAAGGTTGCGCGCAAGGTGGCGACCTCCCAAATGGAGCAGCAGAAGAACGGACCGCGCTACAAGTTTGGAGTCCAAGTACCCCGAGATTGGAAGGAAGCGCAACGTTTGCAGGAAACTGCAGGGCACACAAAGTGGACGGATGCGGAAGGCGTGGAGCTTGCGAACCTGGACGAGTACGAGACGTTTCAAGATCTCGGTCCGAGTTCCACCACAGCACCACCAACTGGTTACCAAAAGATCCGAGTCCATTTTGTGTACAATGTCAAGCACGATTTGCGATACAAGGCACGTCTCATTGCAGGCGGCCACATGACGAAAGACAACGACGATGCCTACTCCAGTGTTATCTCATTGAAGGCAATGCGTCTAGCTCTCATCATTGGAGAAGCAAACGGCAAGAAGTGCATGGTTGGTGACATTGGGAATGCTTACCTCGAAGCGTTCACCAAGGAGAAGGTATACTTCGTTGGAGGCCCCGAGTTTGGGGAGCGCGAAGGACACATCCTGGTCATCATCAAGGCTTTGTATGGATTGCGAACGAGCAGAGCACAATTTCACAAATGCTTAGCCAATGCCCTACTTGCGGAAGGGTGGAAGCCGTCCTATTGCGATTCCAATTTGTGGATCAAGGACGCCGGCGACAGCTACGACTACCTCTGTGTATGGGTCGACGATCTGTTGAATATTTCAGACGATCCAGCAGCGTTCTTCAAGATGCTAGAGGAGAAGTACAAGTTTAAGCTCAAAGGTGTTGGACATCCCGAGTATCATTTTGGCGGTGACTTTGGACGAGACCCTGACGGAACCCTTTACTGGTCGGCCAAGACCTAGTTGCGAAACTCTTGGCGCAGTACGAGCGTTTGTTTGAAGGTCCTCCAAAGAAGTATTCATCACCAATCGACAAAGACGACCATCCCGAACTTGACCAAAGCAAGCTACTGAATGACCAAGAGAAGAAGATTTACCAGTCTCTAGTCGGAGCACTTCAGTGGGCGATTACTTTGGGATGATTTGACATTGCCGTAGCAGTTGTGAGTCTGTTGCGATTCCGTGTGGAGCCACGCAAGGGACACCTGCAGCGGGTGAAGCAAGTCTGTGGATATTTGCGAGAGTTACCGGACGCAGAATCCGTTTCCGTACGAAGTGGCCAGCCAACGAGGAGCACTTCGGTACCATGGAGGAACAAGATTGGGAGCACAGCGTTTACGGGAAGGACGGAGTTGATGAAATGTTGGACGTCTACCCACCGCCAAAGGGTGTGACTGTACAAACATCAACTTTTGAGGATGCGTGTCTCATGCATTGCATGGTGACAGGCAAGTCATTGGAAGGAGTTTTGTCATTTGTCAACCAGACGCCTGTCGACTGGCATTGCAAACTCCAGGCTACAGTTGAGACTGCAACCTTTGGATCTGAATTTGGCATAGCAAAGAGTGGGACGGATATCAGCATTTCTCTACGTGCGTCACTCATGGCTATGGGCGTACCATTGGAGAAGTCTGCCTGGATGTACGGAGACAACCAAGCAGTGATTACGCAATCTACAATCCCAAGTTCGACGTTGTCCAAGCGACACAATGCGTTGGCCTATCATCGTGTTCGTTGGGCAGTTGCTGCGGGGATTATCAAGTTTGTGAAGATTGACGGAAAGGAGAACATTGCGGACGTACTTACCAAGTACCTGCCGTACTGTGATGCGATGCCATTGCTCAAGCCAGTTTTGTTTTGGCGCGGCGATACATCGTATGCAATTGTGAAGGACAAGAATGCGGCTACAACGAGCAGCGTACCCAAGGGGAGTGAGCAGAGCGGCGAAGTCAAGAGCCCGAACCCTAATTAGCTTGTGTCGAGTCCGCAGCTGTCGTATGTGACATGTGAATGAAGAAAGTGCGCAACCGTCGTGTGGATGCGTTGTATGAATGGAACGACTGATTACAACTGATGTAATGTGATTGAAAGAAATGGATTGATTGGATGATCTTCCGAGTGGTGGATGTAGCGATGTAGCGATAAGCTCACAATATAGAACTACAAGTTTGCGACGAGAGTGCAGTCGTATTCGTGTAGTGGCGAGCGCAAGACTATTTGACGAGCCATCTCCATCAAGAGCTGTACAGACCGTGGCCAAGGACCCTGTATCGGAGCTTTTTGGAGGTAAGACGTTGACTGCGAAATTGTCAACGGTGTTACTGTAGGGGCATTTGAATGTCACGGCATACTTGAGCCTGTGATGGTGACAAGTTGTCACCAGAATGGTGCTAGCATCCATATTTCAGGTGCGCTATAATGATGTTGGCACCATTTTGGTGTATTTTGGGCACCTACAGGGCTTGCTGTAGGGGCGTTTGAATGTCACGGCATCTGCAGGCTGAGACTGGTGACAAGATGTCATCGACCTGTCAAACGCCCCATGCCCTGGCCACCCAAATACCCAATGAGTCAGGCAAAACATTCCAGGGTATGCCATGGATAGGTGCAGAGTCTCAAATGGTGCAAAAGGGAATGCCTGGAGGCCTACAGCATGGAATGGTCTGCAAGATGTGTGTGGCCAACACCACAAATTATGGAATCATACCACTATAATGCCCCATGCCCTGGCCACCCAACAACCCAATGAGTCAGGCAAAACATGTCCAGGGTGTGCCATAGACATGAGGATGGTCTGACATGGTGCAAAACGGACTGCCTGAAGGCCTACACCATCTGCAAAATGGGTGTGGCTAACATCCCAAATTATGGAATCATACCACTACAATGCCCCATGCCCTGATCACCCAACAACCCAACGAGTAATGCAAAACGTGTCCAGGGTGTGCCATTGACATGAGGATGGTCTGACATGATACAAAACGGACTGCCTGGAGCACATGGAATGGTCGATGGGTGTGGCGAACATCCCCAAATTATGGAACACCACTAAAATGCCACAATGCGCTCTGTGACCCACAACCGAATGAGTCCACAAAGCCTACAGGCAATAATAACATCCATGAAACACTCAAGTCTTGTATGACGTTAACGAAACAAGAAGCATAAGTACATTTAATGAATAGCAATGCATTAACCCGAAAGATAACGCCAGGCAATATAATTTTCTTCATGATAACAGCCAGGCAATAATCGATTACTCACCCCTAAACCCTATCACAAACAGAAAATATCAAAATGACCTTCCCTACATCTTCGTATGTTGGCCTACGTGAAAGTAACCCCCTGTGGACTAATTGGCATTCAAGAAAAATTCTTAATATGCCCGGGCTTAAAGACGGATTGTCGAAACTCCGGGTTTTGTGACACGTTTTCCTCCAGACCTCCTGTACTAGCAAGGTAAACCTCAGATTGGTGACAACAAGTCACCAGTCTCAGTCAGCAGCTGCCATGCCTTTCAAATGCCCATACCTTGAGCCATGTGCATGCTCAATTTAAGCCAGAATGGTGCTAGCATCCATATTTCAGGTGCGCTATAAGATGAATTGCCTGGATGGTCAATTGCGTCTGTATTGATATTATAGAGCAAAGAACGGAATGAGAATGTGCTTAGTGAAATCAACCGAGACGATTTGTCGACTCCGTGTTTTGCACGACTCCCCAAGCAGTTTCATTTGATGAGCTCATTCATTTCAAGAACTCTCCAGCATTCAACCAAATTTGGCAATCAGCTTCATTACACTATAGAGCAAGTGTATGAACGGTATCAGCAGCAAAAATGGTCTATGGCGCAATGGCGAGGACAGACTGTAGCGAGCAGTCGATGACACAATGACACGGGCGCATCGCTACCAAAAAGGTGCTGCGGCGGGACCAAGACCAAATCCTCACATACATGAGTGAAATTGCTGACGATCGTGACCTCGACCGTGAACCCGTGAGAACGAAAGAAGCACACAGTAGAGTAGCGAGTAACATGCACTATTCGCAATTGAGTTTGTTTGTTAGCTTTACGGCTGGGCGAAGAGGTTGATGCTTAGTCCATTGTAGTCGCTGGAATGAAGGTTAGTCTGTGTGCCATTAATCAATTTAGGCAGTGAGAATTGCAGTGAGGCAGTGAGGCAGTGAGGCAGTGAGGCAGTGAGGCAGTGAGGCAGTTAGGCAGTGAAGCAGTGAGGCAGTGAGGCAGTGAGGCAGTGAGAATTGCAGTGAGGCAGTGAGGTGCGGTGAGCGGTGATGGCAGTGAGGCGAGTGAGGGGTGCGGTGGGCGGTGAGAGTGCAGTGAGGCGAGTGATAGTGCGGTGAGGCAGTGAGAAATTGCAGTGAGGCGGTGAGAAGTACAGTGAGGGCAGTGAGGGCCGAGGAAGTGAGGCAGTGAGGATTGCAGTGAGGTTGCAGTGAGGCGGTGAAAGTGCAGTGAGGCAGTGATTGCGGAGGGCGGTGAGGCGTGGTGGTGCGGAGGGGGGGATTGCAGTGAGGCAGTGGGTTGCAGTGAAGGAGGCGGTGAGAGTGCGGTGAGGCAGTGAGAGGGATTGCAGTGAGGCAGTGAAAATTGCAGTGAGCGCGTAACGTGGATGCGTGGAGGCAGTGAGGTTGCGGTGAGGCGGGGGACGCAGTGAGGCGGTGAGGCGGTGAGGCGGGGCGTGAGAATTGCGGGGCAGTGAGTGCGTGGGGCTGGTAGGGGTGAGAATTGGGGAATGTGGGCAGGAAACGGGAGGAGCGGTGGGCAGGGGGGGTTGGTGAGGCGGGTGGTGCGGTGAGGCGGTGAGGGTGCCGGTGAGGCGGTGAGTTGCAGTGAGACAGTGGAATTGCGTGGGCAGTGAGGCAGTGAGAGTGCGGACGGGATTGCCGTGGAGGGGGAGGGGCGGAGGATTGCGGGCAGTGAGAGTTGCAGTGGGTGAAGAGTTGCGTGAGGCGGTGGGAGGTTGCGGTGGGCGGTGAGAATTGCGGTGAGGCGGTGAGAGGGCAGTGGGGTTCAGTGGGGCGGTGAGGTGCGGTGGGGCGGTGGGCGGTAATTGCGTGAGGCGGTGGAGGTGCGGTGAGGCGGTGAGGGTTGCAGTGAGGCGGTGGGGTACGCAGTGAGTGCGTGGGGCAGTGAAGCAGTGAGTGCAGTGAGGCAGTGAAATTGCGGTGGGGCGGTGAGTGCAGTGAGGCAGTGAGGCGTGAGTGCAGTGGGCAGTGAAGTTGCGGTGGGCGTGGAAGTTGCAGTGGGAGTGGGGTTGCAGTGAGGCGGTGGTGCAGTGGCGGTGGCAGTGAGTTGCGTGAGGCAGTGGGGATTGCAGTGGGGTGGTGGTGCAGTGGGTGCGGTGAGGCAGTGGGGTGGCAGTGAAGGCGGTGAGGATTGCGGTGAGGCGGTGGGGGGATTGCAGTGAGGCAGTGAGGATTGCGTGAGGCGTGAGATTGGTGGGGGCAGTGAGTGCAGTGAGGTGCAGTGAGTGCAGTGAGGTGAGTGACGGAATTGCGTGTGAGGCGAGTGAGGGTTGCAGTGGGGCGGTGAGGCAGTGGGGCGGTGGGGTTGCAGTGGGCAGTGAGGTTGGCGGTGAGGCGTGAGTGTTGCGGGGGGTGAGTGCGGGGGAGTGGAATTGAGTGGGGCAGTGGTTGCGGGGGGCGAGTGAGGCGTGAGAATTGCGGTGGGGCGGTGAGGTCGGGGGGAGAGTGCGGTGAGATTGCGTGGGCAGTGGGTGCGGGGAAGTGCTGGTGGCGGTGAGTGCAGTGAGGCGGTGAGGGTTGCGGTGAGGCGGTGAGAGGTGCGTGGGCGGTCGGGGCGGTGAGGTTGCCGGCGGTGAGGGTTGCGGTGGGGCGAGTGAAGGCGGGGGCGGTGGGGCGGTGACGGGCGTGGGGTTGCAGTGGGGCGGTGGATTGCGGTGAGGCGGTGGGCAGTGGTTGCGGTGAGGCGGGCGGGTTGCAGGGGAGGGTGTCGGAGTGCAGTGAGGCAGTGGAATTGCAGTGGGCAGTGAGTTGGGGCAGTGAATTGCGTGAGGCGGAGGTGGGCAGTGGGTTGCGTGGGGCGGTGAGGCGGTGAGGCGGTGGGATTGCAGTGAGGCGTGGTTGCGTGGGCGGAGCGGTGGGGCGGTGAGGTGCCGGTGAGGGGCAGTGGGTTGCGGTGGGGCGGTGGGGCGTGAGGCCGTGAGTGGGTGCAGTGAGGCAGGAATCCAGGGGCGAGTGAAACAGTTGCGGTGGGGTAGTGGGGTTACAGTGGGAGAGGGGCAGTGAGAATTGCAGTGAGGCAGTGAAGGTGCGGTGAGGCGGTGAGGCTGGCGGTGAGGCAGTGGGTGCGTGAGGCAGTGGTGCGGTGAGGCGTGAGGGTCGTGGGCGGTGGGTGCGTGAGGCGGTGGGATTGCAGTGAGGCGGTGGGAGTTGAATCGTGGGCAGTTGGGCGGTGGGCAGTGGGGTTGCGCAGCAGTGAATGGGAGGCAGTGAGGCGTGTTGCAGAGAGTTGCAGTGAGGCAGTGGGTTGCGGGCAGTGAGATTGCAGTGAGGCAGTGAGGATTGCAGTGAGGCGGTGAGCGGGGGCGGCGGTGGGCGGGGAACGGCAGTGGGCGGAGGTGCAGTGGGGCAGGGGGTCGGGCGGTGGGATTGCGGTGAGGCAGTGGGGCCGTGCGTGAGGCGGATTGCGCGGGCGGTGAGGCGGAATCGTGGGCGTGTGCGTGAGGCAGTGGGCAGTGGGCAGTGAGGTAGTGAGGCAGTGGATTGCTGTGGCAGTGGGGCGTCAGTGAGGCAGTGGTAGGTGCGGGGCAGTGAGTTGCAGTGAGGCGGATGCGGAGCGCGAGGCGAGTGGGCAGTGGGGCAGTGAGTTGCAGTGAGGCAGTGAGTGCAGTGAGGCAGTGGTGCAGCGCGGTGGTTCAGTGGGCAGTGAGGCGTGAGGCAGGGTTGCAGTGAGGCAGTGAGAGTTGCAGTGAGTTGCAGTGTGCAGTAAGGGGCAGTGAGGCAGTGAAGGATTGCGGAGGCAGTGAATTGCAGTGAGGCAGTGAGGGCGGGGGGCGGGCGGAGCGGTGGCGGTTGGGTTGCAGTGGGGGTACTGCTGAGGCAGTGGCGCAAGGGCAGTGAGACGCAGTGAGGTTGCGGTGGCAGTGGCAGTGAGGCGGTGAAATTGCAGTGAGGCAATGGCGGGAGCAGTGAGGATGGCAGTGGGGGCGATGTTTGGTGCAGTGAGGCCAGTGAGATCGCAGTGAGGCAGTGAAGCAGCGAGGAGGAATTGCAGTGAGGCGGTGAGGTGCGGTGAGGGGGGTGAGGGTTGCGGTGAGGCGGGAGTGCAGTGAGGGCGGTGAGATGCAGTGTGCAGTGGCGGTGGGCGGGAAGTTGCAGTGAGGCAGTGGGGTGGTGAGGCAGTGAGGCAGTGGCAGTGAGGGCAGTAGAAGGAGAGAGTGGGCGGTGGTGCGGTGAGGAAGGGGTTGCAGTGGGGGCGAGTGAGGCAGTGAGTGTGTGGGCCGGGTGGGTTGCAGTGGCGGTGAGGCAGTAATTGCGAGAGCGGGGCAGTGAGGGAATTGTGATGGCGGAAGTTGCGGAGAAGGGCGGTGAGGCAGTGAGGCAGTGGGGCTGGTGAGGGCGGTGAGCGGTGAGGATTGCAGTGAGGCGTGAGGCGGTGAGGATTGCGGTGAGGCAGTGAGTTTGCAGTGGGGCGTGGTGCAGTGAGGCAGTGAGCGGTAGAAATTGCGGTGAGGCAGTG
>BROI01000037.1:0-205489 GCA_027923505.1 Mayamaea pseudoterrestris
TAACTTTGTCTGCACGCTGGCAGACGTGCAAGGAAACATGTGGCGATGCTTGCATCGACAAGATTGAAGCCTTTGATTCTGCACGTCGGAAACCTTCTTCCAGGATGTTCCAAGACTGCAGTGCTCCGCCAGATAGTGGCACACCGGAGCAGTTGCAAAACAATACATGCTCCGTCTACTACAACAAGGTGGTGAGCTGCTTGTCTGCCAATTCTGAACAGGTGGCGTCGCCTTCCAACACGGGAACGTGTGACGTATGCATTGGAGCGAACGCGCTTCCATCGAGTATGACTGCGCTGCCGCGAGTGACTATGCTTGCAACGTTGCAAGTGATTGCTACCAAGATTGTGGATCGGTCTGTAACGATGAGCTATTTACCTTTCTGCAGTGTCAAGGTGACAATTTAGCGGGGGAGCAGTGCGCATACGATTCGTGCGATGATACAGGCAAGCGACGACTGGATCGGCGCAGCGGCAACCATGGTGTTTCACCATCTGCAATGACTGCGTTACTGGCATTACATTTGCTTTGTAGATATATAATATAAATGATTATTTATAAGTGTAAAGCTATGTTGCAGTCGCGTTGTTTCGCTCTCTACTATTCCACCCTGCAGATATTCCTCCAGCATATCTTCCGGCGCGCCGGCTCCAGTCGCAGTTTCGGTGGAAAGTAGGATGATAGCTTGCCGTGAACGCACTTTTTGCAGCAGAGACTCGGCCAATGAACTATCATTGAGCCATTTCTGATCCCTCCAGTGGTTGCCTTTGATAATTGGTGAGTTTGTCTTCGACCAAGATAGATAGCGGCAATGTCCAAAACAGCGTGCCACTTGTATCGATTGCTCACGCGACATGCCAGTAATTGTTCCCTTCAGAGTAAAGATGGAGTGTTGGTGGCGAGCGATCTTAAACATTCCTGCGCCGTCGTAAATATCCGATGCCTCAGCGCGAGCCTTGTCGGAGGATGGAAGAGCAGCAGTTTGTTGAGATTGAACCAACAGTCGTAGAGTGGAGGCGCGGTGGAGTTTTGAATCGTCAAGGCAGTCTCGTTTAACAGTCCAAGACCTTCACGAATGACGGAGGCAAGTTTCATGTTTATCCGGAAAAGAAGGACGCTGAAGATAAATGCCAGACCTATTATGATGTAAATGAAGCATCGTCTTGTACAATGGAAAATGTGGGAAAAGGACAAGTCGTTACGTAATAAGATGTTATGGCAAGAAGAGCTTTGGGTGGACGAGATTTTGACAATGTCGTAGTGGAAACCGATGAGACAATTTTTGAATGTTTGGGTATGACGCATCGGTTCTGACGTCGGTTTTTCGGTTGCATCAAAAATTCCGTCACAATTTCGACATCGACACGACGTTGTAAGTCGTTCCGCTTTACTTGATGCTACCACTGCTGTTAGTAACATTGAATGTTCGAAATGCTCGAAAGTAGATGCGAGAATTCGCACAGCGATCCAGCAGACCACAAAGAGATCATGCTCAATAATATCAAGCACCAACCAAGAGAAGAGTTGTACAAACTATTGCTACTGCGACAAGTACTCGCATTGGTTACATCTTCTCCTCAATTTGTTTGCGGCAAAGCAACTGACAAATACTTAATTCCGACATCCATATCCAAAGACTTGTCATGGCCACTGGGCAAAATTGCCTTTTCCTCAAGTCTTCCCTGGCTGCCCAAGTGCGCCACCATTGAAACATGCATTGTGCCAAACACCATTTGACGCACGATCAGCCTCTTCTGTTCCGGTCCGACAAACGTCGTTCGATCCAAAGTGGAGGCTTGTGGATTACAACCCCCGTGGCACCAACACTGCAGTTGCGAAACATGATGATCGATCGTGAAACCGCATGGTCCCGTCGGACACATTGTCTTGGGCAAATGGCGTCGGAGACAAGGAATTGGGGATTTTTCGGCGCACTATCCCAACGCCACTTTGTGGATTACAACCGGGTCGTGGAGTTCCAATCAACTTGCCCATCACCGAGTAACTCAAGCAGGAGTATAAACATCGTGACAACCAGTTCAAAGAAGTGTCAGAAGGAGGTTAACAAAGGCAGTGATGAAAAGTTGGGGCCCTTTTCCTTTCACCGTCGGTGGTTTGAAATGTTTACCATAAACCACCAAGACATGAGAACGTTGTCAGTGTCACCAAGACACCGCCGGCCATTGTTCCAGGAGGATCCGCGTGTTGGGAGGTCAACAAGCCAAGGGAGAGGGAGGAGATGGTGCAGTTTGGTTCGTTTTTTCGTCGATGAGTTGCCAGTGTATCCGAAGCACTTGGATGTGCCAAACGAGCGCAATGGGAGGCGCATAATTCGTCGTTCCATGGTGATAAAAAGCACGATATTCAATTGAAGCAATCCGTCAAAAGGGTAATCCTTTGTCTCCCCGAAATGTTATTTTTGTCGAGGACGAGTCTTCGCACTCTTTTAAAAACATGCAACGAATCATTCCAGGCTCATTTGAACAATGATGTACGCGTCAACGGCTCGAAAGAGTCCAAGTTTGATCCTTTACGAGAAGTCGACCAGAAGACCGGTTCCGCAATGGGCGTTCGCCGAGATGGCGCTACTGCAATCGGCGAGCGACTGCTGACAAAGTACGGCATCGTTGCTCAGTTGTGATGGCGAGCCAGCAAGGGAAACGAGCGGCAGAGAAAACAGTGTGGTAAAAGCTCGGAAGAAAGTCGTAATAGCTTTTACAACGTGGGTCGTTTCAACACTCATGAGATTTGATGTTAACAATAAGATGATCACAGTGACGCGGAGAAGGTGTTTTGGTACAAGTCGCTTTTTGATTATTGCGCAATAAATCCGCTATTTGCTGTCGATGCGGAATGCAAAAGGTCGATCCCGCGATGCCGTACGATTTCCAGTGATTTTGATGTGATGTGATGTTGTTGAATCATGTCATCCGACACACTCCACCAAAACTGCGCCAAGCTTCCACCTAGACGACGTCTCGTCGTGCATCAACAAAGCCAGCCGCCGCCGCCGCAGCACAGCAAGAGAACATGGCAAAGAGCCAGCAGAGCAGCATAAACAATGAAATGAAAATTATCCATCCATCGCCAGATGTGAAGCCTTAGCGTTGAAATTTTCGCAAGCTTCCAGGAAGCGTCTCATTCAATCATTGACGAGAGAAGGGACCAGTCTGTTCGCCGCATCAGGCGCAAGCGTTTTGAAGTTTTTTGCTTGTCTACCCAAAGCGTGCAATTGGATGTGATGCTAGTTGCAGGTGATGACGACCAAGACAAAGGAGGTCGCGCCCAGCAAAAAAAGAGAGGAAGATGCAAATCGAAAAAGATGAACGTTCCATCCAGTCGGTATCTATAACAATTTTTCTTGCTGATTACCTACGATGCGTGCGCACGCAATACTGAGTTTTATCCAAACGCTGGGTTACTGCGTGACAAACTCCAGTCCTGGGAACTATTTCCAAGGTCGGCGCAATATTGGCGCAGGATTTACCAAAGCATGTTGCTTCGTGGAAGAATGCGCCACAAAAGTGGATGGTCCGAGAGAGTGGTGCGCGGTTAATTTGCCTTTGGCGATACCTGCATGTTCAACTCAAGGCGGTCAAGACAAAGGTTTCACTGCGGAGACTGCACCGCTTCCTGAAAGATGGTGATGCGAGTCGTTGTAAAGTTTCGAGCCATTTTATATTCAAGAGACGGGAACATGAAGATGTACGTCAATCGCCGAGTACGAATCCTGACACGCAATACTTTGGAGTTGCTGCTTGCCGACATTTGTTCCGTCGTTTGGCCGGTTTGATGACGAACTCCAAAGTCTTTATACTCGAGCGCTTGGCCGAGTACGCAAGCTGGCCAAGAAGCAACACGTTCGCAACGTATACCGCACGTGAACCAAAACCATTTTTGCTACCGCCTTTTTGCAGTCGATTGAGTACAGTCTCCGCTAAGAAAGACGGTTTGGTTGACGCACGATATCAAAGGGGGAAAAAACACAGAATGGGTGCAGGGGAGTTGTGTCGCTGACAAGTTGGTCGGTGAGAAGAGAATGAACGGGCCTTTTCGGTATCAAAGGTCATAAAGATGACGGAGCGGACTTTGTGCTGAAGAGGCGCGGGGAGTCGGAGTCAGACCGGCAAGCAAGGACAAGGAATTGTTCGCGAGAGAAACACGGGGATGGGTGAAGGGACAAGGGGGATACACGGAAAACGCTGTTGGGATTTGATCCGTTAACGGATCCGAACGAGTAGAGGGGTGGCGAATTCCATGCTGGCAAAGTCGGCAAGCGCAAGCGAGTGTAAGAATCCCGTTGCAGGGGAATTGTGTCACAGAAATCAGATTTGTCTATACTTTGTGAGTAAACATGCTTGCTGCACGTTGTATCTTGTAAAGTTATCTCTGGAGCATGAAGTCGCAATAAATATATGCGAACTGAAAGAACATCGAAACAAATTTGTACGAGTTGGTTTTATATTTAAAACCAGTACACCATCTTAATAATCACACATAAGCAACCGATAAATTCAGAAAAGAGTACAAATTGGTAGTCAGTAAGTCATGTTGACATGTCTACTGGAAGGGCGACCGTCATTCCTGGCTAGTTCTACAAGAGCTTTCTTGCCGTCACAGCATCCTTCTTCAGCTCACAGAAGGCTTGCTGTCTTCGCAAGCCTTAGCAAGTCAGATCTAACGGCAGCGTGTCTTAAAATGAGCACCGTAATCATTGGCCATTTTCTCCGCGCCGCCATGAGTTGTCGAAACACATCTGGAATTCGAAATCATGTCAAGCATCTCCGACACGTTTCTTTCAACTTTGACAACACTGCATCCGTGCAGTCTGTTCCTTCCGGATTAACAAACGAACATTTACTAAGCTGCGTCTGATACGTGCTATTCTCAACAATACCCAATACTCACATTTGTCTTGGTACAAAGTTTAGTTCCTTGCGAACGTCCGCCAAACTCACTTCCTCCGGCGTCGTGACACCACAGCTCCTGCAACAGCATTGGCCCGCTGCAGGTACTCGAACGGTTGAAATATGCTCGTCCGATGTTCCAGGAGGCGTATCAATAATCAAATAATCCAAACGGTCAGTATCACCCGGCCCAATCCAATTTCCGTCAAGAATTGCTGAATCAGTGCATTCTTCCTCGGCCCGCGCCATACAAGTTGGTTAGGATCCTGCAACATGAAACTAATACTCATATCACAAATTGCGGCGGTTTCACGTAGATTAAGTGTCCAGCGCGCCGCTGCCCGCTTAGAATCTCCTACGCAGGCGGCGTTGCCTAGCACCATGCGAGGAGCCGAGGGTCCGTACTTTCAACGTCCAGCAAACCAACGGCGTAGCCCCGACTGGCGAGTGTATGGCAGAGTTGGGATGCTGCAGTGCGGGAGTAGTTTGTTTAGTCCAGATGTGCAACGGCTAAAGCAAACGAGCGTGTGTGACAGGTCCGTGGTCCAGGTGATGAGTCTCAAAACATCAGCAAGCAGCATCAGCATCCAAATTAAATGTACATATAAGACGAACTGTGACAAGACCAAGACAACGCTGGAAACGTTAGCGCCGTCTGCAGTCGCATTGTTTCGTCCTGCACCACTGCTTGGTCTTGCTGGAACTGACCAGAGCTGCAGGCGGCTTGGCTCGGACATCCATCACATGCTGTAAATACGAAACGATTGATTAAAAATCAGTACTGTGATTGATAATGCTAAATGGCGCTCAAAAATGCAAATTTTCTTTGAATCATACCGGAAGCCTTTCCAGCCTTTTCCGAGGACGGGCCGACGCATCCTTCATTGGCATTGGCCGGAACTTCTGCCGTTTGCATTGTCGTTGTCGGAACAACAGAGGTTGACATCTAAAAATGAGTTTCTTGTGTTATTGTCAATAGTGAGACTTGCAATGGAGAAAACAAATAATGAAAAAATGCCATGGTCGAGGGACGATGGCATTTGAAAACCGATGGGATACTTAGCTATCGTCTTTTGATATTACAATACTAACACGCCTTTGTACGATTGTACGTAAAGCAAGAAAGCCTCTTACATAAAATATCGTGATGATATCAAACTAAATATATCGAGATGATAAAAATCGTCATAAGTAACGTATTATCACTTTGCACCAACAATCTTGTACGCCGCATCCTCCTGGCCCGGACCTAGCTCCTTCAGCTTTGCCAGAAAGGCGCGCACACCCGACTTGGAGCGGAACCGGTGCCCCTTTGGCGACTGGTAGTAGGGATCAAGACGAGAGGGATCCGACTTGCGGGGTCGGTGCTGCACCGTCCATCCGGTCGGCCACTTGTCGGGTTTCTTTGGATCAATCAAACCGTGCAAGGGTAAATATGGCGGTTCGTCGCCAGCATCAGCGGCAGACGCAGCCAAATCCTTGCGAGGCTTCTTGGCGGCGGCCGCGGAAGCGGTTTTGGCAACAGGCGCCGCCCGCTTCTTGGACGAGGTTGTCTCCGCCTTGGCCGCTCGCTTCTTGGACGAGGCGGTGACAGCCTTTGGCGATGACTGTTTGGTACCAGTAGAGCTAGCCTTTTCCGCCTGCTTGGCAGCCGCAGCCAAATTAAAGGGTGACGATGATGAAAGAGAGCTTCCAGCCGACTTGCGAGGCGTCGCCTTGATGCGAGCAGAGCGAGCAGCCTCCTCCTTCTTGTTGCTCATCATTGTCTTGCGCGCCACTTTGCCCTTGATGCGAACCATCTGCATCTCCTCTTGTACAGCAACGTTAGCTATGCCTTCGCTCTCCGCTTGCATAGTTTCGTCGCCATTTACATCTGCCACAGGCATCTTGCGATCGCAATCGTCGGCGGCGGGCTTGTCATTTTCTTCCTGCACTGGTTCGCTTGCTGGTTCCACCTCCATCTTGGCGTCCGCATATACCGCGGCGGCTGGCATCTTGCGATCGTCCTCGTCATCTACCTTCAATACTTCCGCCTCGGCAAGCTTCTCGTCGCCTTTTTCAGCATCGCCCATCTTGTCTTGCTCCTTGCTTTCCGCCTCGTCATCAGTGGCTTTTGGTTGTTCAGATTCAATTGCTGAAGCAAAAGCAGAAGCAACGGGTGGTTCTACAGCATTCAGAGTGTCAACAACCGCACCTTCCTTGTCCTCGGAGTCAGTAACAGCATTGTTATGCTCAGTCGGCGCCGTCGGCGCTTCATTAGCTTCATTACTCTCGGCTGTTTCCTTCTTGGGCGTCGTGTCAGCTCCTTCCTGGTTTTCGTTTGATGCGGCGCTTGACGCAGCCGCTGGTGGCGCTGCAGCCTCCACCAAAGCTGCAACGTCAACCGCCGCCGCAGCCGCCGCCGCAGCGTTAGTAGGCGCGCCGCTTGCGGCATTCGCCGTCGGAGATGTCAATGCCTCCAAGAGCTTTTCCATGCTAATAGTATCAATAAAAATGACAATCGTTTTCGGCAGCTTTCGTCGCGCAAGGTTTTGTTGTGGATCACTCCGCGATGCAAGGCTCTCGTGCGACCGCGGAAGATCGCGTCGCAGCACCACTCATAAGGTTCAGGTTAAAACAAACAGCAGGACAATCGCACCGGCACTGCTTGGAGTCGTTTCCGCCAGCTATCATTCACATTCTCATTTGCCTCCATATTTCCTTCATCTGCATTGATTCTGCTGCTGCCGTTAAGTTAAATTATCATGTCAACCTCTGTCTCTTTCTTTTCTGCTGCTGAATTTGACCATAAGTACGATACTTAGCTATCCGATGGAATTGCCAACTTATAAATATGCGCCACTTAACTAACTACAAGCATTATCAGCGCATTGCCATGAAATGATCAATGCGGTTTCTGCAACACTGCTCACTTGCATGAAGCGTTTTTGGAATTGCGCAGTGTCAAATTGTTGCCTATCGCTCGCCGGAATTTCAAGAAGGATCGCCTAAGCACAAGCCACATTGCTCGAAGTGGAGGCAGCAGCAAGCGTCGGTGGAGCGCCAGCATGAATAAGTAAAAAAGATGAATGTTAGCTTGATCGACGGCTTTTCGCGAGTGAAAAAGAAGTTGTCATGACGTTGTTGCAGCAGCCGACTTTACACTTCAACATAGCTTGACATCGCAAACGAGTAAGATACCATAAGGACTTCATAAAGTACGTAAAGCACTGTAGTGCATCTCTATCATCATATATATTTTTACGAAGAATCACTATCTTCGCTCGATTCGTCCTCAGAGCTGTCAGAATCATCCTTCTTTTTTATTGGCGTCGGAGAAGGCTTAGCTTCATCGTCGCTTTCGTCTTCACTGCTATCGTCCCCGCCTTCACTACCTTCTTCGTCCCCGCTATCTTCTTCTTCGTCAGATTCCTCTTCCTCGTCGTCATCCTCGTCCGAAGACTCGCGAGCTGCCGCCATGTTTTGCAGTGTCATAATCAACTCCGCTTCCCGCCCCAAAAACTGCTCCATCATGGCGTCGACATTATCAACTTCACTTGGAACAACCTCCCCAACAAGAGCAGCAACCTGGCTGCGATATGCAGCTCTTGTTGCTTCGTCGGGAATGACCAATTCCTCGCTTGCTTCCGCCTCGTTATCTGATTCGTCATCCTCTTCACTTTCCTCCGATTCTTCCTCGCTGCTTTCTTCATCAGCGCTTTCCTCGTCTCCGCTTTCCTCTTCCTCTTCTTCGCTTTCATCCTCGCTACTTTCTTCCTCTAATTTGACTTGCGTTTCCTTCTCATCATCACTGCTTTCGCCTTCGTCGCTTTCTTCGTCATCATCCTCTTCGTCAGTACTTTCGTCCTCCTCTTCGTCGCTGCTCTCACCTCCGCTGCTTTGTACTTCCTTCGGTGTATCAATTTTGCCCGTTTGATTGTTGGTAATATCCTCCGTCAATACTGGTAGACTCTCGGCTGCAACTACCGTTGGCTGCACCATTCGCTCGGGCCTCTCGTCACCAATAGACGCTTTTTCGGCGGTCTTCTCCTTCGCGAGAGGCATATCGGCAAGTGCGTCATTGTCGGAACTTTCCTCTGAGCTACCATCGTCTACACTTGACCAGCCTACCTCATTTTCCTCGCTTGGAGCAGCTATTTCATTTATTGCATCCGGATCCTTCGATAGTAATGCCGCTTCGACGGCTGCTGCTGCCTGCATCGCTTCGACATCATACATAATAACTTCCTGTTCCTCGTCCAACATTTCTTCAGTTGATGTCAAGCTACCGTCATCGTCATCAAGTATTTCTTCCTCAGTAAACTCTTCCTCGTCGACTATTTCTTCGTTCGCTTCCTCCGCAGCTTTGATGGCGTCAATCATGGATATTCTAGCGGCAATCTCCTCCTCCAGCGTCTCAGGCGTCACTCCTTCTGTAGCAAGATCGGTTGTTGCAGAATTTGGAGATAATACAGATGCTGCTGGAGTATCGTATGCATCATTAAATATTAAAAGTTTGTCGTCTGAACTCGTCATGACGCCCAGGGCACCATTGGTTGGTATGGCAATGCCAATGTCCGGCGGCGTTAAAGGTGACATTACGGTGTCGGTGTCATTGTCTCGCGGAACGGCCGATTCTTGGTAGCGCTGATTGTAATGACCTTCGCTTGTTGAGGTCAGAAGAAGATCGTATTCCTTCGAAGGCTGCGATGTGCCATCACCATCGTTCAATAGATTTCCAAAGTGATCAAGGTCACCGTTTGCAAACAGAATGTCTGCGGAATCATCCAAGTATGCACCGTTGTGGGCAGAATGATCTATGTCCTTGCTTGGTTTCTCTACTTCAGCAGCAACTCTATTTTTTCTGAAATCGTAACAAACATATATGCCGATGCAAAGAGCAGCAATGACCACAGCAACCGCGGCTGCGATGCCTATGATTGCGCCCATGCTCGGATCGCTGTCATTCGTTGATTCTGCTGCTTCCGATGACTCCGGGGGCTTGATGGGCAATGAAGATGACACGACAGTCACCTCACTAGTCGAATTAATTTCTTTTAGTTTAGCATCAAGTTTGCCCTGGTCAATGGCAATCTGCGATAGGGCCTGGTAACTCTGAGTGATGCTCGCTTTGTTTTGAGTGTTGCTACGCAAAAATAAGACAAACGAAGCGTAGGCAGTCTGGCATGTAGCGCCAGGCGCAACAATTGCTGGACACACGGAGTCATCAATTTGATATATTTTCGGGGAGCCAGCTTTTAAATCACTAACCTGCAACCGCCGTCCACGGAGTCTTGATAGCATTATCGTGTTTGTTAGGTCTTCGATGAATTTAGCGTAGGCTTCATCAAGTTCTCGACGACGGCGTCCATTGGCCAAAGCGGATGCATTCAAACGACTGTCGATGGACAGGATAAAGGAATTATATACTGGCAACTCTTCCTCGTCACCAGTTAGACTTAAACTGTTATTGTATGCCTGAATAGCCAAATCGACCTGCTCGCAAAGTCTCGCAACGTTCCTTTGCTGGTCTTTTGTCGCATCTTGACCTGGTTCAGCACCGGTGATATCGATAGCACCGTTTTGACTCAAATCATAAAATGCGTTTTGAAATACTGGATCCAATTCGTCAAAGGTGATCGCTTGAGCATTTAAGATCTTTGCAATGAACCTCACATATTCTGACTGCACCAAGATGCTGTCGCGGTTCACGTTAGCGACAACCAGAGCGCTGTTGCAGGCTGATCGAGCATCGTTGCTAGGGGCGTTAGTGGAATTACCGGATTCAGGTTGTTCCGCTGACGCTACCGCCGCCAGAGTTGATACACAGATGGATTTTAAATTGTCCGACTGGACAATTGTCGGCGTAGCGCCCGGTCGTGATCCAGTAATGCTTATGAAACCACTAGCGTCGGTCAAATCCTCATAATTCGTTTGCAGGGGCTGAGCGAGTACTGAAAAGGCTTTATTTATGTAGCTAAGATAGTTGATTAAAAATAATTCACGTGAGTGTTGTGTTGTTGACATCACGCGGCGCGATTCAATATCGTCCAAAAACGCAATTGAGCACTCACCGATTATCCGTCAAGCGGTTCAAAAAACGAACATATTCCATATTGTCTAACTGCTCGTCTCGACTTATATCTGAGACAACCATGGCTATCTTACACGAATTCAACTCGGTAGCATTAATGTCTGTGGTGTTCAAAGTGGAGCTGTCGTTATCGCCTGGATCGTTGGAAAGTGTATATTGCATGCAACTCATGACACCATACACTTGGGAGCATATATCTTGTATATGTACCAGCTCATCTTCCGTAGGAGTCGCTCCTGGCTTGGATCCTGACACGCTGACCATCCCTGTTCCATCAGAAAGCTCTTGAAAGGGTGTCTGAATAACTTCCGGTAATCCGGCGAATGTAGTGACTGAAGAATATTTGTTCCTTGTCAACCTATTTAGAAAACGAATCCATTCAAATTGATCGAGCATATCGTCGCGGTTGGCATCGCCAATGATAAGAGCAATCTTGCATGCAGACGTTTCCGATTCGCTCATCGGTGCTGGCTCTGGGCATGTCAAGTTACCGGCACTGGCACCAGAAGGCGGCGCGATGGTGCCATTGGAACCCACAGCGACGGCGGACCATACTGCGCCACATAGATCCTCCAAGGCCGATGCGTTTGAAGCAGGCATGGGATCAGAAGCAATTCCCCAAGCATGAATGACGGTCACGTCCCTGTATGACTCAAAAGTGGATATTAGCGAGGGATCCAGGTAACGAAAAACATTGGAAAAGGTGTTGTTGCCGAGGATGTTGACAAAATTTGTGTACTCGTCCGTAACAAGACTCTCATCCTGGTTAACGTCAGCTTCTTTCAAAGCGCCAATGCAGCTGATTGTTGCTGGAGTCAGATCGGCAACAAATACAAGTGGGTCTGACGTCGTTCCATTCGGTTCTGCCTCCATCGGTGGCTGAATGACGCCTGCTGTAAGTCTTGATACTGCCTTCCAAACGTCTGTGCACAATCCTTCCAGTGACGTAGCATTCGAAGCAGGTATCGGATTAGATCCAATACCAGTGACATGTACGACACTAACATCTCGTCGCGACTCGAATATTGATTGCAAAGACTCGTCAAGATAGCGAAAGGCTTTCGAAAAAGAATCTTGACCCAAAACATTGACAAAGTTTGTAAACTCGTCAGTCGCTAGACTCTCATCCCGGTTGGCGTCAACTTGGTTCATGGCGTCGACGCAAACTTGCGTTGCAGGCGTTAGATCAGAGACGGCAATAGGCGCCTCGGTCGGAACGACAACTGGCAAGGCGTTTAATATTTCGGTGCACAGTTGTTCCAGCGCTGTCGCATTGGTCGCAGGCATTGGATCCAAGAATATGCCAGCTGCCGGAATGACCGTGACCTCTCGATGCGACTCAAAGACAGCAATGAGCGCTGGATCCAAGTAGCGAAAGGCTTGCGGTGACGTGTTATCAGTCAATATATTCACCAAAGTAGTGTACTCATCCGACGCTATTTGCTCGTCCAGATTAGCATCGGCTTGCTTCATGGCGGTGACACAGGTTTGCGTGCCTGATGTCAAATCCGCAAACGCCACTGGTGGTGCCGTTGGTGCCGCGGTCGGTGGTAAAACGGCGCCCGCTCCAGAGACTTCCGTCGGTACAGCGATTGTTCCATTCGAGACTTTCACAATAGCCGTCCAAACGTCAGTGCACAAATCGTCCAAATAGGCAAAATCTTGCGCCAACACTTGGTTGCTAGCTTCGGCAACGTTGACACCAGTCACAGGCATGGCGCTAAAGACCCGTCGAGCTTCGAATATCTCAATCAGCGAGTCATCCAAGAATCGAAAGGCTAGCGGAAAGGTTTGCTGGCCAAGAATGTTGCAAAAGGCGGTATACTCGTCAGTTGCCAAGTTGTCATCCTTGTTGACATCGGACGTGCCAATGGCATTGAGGCAAACTTGCGTGGAAGCTGACAACTCTGCAACTGGAATGGGCGCTGCGGATGGTGACAAGGACGGCGCAAACGTGACTGTAATAGTGGGTAATAAACTGGGCGTGGTGGAAGGTACAACAGATGGCGACTCTGATAATGTAGTCACTGGTAATGTCGGTAAACCAGTGCCTGATGTAGTATCAGTCGTTGTAGGTGTGATTGATGGAGCCTGCGAATCTGGAGCGAGCGTGCTGGCAAACAGTGATGGTGCCTTTGACGGCATTGCCGAGGCCGTCGGAGCAACCGTAAATCCACTAGTCTCTGCACTTGTCGGTGCCAGACTCGTCGTCGTTGCAGAAGCACTGCTAGTGCTTGTTGCAGTCGCCACTGCCGTTGGCAGCATGGTCGTCAACGGCGGTTCCGTTGCGACGGGAGCTTCGGTTGCTACATCCGATGCCGCCACCGTGACTTCTAGATTCGTCATGCTGCAAAAGTTGCGCTGCCAAACGTCGTCGTCGTTAACAAGGCTGACTGCCGTGGCAATGCCAGCAAAGTCGATGAAAACCGTCTGCACACTCTCCGGCAGTTCCGCAAACGCAAAGCCAGAAGCAGCGTCGTTCGTCAAATCGTTCACCAAGAAAACATACTCGTCTTCGTCCAACACGTTATTGCCGCTGGAGTCTGCTGTAGCGGTACTTGCCACGCAGGATGGCGCATCCACTACAACGCTCCAAACGTTGTAAATGCTGGCATAGAGCGAGTCGCACAGGGCAAAGGTGGCGTCGTAGTTGGCATCGGCAGCAGCTACGGCAGCGTCATTTGGACCAACGATCAATATGCCACCACTCGTGGAATCTGCATTGGCGGTATAAATTTCCGTCACGCTTGGTGGAACGTTGGCAAAATCGTTGAAAATGTCAATTCGTTGGTGGCTCAGCTCCAGGACGGCTGCGGCATATTCGGTGCGGTCCAAGCTCAAGTCTGCATTGGCGTCGGCTCGTTGCAGCACGCCAAAGCACTTTGTAAAGTAATTGATGGATTGCGCTGAAACGACAACGTTTGCAAAAGAAGCGAATAGAAGAATGAGCAGCAAGAGCAGTCGGTGCTGCTGCTGTCGTTTGCCGAGTTGAGCAAAGCAATTTAGAACTCTTAGCAATCTTAGACACGAGTCATTCCATATTGACTTCATTATCCCTTCCAATCGTTGCTGCATCACAACAAAACAAGTGGATTGTCGGTGTTCAAGTAGCCTTGGTCGCTTCATATTGATGGGTCGTGCTGCTGATTGCTGGGTCTGGTCACTGCAAGCAGTTTTCGTTGCCATGGTAGCGCTGTACTGTCCTACTAGATACACACTGTATTAGGTGCTTGCTGCAGTGAGTTAGTAGCTTGATGAACGAGAATCTGGCCAAATAACAATCCGCATGGCCAACTTTTGCCGCCTGAACGGACTCGGCCCTCCATCGTCGTCGCCCAATTCGCTCTTGATCGTGATCCGACGAAACGAGAGAGTACACTTTGAGCGATTGTATTAGTGAATTAACAAAAAACATCTCACATCTTACTATCGATCAAACAGTACGGAATGGCTGAACTGCTTCTGAGCTTTCGAGGCACGATCAATCCTGCATGACTGATTCCGTCGTACCGGTATTCAGCGGCGCATGACAACAACTCGCTCCAATCCCATGCATACCGCATAGCTTTCCTTGCAGCCTATAGTATCGTGCCAAACATGAGGTTTACTATTGCAGGGATGGTGCAGCAGATGAATCACTTGTTGGCGGAAAACCCCTGCATCTGACACACTTTATTGCCAGCAACAATTTTCATTTATACAGTAAGCATAATTTTACTAGTCATCATATTCACCCGAGTATGTTGTACGAGACCGGCTGCCATCACCACTCACATACGAGCCCGACTGGTAGCTACCTTCCTCACCGGAGCGGTAGCTTTGTGATCCTTCGTCTCCACTCACGTAGGAACCTTCGTCGCCAGAGCGATATGACCGCGAGCCTTCTCCGCTAACGTAGGAGCCTTCTTCCTCTCCCGATCGGTATGATCGCGAGCCTTCTCCGCTAACGTAGGAGCCTTCTTCCTCTCCCGAGCGGTAGGACCGTGATCCTTCACCACTGACAAAGGAGCCTTCGTCTTCGCCCGAACGGTAGGACCGTGATCCTTCACCACTAACGTAGGAGCCTTCCTCTCCCGATCGGTACGAGCGAGAACCTTCACCACTTACGTAGGACCCTTCGTCACCTGATCGACGGGAACGAGAACCATCACCACTAATGTATGATCCTTCGTCACCTGATCGACGAGAACGAGAAGCATCACCGCTAATGTAGGAACCTTCATCCCCTGAACGATGGGAGCGCGAGCCTTCACCGCTAATGTAGGATCCTTCATCATTTGAACGACGGGAGCGAGAGCCTTCACCGCTAATGTAGGATCCCTCATCCTCGCCGGATCTATAGGAACGCGATCCTTCGCCACTGACATAGGATCCTCCGTCCCCTGATCGATATGACTGACTGCCGTTCCCACTTCGATAGGATCCAGTTCTGCTGCCGTCTCCACTTCGATACGAGCCTGTTCGACTTGCATCTCCACTCTGATACGATCCAGTTCGACTCCCTTGGCCACTTATGTATGAACGAGTACCATCGCCGCTAACAAATGAACCTTGATCATCTCCACTGTAATGAGAGCCAGTCCGGCTATCGGCGCCACTAACGTAAGATTTTGATCCTTCGCCGCTAACATACGATCTTTGATCATCTCCGGAGCGAATGGAGCCTGTTTGATGGCTTCCAGTCCGACTGCCAGAGTATTGCGACCCACTGACGACACTTCCACTTGCTGCAGTGCCATCCTCCTTACTGTAATACGACTGCGATCCTGTGCCTGATCGCTCGTCACTGTAGTAGGATCGAGACCCGCTGCGTTCACTGCGAGAATATGAGCCGCTTCGGCTGTCGGATCGACTCTGATCGTCCGAGTAGGACCCGCTCTTGCTGTAGCTGCCTTCGCCATCACCGTAACCATTATCAAATCCGGCATTCTGGGCACCAAAGCCGAAATTATTACCTCCGGCAGCGAATCCACCACCATCATCAAAAGCACCAACTTGAACGCCAATCGTACTGGCTGCAGCAATGGCAGCGGATCCTTCGGTACCACCTGGTCCAAAAGGTATATTTTCGCGCTGAGGCATTGCTTTACTCTTGTGCACCGCCTTGCGAGCACGTTGCGTCGCCGAACGTTCCTCCATTGTTTGCAGTGTGTGAATCAACTCCGCTTCTCTACCGGAGAATTGGTCCATCATTGCGTCAATGTTGTCCACCTCATCTGGCACTACTTTTTTCACAAGCGCTTCTACCTGTCCTCTATATTGTGCCCGCCTTCGTAACTCTTCCGACGAGTAGCTGACAAATGAGTCTCCAGCAGAGTCGTCATCTCGTGTCCGGTCTGGGTCGTACAGCACAGGTTTTGGCTCTGTTGACGAATTATCCGAGCCATCCGAGTGACTTAAACCTTCACTTTCTTGCAGCGATGGTCGGCTAGGTTCTGAACCATCTCCGTCGGTCAAATCGTTGTCAATTTTTGTAGCAGCGGCCATGACACCGTCCCAATTTCCTTGGTCGACCATGGCGTCCAAATGACGCATATTGTCGGGTATTTCTGCAGTCTCAAAGTTTGGTTCTTTTCTAAATGCAACATCGTCTTCGCCATCATCATAGGACTCGTCGTCTTCCGAGCCAGAATCTGAATCGGACCCCGAACGATCACCTGACTGTCTACTACGTGAGGCCTTTGAATATTGGTCGCCGGTGGTGGAGCCATCTCCTCGTTTGCCCCACGCACTTTCGAATACATTATCTCCGTTCGCACCAAAAATATCATCCGTCGTATTCCCCATTCCGGCGACTGGGTCATCAAATCCATAGTCTGCAAAGTCATTTGCCGCCGTATCATTGAAAGCGTCAACTCCCAATTCACCGATAGCGCCGTCAAAAGTTCCAGCTGCAGTCTTCTTCTTTCCCAGACCAAACTTGAATTTGTTACCCTTACCGCCACCTACAGCGTCCTCGTCGTCGTGTCCGCTTTGCGAAGGATCCTGATCCATGACACTAAAGGCGTTGCTCTCATCGTCGTCGTCTCCATATTTAAATTCATTGTCGGCAGCTTCTTTCGGAGTGGGTGCCGTCCCAAACTCGTAGTCATCATCGTCGTCATCACCATAAGCGGCTTTTTCAATATCGGCCGTCTTGTCGGCATCTTCGTCCTTGCGGTTTCGCTTGGATAAACATGGTATTTCCGGCAGCCATATCATGACGTCTTCGCAACTCATGTTGTTGCGACGAGCGTAGTAAATTCCTCCTCCAACGAGACAGATGAGCAAGAGGACAACAATGATAGACGCTGCAATTGCACCAGTATTAGTTTTTTCACCCGACTCCTCGGATTCGCTCTCATCATCGTCCGCGGTGACACCAGGGTCAGCTGGAGGCTGAATCGGCAAGTTGGAATTGACGACGACTAGCGCCGTCGCTGGGTATGCTTCGAGTATATCCGCTTGCAGATCTTTCGGAATATTCTTCATGGTCTGCTGCATGAGTTGATCCGAAATGACCTTTGTATTATCTACATTGGACATGGAAACGTTAAAGCTCGAATATATTTTTGTGCAGGTGCCCGTGGTTTGTGTTCCATTAGCAAAAGGAGGACAAGGAGCGTAGTCGACCAGCTGATAGTTTTCAGTCGAACCATCGGCCAAATACAAGGCCGGTGCTGCGTCGACAGCATCCTGTAACAGACGACTCTCACCAGTTGTTTGCAAAAATAAACGAAACTGGTCGTTCACAAAGGTTGCGTAACCCTCATCAAGCGCCTTTCGATTCTGCCCCGTCCGTAGCGAAATAGCCGTAATGGCACCATTTGGATCCGAAACAATCCAGGCATTGTAAATTGTCGCGTTGACGGCGTTCTCTAGTGGCGGTGAAGGCACCGTCTGATCATCGCTCGTTGGATTTAAGGACTCGTTCACGGCGGCAACGGTCGAATTGCAAACGTCGGCCAAATGTTCCTCTTGATCAGCTGTCGGTGCATCGCCTGGTTTGCTTCCAGCAATGTCAATTGCGTCTTCACCAGCCGCCAAGTCGTCAAAGTTGTTTTGCAGCGTTTCATCCAACTCGGAGTAGTCCGTGGCAGAAATGGCGCGAGCACTTGCGTAGGTGAGGAACCGCAGGTATTCCGTTTCACTCAATGCGTCATCTCGATCCAAGTCGGAAACGGCGAGGTATTGGAGGCATCGCGTGTATTCTAGCTCAATACTTGTCGATGGTGAAGATGCTTCTGCTGATGGTGCACTAGTAGTAACACCGCTTGCCGTTGGAACAGTCGCATCCGTTGTTGGCGCAGCGCCTGGACTAGTAGTCGTTGCTCCTCCACCACTACTTCCTCCAGCCTCCTGCAAGGCAGCATCCGTCGCGTCACAAACTTCCTGCAAGTGCGCCAGTTCATCATCCGTCGGCGTCGAACCAGGCGCCGATCCGTCAATCAAAATGCCTTGCGCGGAAACGTTTGAAAGCGTTTCAAAACTCTCCTGCAGCGCCACTGGCAGTGTATCGTAGGTTTCCGAATAGTAGGTGTTGCTGGTGAGTCGATTCAAAAAGCGCACATATTCATTGGACTCCAAGACGCCGTTGCGCGTCAAGTCGGAAAAGGCCAAGCTGGTGGTGCATTCCGTAAACGTAAAGGACGTTTCGCTAGTGGTGGTAGTAGTTGTTGCCGTCGGTGCGTTTGTCGAAGCAAACAAGGTGGGACTTGGAGCTGCCGCTGATGGACTCGATGCGGGTGCTGGCGTTGTACCACTTTTTGCTGCACTCGTGTAGATTGCCACGGCGGCTTGATCACAAAGATCCGCCAGGAATAGTTCTTGTTCGTCCGTTGGCGTTTCACTCGGCTTGCTGCCCGTCACGTCAATTGTAGTCGACGACGCAAAATCAACAAACACATTTTGCACGGGAGTTGCCAATTCGCTATAGTCGGTGACGCTTGCCAAGTCGCCGTTGGCCAAAAAGTTGACGAACCGTACGTACTCGTAGTCTTGACTCAGCGACGCGTCGCGGTCGGCGTCGCCGACGATCAAGCCCACCGTACATTGCTGCGAGGTGAAGGAAACGTTGAGTGCTTGCAGCAAGGCTTGATAGAGTGATCGACAGGCGGTTGCTGTGGCTGTGGAGTCGCTGCTCAAGTCAATGCCGTCGATATACGTATCAAAGGTTGTTTCCAATGATGAGCCTGACGTGACAGAAGTGACTGCGCCGTTTGACAATGTTTCCACCGCTTGAGCGTACTCCGTGGCATCCAAACTGCCGTCCGAGTCTGCATCTGCTGATTGCAACGCGCTCGAGCAAGTGTCAAAGGGTAGTGCGCTTATGGTGGTTGATTGTAATGCAAGGAGAAAGAGGAGCGACAGCAGCAAGGTGGATTGCAGTGGCATGAATCGTTGCTGCAGCGAAACTCGTCTTCGTCGTTGTCGTTGCTTAACATTACTATTTCCACATGTCTGATTTTGCTTGAATGGAGCTTTTGGAGTAACACATGTTCGACGGAATTGGTGCGTAGGTTCGTGCCGACGACGGGTCCTCGTCGTTTGAAATTTCTCCTCGTGATGGCTGATGCTAGTTTTCGTTTCTGCTGCCGTTTTCAATGATTGCATCACTATTCCACAGAGCCTCCGCCGTCGTTCCTGCATTATAAGTGTATCTAGCTATATATTGTGCTCTCAATAAAATGCTGTAATACCGTAGCTGGTGCAATTGGATGGATTCACAATCAACCGGAGGAGGGAGCGGTCAAGCAGTCTTCATGTCGCGGTCGCGAAGTCGCGCGGCGCGGCGCGGCGCGGCAGCATCATCGTCCGTTCCGTTTCGACGAATTTGTTGACAAAAATAGTTATGCCCCAAATGACGAATGACTGTTTTTGGCACGATCGGACACCGGGTCACGTTAGCTACCTACACTTTGCCAGTGATTAAGGTGACAAGGAGGGAGTCCTGCTTTTTGAAGAATGCAGTCATGCCGTTTGGCTATCATCAATTAAATGCAATAAGATAATTTCATTAATAATAGGCCTATGGTGCTTTTTCGAAGCAATTTGTTGGCGTGTACCAATTCAAATTATATTGCGCACTGAATTAAGCACAGTACATCAGGTATAGGAACTACAGTTCTGTACGGTATATCAAAGCAGTTTCTAACCTTGATCACCACCATGCACTCTGACAATATTATGCTGAGTAGATCTGAAGCTATATGTCCTTGTCGCGAATTGGTAGCAGGTCCGAAAAGGTGCCATTATCGACTCAAATCGACCACCTAAACAAGACTCTGTCCACCAAATTCATCCGGTACCTTGTGATCCTGCTTCATGCCCGTCGTCTCGTAGACTGTCTCCACCGCCAAGCGCTTCGAGCCGGTCCCCTTGCCTTTGAATCCAACGTAGGTAATTTCCGTTCCTCGTCCACCGTCGTAGTTGTCCACAACAAAGATTGTCACGGACGAAATGTTTTGAAACCTTCCGGCGGGCCGACATGGATAGTCAATCGTGCCATCTGCCAAATGTTCCGGTGGAAGTAGCTCCAGTTCCTGATCACCGTCCAACTCGCGCGCATCGTCAAAGTCCAAATCCTCGCGGTTGCAAAAGAGTTTAACCTTGCGAGGACTTGCGTAGTCATTGCTTGACGAGCTGTTTCGAATGGTAATGCTTTGCATAGTGACAGCTTCCGTGAATGGAATGGTCAGCAATAGCTCTGGATCATCTTCCGGCGATGTAAGGCTTGGTTTGTCGGAAAGTCGTTCCTCGTGGAGCTTTAGTATGGATTGCCCTGCGCCCTGAACATCTTCATTGAGACAAATGACTGTACAAATGGAAAGACATGTCAATTAAGCACGTAAGTGAGAAAGTAGCAAGTTGAATACGGCTTGCAAAAGATTTTCTTCGAAAACTTGCCTCGATCAATGTCAATGTATTTGCGAAGACTGAGACCCAAGTCGTCGGCATGATCATGGTCATGAGAGTGTCCACTGCATTCAGTAGGGTCCATTGCTGATCAGTAGTTGAGTTGTATATTGCTAGGATGGTTTGTGGAGCGCAGTTACAAACGATTGTTGCGAACGTGTCGTCATGGTGAATCTCGCGCGGCGCGGATGAGCCGCTAGTGCCGCTACGACGCATGATACACGACTGAAAGCTTCAAACGTGCTCGTTCAAATGCTGCGGGTTTGGCATTCGTAACAAGACGATTACCGTAGTTGATTATACACTCACAATATCACAAAGCAAACGTTTATTCTTACAGCAACACATAATGAGTCAGACAGATATGTATTACAGCAAGCGCAGCGTTTTGGACGACGAGACCGAGGAAACATACGACGACGATGGTTACAGCTCGTACGATGACTTTTCAGCAGGAGGAGGAAAGGCACGCGGTGGGAAACCAATAAAGAAGGCAACTAAATCATCATCGAGCGGCGGTAGTGGCGTATACTCATCGACCCATGTACGGCTGAAGGAAGCGCGCATGCTTGATCGACGCCAGGAGCGCAAGTCGAAACTTGCGAAATGAGGAGACTCTATGTTTACATATAAGGCGACAGTGCCACGGTAACTGTAGTCGATGTTTAAAATGAATAGAGTCCAAAGTCTTTTTCTTCGTATGATTCACATCTATTTAGCAAGCGGTTCAATCTCGATAACTGCTTCCACTTCCACTGAAATATCAAGAGGCAGAGTGCTCGTTCCAACTACGAGACAAGAATGGCAAGGAGTCAGTGTCGAAGCATCACAGCACAAATGAAATATTAAGCACGCTAACTACAATATACTTACTCGCTGATCTGGCGTGATAACCAACTGGTTTTCCAAACACTTCCATCATGACATCACTGCAGCCATCCATCACCTTGTGCTGCTCCTTGAAATCTTCCGTCGACTGAACGATTCCAAACACCTTGACAACTTGCTTGACGCGATCCAAATCTCCTAGCTGCTCCTTTAAGGTACTGATAATATTTAATCCGGCCCATCGAGCCGCTTCATATCCATGTTCTACAGTCGCATGGGTTGGCCCAATGCGACCAGTCATGAGACTACCATCGACTTTGACCGGCAAATGGCCGGAAATGTAGAGCGTATTTCCGTCGCCTCCAGCATGACAAACAATGTTGTAGTTGGCCTTTGGTTGCGGCGGCGATGGAAGAGTAATGTTGAGCTCCTCAAGCTTCTTTTCAATGTGGATCCATCGGCCGCCAGTGCTTCGAGAGCTTGGAGCAGCGGTAGATTTTTGTAAGGCCCTTAATGAACGTAGGGACATCATTGTGAAAGGAAAGCTATTGTTGTGCTTGATTTGGTGGCTTTTATGGCCGAACGAGAGAAACAGAAACATCGTCATGCCGCGAAGCTGCATGCGTGACGTTGAACTGGTCTCTGTGCGACATCAAGCTACCGTATGTTTCGCGACCATGGTCATGCCTGTCATTTGCACCGGGATCGATGTACTTGTAATACCGGTACGCGGGACGAACATGGGCATCAATGTACACTCGTTTGATGATTTATGAGTCTACTTGTGATTCCGTGATCGAAGAAATTATCGATCGCTATGTGCGCTTTGCTCTCGGCTAAGCGTAGCATTTACTTTTCAAGCATGCTATCGGTACTATGCAATGAAGATAAACGATGCTATGAAGCTAAATCTGTTCGTATTAATAGGTTTTATATGCAGGTATCAATAAATGTTGGTTACTATATGCAAAACACTTGACAACTCGACCTTTGCGACACTTTGTAAAAGCGCCCGGGAATCAACAAGCTTCTAGTCAAACCAAGTTGACTTAGGCAGTCTCCTGGTTGCCCGTGTACGTGAAGCGAATGTGCGGGTTACGGACCTTGGCAAATGCAGCAACACCAGACTCGCGCAAGCAGTTGGCAAAGGTTGCTTCAAAGGCTTGGTGCTCACCCATGGTCAAGCGCGACATGGCAAGTGGAGGAACAAACTTGCGGTCATCGTCGGAGCACCATCGGCAGGTGTAGACGGTGTGGAACCAGTTCCAGGTGCGCGCACTGCTAGTGATTTTCTTCAAATTGGGAGTAGTTAGCGCATCCTCATCGTCGTCATCTTCGGGTGTATCGATCTGTCGCTCCAAAGTGTAGTCGATAAGGGAGTATGGACTGTCGGCGTGAACCATGTTGTAGGTGTCCTTTAAGCAGTTGCCAATGACGACCATGCGGTTCTCATTGAGGGAAGAGTCATCGATGGACTTGAGGACATGACTAATGTCGAGCTCTCCGCGCATCTCGCCGCGGAAGCTGTCTTCATCGGCCGTCTTGACGTGGCGCAGCTTGTTCGCATCACTGAGACTGTAGGTGAAGTCAATCTGGCACTTGGTGACCTCCGCGAAGGATGTGGGATCGGCATTGGCAATGAGCTTGCAGAAGGTAGATTCAAACTGAGAGTGAAGGTCGGGGTACTCGAGCGCTCCGAGCATGACGGGAGGGAGAATCTTCTTGCTCTTCTTGTCCACTGTAAATGAACAATTACAAGAAATGCGTGAGAGGACATGCAATGCGCAACAAGAACTCGAAGAGAAGCGCATTATTACTTACTGGGAGTGCAATCCGGACAAGTATACTTGAAGCGAACCCAGCTGTTTGACTCCCAGTAACGTCCAGTTCCAGGAATGGCACTGTTGCCATCTTCAGGGACCTCGAGTTCCGTGTCGACGAAGGTCCAGTCAATGTAAGGAGCTCCCTCGCCCGTGTGGACGTCATTGTAGGCTTGCTTGAACGAGTCGCTAATGATCTTGTTGCTCCATTTACCAGGCGTGCTAACATGACTGAGAATGATCGTGGCGGTTCCAAACTCGGCTTCCTTCAAAGCCTCCGCGTCTTGCTTGGCGTTGCCTCGGATGAGACCAGTGGCTTGGACGGAAGCTACTGCCAAGAGGAAAGTCGCGATGATGGGGGTGGCAAACTTCATAGTGACGAGTGAGCGGATTGACAGGCGAATGCGATGCCAGTTTCGATTTTGTGAGAGGAAGCTCTCGTTTGCGCATTTACTCCAGTCACACTTGCTCAACGATGCGACTGCAGGGGCGGCGTATGTGGGAAATGTACCAAGACGTAGAATCTGTACTGGCAACGTCGTAGCAAGTGGGAAGGGTCAATCACGTAGAAACTGTACCAGTCGTGCACTTCGTACTATCAAGCAAGTATAAGGTGTTCCCCACTGCTGTATCGGCTACCCTTCAGATAAGCAGCTACCCTTACCACTTGGCGCTAGTCTAAGACCAAGCCTACATCATACCGCATCGGCACAACGTACAAACTTGGCAGTCATCCACTCGCGCGAATCGTAGTATAACAAAGTTAAAACAGAAGTGTAAAAGTACTGTAATGACATTCCCATCATCTTTCAACAAGCTCAGGTACTTCGATCCGCGGAAAAATGGGAGTAGGTTTCGCGATGGGAGTGCCTGGCTTGATTCGATACGCATCATCCAAATGAGCAAATGTTCGCTCAGTTAATGGGACAGTGAGAGCATCCAGAATCTTGTTAGCCGAAGTAGGAATCAATGGCTGATAAAGAATCGCCGAGTAGCGAAGGACTTCCATGATGACGTATAAAACCGTAGCCATTCGCTCGGGATCTTCCTTTCGCAGCACCCACGGCGCCATGGTGTCAATGTACTTGTTGGCATCCCATATATGGGTCACTAACGCTTCAACGTACTTTTGAATCGACTGCACGGCAATGGCTGCACCAGTGGTTTCTCTCAACGATCGCGTTGATGCCAACAAGGCTTCATCCTCGGGAGTGAGCGCCTGCGGTTCCGGAACACACTTGTCGCAATTCTTAAACACCAGCGTCAAAGTTCGCTGACACAGATTTCCCAGCTCATTCGCCAAGTTGGTGTTGCACTTTTGTATCATGGCAAGGTCTGAGTAATCTCCATCGTTCCCAAAGTTGACTTCGGACATGAGAAAAAATCTCGTTTGGTCGACTCCGTAACGCTCCACCAAATCCAGAGGGTCAATAACATTTCCAATCGATTTCGAAATCTTTTGACCATCCTTTGTCCACCATCCATGCGCAAACAACCGCCTTGGCACCGGCAAGCCTGCCGCCATGAGTATAGCTGGCCAGTAGACTGCGTGAAAGCGAAGAATGTCCTTGCCGACAACGTGCAAAACGTTGGGCCAGTACTTGTCGTAGTCGGATCCTTCATTCGTGTCGGGGTAGCTAAGGGCGGAAATGTAGTTGGCGAGTGCATCGATCCAAACATACATGACGTGGTCATCGTCGCCAGGAACTGAAACTCCCCATTTGAACGACGTTCGACTAATGGACAAGTCTCGCAAGCCGCCCTTGACAAAGGACAAGACTTCGTTGCGACGACCTTCTGGTGCGATAAAGTCGGGATTTTCATCATAATACTGCAGTAGCTTGTCTTGGTACTCGCTCAAGCGAAAGAAATACGACTTTTCCTTGGCAACCCACTCCACGTCGGCTCCGGTTGGTGCCTTGCCGTCCACTAGCTCCGATTCCGTGTAAAAGCATTCGTCGCGAATCGAGTACCAGCCTTCGTAGTTGCCCATGTATATTTGGTCCTTTTGCTTCAAGACGTTCCAAAGATGCTGCGTCACCAAAGAAACACGTGAGTATTTAAAAAGCCCACAATTGACATATCATGCATTGTCAATCGTTGGCTCCTGCAACAACATACCTGTACGGCTTTCTTATGATCAGGTTGCGTCGTTCGAATAAACTTGTCATGAGAAATATTCAGCAACTCGAGCAAGTCGGAAAAGTTGACGGAAACTTGATCGACAAAGTCTTGTGGATCGACGCCAGCCTTGGCGGCCGACTGCTCCACCTTTTGTCCATGTTCATCCGTGCCGGACAGAAAGAACACTTGACGGCCCGAGAGACGCATGTAGCGGGCGAGCACGTCGCATGCTGTTGACGTATAGGCGTGTCCAATGTGCGGCTTGTCGTTCACGTAGTAAATAGGAGTGGTGATTTGAATGGGACTCGTGCCGTCGTCAAAGGATGTGGCTGGTGTTCCAATCGTTGTGGAGAACAGATGAAATGGTTGGCGAATGGACGTGAGCGCCCTTGTAACGAAACCATGCACAACATTACTTCTGCTTGCTATGGAAAGAGATAGCAGCATGATGCTACAAAGTCTCCACATGGATTCGTATTTAGAGCAGGTGCGGTCGTCAATGAACAATAACTGTGTGCTCGAGGCGAGTTGCTGACTGCGTCGGTCAATGGCAATTTCTTGTCGCTAAAAACGCAACGAATTGTCTTGAAACTACACGAGTTGATGAGCCTATGCTACAAGATGCGTTCAATACTGAAAGGAAAGATCAAGCCACGCAATGTGATCATCCATCATCGTTTCGCGCAGTCAGAGCGAACGTCCGTCAGCCATCATCGAATGTCGCACCAAAACTAAGAGTCGCTTCGGTACTGAATGAGTTGATCCCACCGGTACTACGACACGTGTCGCCGATTGGCGTCGAACGACCACCATGGCACCATTGGCGACTTGCGCATTTCGCTCCACGCTGCACCGCTCGCACGCTCCATACAAACTTGCACTGCGCTCCTTACATTACTGAATGATCCTTGGTTCATCATCCTTGTGGTCTCGCTGCTCTCTGACGACTCGACGACGACAATTTTTTTTGCTCCTTTCGCTTCCAACTTTTTGTCGTAGCTTGGCCAGCATGTCATATTCCACGGAACGAACCGTTTCGGCCGATGGAACTACCACGATTTCACTCACTCCCATTCCCGAAACCAAGCAATCCGCTCTTGTCGTGTTGGCGCATGGTTTGGGCGACTCGGCGGACGGACTCGAAGATGTCGCCCAAGTCTTGATCAAGCAACTGCCTTATGCGAAATTCATATTGCCGACGGCACCAACGCAGCCCGTCACGCTGAACGGCGGCATGCGCATGAACAGCTGGTACGATATCGTTGGACTGGACGAGCGCTCCAATGAATCGTGTGTGCGCATCGAGGAGTCGCGCCAGAAGGTGACGGAGATTTTGAACCGCGAGCATGAGGAAAATAAGTTGCCCTACTCGCGCATGGTACTGGCAGGCTTTTCGCAGGGTGGCGCCCTGAGTCTATATACTGGCTTGCAAATGCCAGAAAAGCTGGCTGGTGTTTGCGTACTGAGTGGGTATTTGCCGCATGCAGCTCAATTTAAAATTACAAGTGGATCGGAAGATGTTCCAGTCTTTCATGGACAGTAAGTTTGTGATGTATGCAAGAAGCAAAACAAAGTGAAGAACAAAAGTTTGAGAGTTGTTATGCGAGCTGTCTAATATTGGTTTGCTGATAGACTGCCGACTCATGCATGCCCCTTTCTCGATCTCACTCACTTTTACAGTGGCACGCAGGATCCGGTCGTTCCGTACCGCATGGCCGAAAAGAGCCAGCAGGCTGTCACGGCCAAGGGGTGCAAGTCCTATACACTCAAGTCGTATGCGGTGGGTCATTCGATTCATCCCGACGAGCTGAAGGACGCGACGGAGTTTTTACGAAACGTCTTGCCGGACGATGATTCGTTTTGCATTCAACTCAAGGATCCGAGCGAAATGAGTATCAAGGAGCTCAAAGCAGCGATTCGCAAGGCAGGCTTGCAGCACAAGGCGGTAGGTTTGATGGAGAAGCATGAGTTTGTCAAGCTGGTACAAGAATCTCGCAACAAATGAGCGGTATAGTAGCAGCAAAATCGTTGGAACATGCGCTGCCTGCGATGACGGTTGTATGGCCGTATTAGAGCTGCAGCGGAACAACAGAGTATGTGGAGTTTAGCTTTTGTAGTTACTGTGCAATTACTTATCATTTAGAGTGTATCTAATACTCTATGTAGTCTTGGTAACCCGCAATTGATGTACCTACAATTTACCTTGCCAATTGAACTACAACTCTCACCTACGCACGGTCAAGCTTGACGCAAGACATCCAAGTGTATGCAAACCGTGCTGAAAAATTAAAGTGAAACTAATCTTTACTCGTTCATCATTGCAATTTATTCATCCCCATGCGTCCGCTTGCTTCCATTATACTTTTTGGCAAACTTTTGGTTGCGTAGAAACTTGGGGTCCATGCCTCGGGTGGATACAAACTTGGACTTTTTCGCCTTTTTGATTCCATTGGCGTGCGCCTTGCGCGTATTGTTGTGGGCGCAAGTGTTCTTTTGCTGTAAAGTTGTTAACAAGAAAGAGTGAAAGAGTTGGACAAGATGCAGGCAGAGGTGAGACGGTGCGATGCGGCGACAACATTAAATGAGCACTTTCTCAATAAAAAAGTCATTCCCCATTGCTTCCTCAATCCTCGGCGAGATGTTAAGGTTTGATGAAGCGTCCTTTGACTCATTCAAGCGTCGATAAATTTATTTCATTAATTATTCTTGCTGCCATGAAGCGGCAAAAACAAGCAAATCGGCCAGCGCGACAACGGCTCGATGCACCGTTGAGTTTAGCGTCGAGTCAATCGTCAGACAAATTTATTGCTACGGACCTTGACCATTTTGACAGATTTCTAAGTGCAAAGGAAGGATGCTTTGATCGGATCGATGTCGTCGTCAAGCTTGCACATTCGAGTCTGTCGCGCCGCAACGTCGAGTAACGCGGTAGACGGTAATCGCGATCCGTCGCATGTGCTGTTGACTCCCATGCGGCCAAAGACGTTTTGGTCGCTCCGCGCGCGCCGGCTCAAATGACCGTTTCCGATGACCAGCCACCACACTCGAATTTCAGCGACGAAAGGCTTGCATTCTCCGCCCTCCCAAGGAAAGGCCAAGGACTACCACTAGAGCATAATTACAAAGAGGGGTTTTACATTGTTTACTTGAGCAAGACGATTTCCTTACGCCACCATTAGTTCGACGTTTCAGCGCCGTTTCAGCAGCAGCCCCAGTCTTTCGTTTTGGGAAGACATTGAGCTCGCCAACCACCACAACAACTCCAGCAGCCACCAAGACCAAGACGACAACGCAAACGCGAGCAGTACGACAAACAGCAGGCCTCGGTCATTCACAGGAAACGGCAGCGACCAATCAAACCATTCATCCGTCTCGCAGCAGCAGCTACAACCACCAGCAACGCAACGGCGACGAACCAGGCGACGAAAGCAACACCAATATTTCATTGCTCATTGCTGCTCCTGCTTTGACGCTTGCTCACTATTTACAATGCAACCGAAACCAACCATTACAAGATCGGAATCCTATGCGTATCCAAGCAATAACCGCAAAACCATCATGAGCAAGCTGCAGTACGTTTGCCGACACCACTCGAGCGTCGTGTTGATTGTTTGTTGCATGATCGTCGTTTGCCTCTTTTGCGCCGCGACGCTGCTGGAAATGGATCAAAACACGAGTGGCGGCAGTCGCTTTTACATGCGCCGGCGATACAGTAGCAACGATAGTAGCGCCATGCTGCATTGGGGCGGCGCCGTACGCCCCGGCTACTTTTTCGCGTCGGACGCAATCAAGAGCGCCAACGAGTTTCACTTTAGCGCCGTGACGGATCTGGATGAGTTGAGCAAGCTAAAACCCGAGTCAAGCAAGCCGGAGTTCTATTCCACATTTTTGGGCGGCATTCTCACCAAGACGTCCAAAAACAATCGACCATGGTACACCATGGAGCTGCACGACTCTGATACGCGCCAACTAGTGACCAAGCACAACGAGGCTGGTCGCGGCGCCGAGTTTAGCGAATTGGTCATTTTCAACGGCCGCTTGCTGACCTTTGACGACCGCACGGGCGACGTGTTTGAAATACTAAACACACCCGACGGCAACGACTCGTTTGTGGTGCCTCGATTCGTCATTACCGAAGGCAACGGCGAAACCGACAAGGGCATGAAGTGGGAGTGGGCCACTGTCAAAGATGATGAATTGATCATGGGCAGCATGGGCAAGGAATATACGCATCAGGATGGTACTGTCAAGAATCGAAACAACTTGTGGGTTGGCATTTTGAACGCGCGGGGAGAACTGCGACGGGAGGACTGGACGTCAAAGTATCAAGTGGTACGTCAGGCGCTGGGAGCGGCCTCGCCTGGCTACATGATTATCGAGGCGGCCAATTGGTCGCCAATGCTGCGCAAGTGGGTCTTTTTGCCGCGACGAATATCATCGGAAGCGTACGATGAAAACAAGGATGAAATGAGAGGTGGTCACCAACTTGTGTTACTGGACGAGGACTTTACCAACCCAAAAGTGATTGATTTGAAAATGACGAGTCTGGATCCGCTCAAGGGCTTTTCCACCTTTGCGTTTGTGCCAAACTCGGACGACAAGCACGCTCTGGCCATTCGATCCGTTGAGGAGAATTGCGTGGACTTTACCGCAAGGTGTCAGCAGCGCACGTACTTTCTTGTCATTGACGTGACAACGGGCGAGCAGCTATCCGACGAGCTCACGTACAAGGACAAGGTCAAGTTTGAAGGCGTCGAATTTGTAAACATGCACGTCAAGCCGCCAAAGCTATAGTGCGAACAATCATATATAGATTGTAAAGCTAGCATTGGTTTTGTGTATGTCTTATAACACTCCTATGAGAATAGCATTAGAAAGCAGCAATAGCCATTATGGATATACATCTGACCAGCTGATAGTCTGCCGTCAGGTGAGCCGAATTGCCGCAAGCCAACAGACGGCGTAACATAGATTGACGCAGGCGATATGCACATCCAAAACACTCACTGCATCATTAAAAAAGGCTGTAAATTCACCTTTTCTGGTGCGTTCCCGCTTGATGTAAACAAAGCCATCAGCTAACGTGGAAACAACGTATAACGGAGCGACATATTTTATAACAGTGCGACAATCGGTGACTTGAATCGTCGTCACCATGGGATTTTCCTTCACTATCTTTGGCAACGTCTTCATCCCATTGCAGCGTTAAGTAATTATTACTATGCGTGAAATACCGTCCCTTCAAAACCTCTGCCTCCGTTCCGTCGGTCCCATATCGTGCAGCGCCGAGGCGACCTTTGCAACGTCATCGAGTGGAGATGCCGAAAATGAATCAAGCAAGGCCAGTAGCAAGACGCCTTCCTTGGCATCCAGTCTATTGAGAAGCTTCCACACCAACTTGTATGTCAAGCGGACTCCCTGCATTGGAACTGGCAGCGCCCGGCGCGTCAATGGCAATGAAGTTGACATGTTTCATCCCCTAGGTGCAGTCGTTGAAACGAACGATGCATCTGCCTCCAGCACTACAGCTAGTCAGCAGCAGCAGCAGCAGCTACTAGTGTTTGAGCACGGCAATCCAGCAAATGACTGCCTGCAGAGCTTCATTGATTCATTGGTGGAACTGGGACGCATGGACGACCAGCGACTGGGGGTGCATTTCTTTGAGGAGTGGAAGCAAAACGTGATATTGGCTGCCACAACAACTAACAATAAAGACGACGACGCTTCGTCTCGCAAACGGCGCAAAATGGAATCTGCAAATCACACTACTCCACTCGGTGCATTGTCGCTGTACAATTGCAACTTGGCGCAGGAAACCTTTGATTGTATGCGCGACACCAAGATTGGTCCGCACTTGGCGACGCTCGACTTGACTGGCATTCGCGGCTTGACCAATGACTTGCTTGATTCGCTGCTGCCAGACTGTCCCAATCTAATGCAATTGGCGTTGAAGAATTGTCGGCGCCTGACGAACATTTACAGCGTGGGCAAGCATCAAAAGAAGCTAATGACTCTGGACATTGGTGGAACGTACAATATCAATACGGATCACGTACTGGAAATTGTTCCGCAACTACCACAGCTGAAACGATTGCACGCCAGCGGCTTGAACTGGACGGATACAAGCATGGCTGCATTGGTGGAATTGCGGCAAGGTGACTGGCAGCACTTGAGCTTTTCCTTTAGCTTGACGCTTTCGCAAACGGCCCTTCGACAAACCATACTTCCACTATCAGACACGCTCACCTGTTTGGCGTTAGCCTTTTGCGATACTCTCGTGGACAATGCCACCATGGGACTGCTCGGTCGCAATCTGCCACTGGTGCGAGCGTTGGATGTGCGCGGCAATCCGGCGCTCACGACACTGACGGGTTGGTACGACGGACGTGTTTCGGCCGACTTGCCGGCCCAGCCACTGAGCGTGCTTGGTCGCTACAGCGGCCTGTCCGAAACGAGTGTGGAGGAAACCAAAAAGGTGCATCCCAACGAAACGCTGGATCTAGTAGTTTGTCTAAATGCTGGGGGCATGGGAGCGGCGATATTGGTTGAGAATCTTGAATGATACATGTACGGTGGATGACACGAGTCTCCTTTACTCCACTTTATACCCGTATGTATCTGATGACCGGCAAAGTGGTTACTGTTGAATGTTTTCGAGCTTGTGCACGCTTGCTCGCGATGACGGCAGAGTAATGCTTTACGAGTAGGTTCTTCTTTTCCGGGACACAGATGCCTTAGTAGTCTTACGTCGTACTTGCAAGCTACACTCCATGGTCGTTTATTTGTTTAAATCAATCAACGGAATGAATCCTATGCAGCGGTTTTAAATTGTAAGACGGAGTAGCGCAGCATTGAGCTTTGCCATAAACGTTAGGCGCACTGACAAGAGCAGTCTACCGCGAGCGTTCAGCCGCACAGGATGCGCATGAGCGCTTAATCAACTCATGCTAGACCCGAGCATCCAATTTAATTATTTAATTCAATCAAAAAGAGGTGCAAAGTCGAAGCGACAACTTAGATGCTTCGAAAGATAACACCGTGCTCATGGAAAGCATGCGGCAAATGCCAATGATTTTATTGATCAGCCTGCTTTGTATTAACACTGTGGCACACGAGCCCACGAAATCCACTTTAACAGGCCTCGCAATCCAGTTCGAAGGAGTCAGTGCACTCTCGAAAGACTCACTGCAGTCTCGTGAAGAAGTTATCAAACATTGGTTCAAAGTTCTAACGCGGGATATTACATTGCGTCGCCCTTTAAGCCGCAGTCTCAGGAGGCTTCAAGTCTACGGTGCATGGGGATCGGATCCATTAACCTTCGGCTTGGCAAACGTCACAACTTCCTACAAGGTCACTGGCCAAGCGACTAGTGAAGGCGGTGCAACAACCATTTATTTTGACCAAGAAATTAGCTTTCTTACCAGATACACGGCTGACTCGGCGGCGGTGGTTGCCAAGCTGCCATTTGGCTATGAAAAGGGCAAGCTGGCTTACTTTGTCATACTTGAGAGGGAGGTCGTAGGTTTTGAAACCGTCGGCAAGCCCTTTTCGACAAGCCCAATTAATGATACGTCGACTGCATCACCGACCAACGAAACGTCAACGGATATTAGCAGCTCAGCTACGAATGCAACGACAAGTGCTGGCGATGAAACCGACTCCTCCGAGATGGATGATGAGGGCGGCATTGCGGCTGGCGCAATTGTAGGAATCATTCTCGCAGCCGCCTACGTTGGAGTGATTCTGCTTTGCTTCGTCCGTATGGTTTGCAGCTGCGTCCGGACGACAACGATGTGTCGTTAGTGACCGGCACAAGTACGGTGACGAAAAAGTAGTTTTAGACATGTATTCTGATGGATGGACGATAATGTCGCTAGCTTGATGGTGGACAATTTTCAGTAATAGGTGCCATGCTACCTTCATGGACTACTCCTGTGCGAGCCTGGCACTTTAAGCGCGGCATGAGTGCTTAACTTTGTTGAGAGCGCGACAAAGACAACTTGCTACCTTCATGGACTACTCCTGTGCGAGCCTGGCATTTTAAGCGCGGCATGAGTGCTTAACTTTGTAGAGATCGCGACCAAGAAAACTTGGGCGCATTAGTGTGATGACACTGAAGCCTTTATTGCTTGATATGTAATTTTTATGCTAGTGGACAAGTATCAAAGCTACCCGTAGACAGCAATCACATGCCTGCCGGCAACGGCTCAGTTCTGCTTATGTCGACCTTTCTACCGCTATTCATACAAGTTCGCTTAAATTGTGTTCTTTATCAGGTTAAATGCTTTTGTCCATCTTAATACTAATCGAAAATCGAAACGACCGGTAGGTAGCGCTCATCGCCTCTGAGAAGCCTGGCTCAGAGCCAGGTGGAATCGTTGGCCCTGGCGAAGGGTAAATGCGCAAAAAGTTTCGTAATTCACTTACTTTCGTTAATTTTAAAGGATTATACGCGTACCAGTCTCTGCAAGTCTGTTTAAATTCTAAGTAGGGTGGAGCACTAAGGAGATGCTTCTGTCGATTGTACATCTACATTTAAATAAAGTTTGGTTTGCACTGCACCAACCATCAACCACCAACCACCAACCTTCGTTATGGATCTTCCTTTGCCAGAAGCCGATGGAACTGTCGCTCCCTGCTCTTCTATCCATTCGGACAAGACACCGTCTCGGAGAAGCCAGTGTTTCAGAACCCATGTGCGTGTCATCCAGTCCATGGCAAACTTAAAGAATGCTCGCTGATCTCACTGGAATGCACACCACTATAGGTGTCGACTACCGTCCGAGCCATGAACGAGACATGAGCATCCGCCTCTGCCTTCCACGACAGAATGCTTTTGTGCGGAGTAGTCGTCGATTGTTCATCATGGCTGTTCTTCGGAGTCAATTGCGTTCCATTGGGTGTCACGTTTGAAGTCCAACGTCCGTTCTTCGGAACTAAGGGTGTGCCCGGAGATCCGATTCAATTCAAGTAGGCATTGTTGCAGTCATTATTACGGAGAGGAGTAAACAGCGAGAAGCGTTTTTGCATTGATTGGATCTCACAAAATTGAAACCGAGAGCTTCATTGAAATTACCAAACGAAATCTAACAAAGTAAGTACACAAGATTATCAAGTTTTACGTCTCGATAAGTATATCAGTGGCATCATGTCTAACCCTTCACTCGCTCGGTCACAGCAACTATGATGCAAACGTCCGCGCACAGCGAGAGCGACGACCGCAGCATCAGCAGTGGAACAAGCGGCGATAAGGCTAGTGGGCGCGGCGACATAAGCACTTCCAATGCTTCAAGCAAGAGCGAGCAGGAGATGCTGGAGGAGAAGGAGGCCATGTTCAAAAACGAGTCGGCGCAAGTCACGAAACTCAAACGATTCGTGCTGCTGATCATGATCCTTGCCGGCATTGCCATTTCTGCCGTTATCTTTGTCGTCAGCTCAAAAGGAAACGTCGTAGCATTTGAGAGTGACTATAATGGTAGTGCAGAAAAACTACTAGCAACTTTTCAGGAGATTGCAGAGCAGCGCCTCGGTGCCATCAGTTCCTTGAGTGTTGCCTTGACGGCCCATGCATGTACGTACACCATGCAGCGCGACGCGTCCGCGCATAAAAACCCTCAGCGAGTCTCAATGTCTTACACAAACTTTCTAAACTCTCATTTATTTCTACAAATGCAGTGGATCGAGACAGTAACTGGCCACATATTACCCTTTCATACTTCCAAGAAAGAGCGTTGATGACTAGGTTCGTCGTTCATTGTGGTCATTTTGACAAGCGTTCGTCCGCAACGCGACCGCTCACAATGTTTTCACCCTTACCGTTAAAACAGGTACTTATCTGGTACCCTTCTTGTGACCGTTAACCCTTTGGTTGCTGAAGACGAGCGCGATGCTTGGGAAAACTATTCCTTTGCCAGCGAGGCTGCGGATTGGCACAAGGACGGACACGCTTACCAGATGCAGCTCGGCTATGAAAACTACGGCATCGCCTTTAACACCAGTGACATCGTGCAGCGAACCACTCTTGATCCCTCGCTCAACATTTCAACTGGAATTGCCAACCACATCTTCAACGTGAACGACAGCGGCGAAGCCTTATTCGATCGTTCCAAAGGCCCGTATCTTCCAACATGGCAGACCTCGCCTGTTTTTCTCCGAACACTCGTCAACGAGAACCTTTTACAAGACCCTGATGGAGCAAAGTACGCCAACTCGACCATTTCGACGTCGACTGTTGTGGTGGGCGGCTTTGAATATCCGAGAGATGAAACAGAATTCAAGATATACAGTATTCTCATCAGCATCGCCAAGAAACGGAAGTTCACATACAAGGGAAGCCCCTTGACACGCGTGTATATTCCAGTTTTCGATTCCTTTGACGACGCTACCAAAAAACCGGTGGCTGTGATGACGGCGCTTATTCGCTGGGTTAGCTTCTTCGACAACGTCTTGCCCAAGCAGGTGAGAGGCATTGATATGGTGTTGGAAAGCACGTGTTCGGACATTGACGGTGACATATACACGTTTAGCATTACCGGGCACGAACCCGAACCGATTGGAGCTGGCGACCGCCATGATGTCAAGTTCGCTCAATACGCTCGAATGGCAACCATGGCGGACGTGGAGTCGGTGGACGACGGCAGTCTTCATGGTATCAAGCTGAATCAAGAGGAGTGTGTCTTCCAAATGACCTCATATCCCAACCAAGTCATGTTAGATGACTATCAGACCAACCTGCCTGCATTGATTACTTTTGCCGTCGCCATGGTGTTTGCCTTTACCTTTGCAATGTTTTTGGTTTATGACAAATTAGTTGAGCGTCGACAGAATCTGGTCCTTCAGCGCGCCGAGCAAACAACAGCCATTGTGCAGTCACTCTTCCCCAAGAGCGTCGCTGATAAGTTAATCCAAGAGACTAGGGACATGGATCCGCTTGCATCAAAGAACCAACGTCTCAACAAATTCTTGAGTGGCGACGAACAAGCAGCTAAGACAATTGCAGACTTATTCCCCGAGTGCACTGTTCTCTTTGCCGATATTTCTGGTAAGTCATTCAATGAGCCTAAAGTGGTGCCGTATAGCCATGCCGCTCACCAACGCCTCCTTCTGCAGGATTCACGGCTTGGTCGTCGACGCGCGATCCATCGCAAGTCTTTCAATTGCTTGAGGCCATTTACAATTCGTTTGACGATATTGCCAAAAGTCGCAAAGTCTTTAAGGTTGAAACAATCGGCGATTGCTATGGTAAGTATCAACGTTGCTGACAGGATCATCACCATAACGACATGCATGAAAGCTTACACGATTTGTCTCTTACTCCTATGCAGTTGCGGTGACTGGACTTCCCGACCCACAGGCAAACCATGCTGTCATCATGGCACGCTTTGCTAGCGAATGCATGATAAAGATCAAGGAGGTAACTCAACGCCTCGAGACCACCCTCGGCCCGGACACTGCGGAGCTTTGCATGCGCGTCGGTATGCACTCTGGACCTGTGACGGCCGGCGTATTGCGCGGCGATAAAAGTCGGTTCCAGGTAAGAACATCTATGTATTACGCAGCAACAGGAAATCGACACTTGCTCACACTGCTCTCTTCTTAAACAGCTTTTTGGCGACACTGTCAATACTGCCTCACGCATGGAATCGTAAGTATCTTTTTTTGTTTATCCGTCGGCGCATGCTTGCCATCAACTTACAACGAGGATCCTCACATTGCATCACTCCTTCATTTTTCTACAGCACTGGAACTCGCGAGCGAATCCAGGTTTCGCAGGAGACAGCCAACAAGTTGACACTCGCCGGCAAGGGGCACTGGCTTTCGCCACGCGAGGATACCGTCAATGCCAAAGGCAAGGGGGTGCTTCAAACATATTGGCTTCGCACGCAGTCCAAGCAAAAGGCTGGCAGCGTTGCCTCCAGTGGAGGCACGCACAGCAGTGACAATGATATTGTCTTGGACTCTGATATTCCTGCCAATGCAGAGGCCAATGAGGTTCTCAAGCGCGACCGCAAGGTGGACTGGATGACCGAGCTTCTTGGCGAATACCTCAAGCAGATTCATGGGCATCGGATTGCCACGCCCATGACCAAGCCTGCCGACTTTCAAATGCCCGAAGACCTCATTGGCATTAATGAGGTTGTCGAAGCAATTTTGTTGCCTCACTACGATGCCAAGAAGGAAGCAATCGAAGGTGATTGGCACGAGATTGAAATTGAGCCAGTTGTCATGGGACAGCTCCGTGAATACGTTTCCATCATTGCCAGCATGTACCGCGAGAATCCCTTTCATAACTTTGAGCATGCGTGCCATGTCACCATGAGCGTTGCCAAGCATTTGAAGCGCATCGCCACCCCAGAACTGGAATTTAACGAGGACGATAAGAAGGCTTGCAAGTCCAAGGGTGCGGCCATGGCACTAATCCATGACTACACCCATGGAATTAATTCAGACCCAATCACCCATTTTGCAATTGTCTTTAGCGGGCTTATTCATGATGTTGATCATCGCGGCATTTCCAACATGCAGCTTGAAAAGGAGGAACCAGCTCTCGCCGCGCATTTCAAGCACCAAAGCTTGGCCGAGCAGAATTCCTTGGAAATTGCATGGACGCTGCTCATGTCGGAGCAGTTTGCCGCCTTGCGTCAATCACTCTTTGCCACCAAGGAGGAGTTCCTTCGCTTCCGTCAAGTTATGGTGAATGCCGTCATGGCGACGGATATTTTCGACAAGGAGCTCAACCAGTTGCGCAAGAATCGTTGGGAAAAGGCCTTTTCAAGTGAGGTCGTGCCAAACGTGGACAAGAATACTCTCCGGGCGACCATTGTCTTGGAGCATATCATTCAGGCCAGCGACGTTTCCCATACCATGCAGCACTGGCACATTTACCGCAAGTGGAACCGTCTCCTCTTCAAGGAATTGACCATGGCCTACCGCGCGGGCAAAATGGCAGCTGATCCAGCGTCATTTTGGATGAAGGGCGAGTTGGGCTTCTTTGATGGCTACATCATTCCCTTGGCAAAAAAGCTGATGGAGTGCAAAGTGTTTGGCGTCAACAGCGATGAGTGCTTGAATTACGCCGTCCGTAATAGAGCAGAGTGGGAAGTTAGAGGCGAGGAGATTGTGGCGGAAATGGTCAAGGAATTTGCCGACTGGGAACCATCGTCGAGTAGTGACAATGACAAACTCTTCTTGTAAAAAGCCACAAAAGCTTTTTTAAGGCGATGGATGGATCTGCTGATTGTCGTCTCTTGATCCGCGCATGCATGTTTGTTTTCTAAACAAGTAGAACCGTTATCAAAGTTAATTTCCGGCGTTTACTGGTTGCCACATGATGTACTTGTAGGATAGCCAGCAACCCTCTCATGCAAAATTCGCCTTGTAGCCGTCGCCGTCATCGGCAGCTTCTTTCTTGGTCCTCTTGTAAGATGATGTAGCCTGTGACGTTCGCGATGCGTTGGCTAAAGCTGCAGATTCGACGTGTGCGTTGTTTATCTTGGAAACGCCACAGCTACAGTCAGCGCACGCGAGGGTCGGGCCGCTGCATCCTTTGCCGTTCGCGACGCGACAGATAGTAGCGGCATTTGAGACGGGGCAGCTAATGGCGCAACCGATGATGAAGTGACAACTGAAGATTCCGACGAAAGCTGAGACCTCACTGACATTGTGCTTCCACATTTGCAAGAACATCTTAGTACATTTGTCGTGAGCGGAAAGCAAGCTCGTCTGACATCACTTCTATGCCTCCTGTTAACATGTGCGTTTACAGTCGGGCGCCAAGACGACTGCGAAACATCCGATCCACCTCGACCACCCGACGAGCAACCTCAAGTCCTTGTGGCAGCCATCAATTGCATACGAGGAGACTTCAGCTTGTTCCAAGCATCTTGCTATCCAAAATAACTACCAAACTCGCCATTGTCTGGACTAAAAGACTCGAGTGAGTCGTTGGCATCATTTACCATGAGCAACGCACACACGCACACATCCGCTGACAGCCGACACGCCATCAAATCGAATTCGATTAGGTGAACATGCGGCGTCGCTTATACAACAAGCAACATTTCTTTGAGTGCGTGTTGCCTCAAGATCTTTTCGATACGAAAAAGCAATTCCTCCGCCTATTCTGCTGTATGACCAGCGTCGCTCGGCGACAAAGAGGGAATCGCCGACCCTCATGCAGATAATTGTCGGGGAACAAGTGATCACATGGACGGTTTGGAACATTGCCGGCGTGATAGAAATTTGATGGTGAGCCATTGGATGGTTGTATTTCGTCATGTTTTTGGCCGCCAGGCTAATCGTCTCAAGTTGGAAAAGATGTGATATAATGGTCGAACGTCGATCGACAATTAAGTTTCCATAGAAAGCCATATCCAAAGTGAGACAAAGGCAATCGACAGCTCATCTTGTAGATTGTCAGCTCGGAGAAAAGCTTTGCGCTAGAATGGACGTATTAGTGACACTTCAACCTGCCCTTGTGCGACGCTGCTTGACGCAAGAGCATTAGTTTCGAAATCGGCCACGCCAGACCATCACGTGGCTCACGGTTGGCTGCCGGAGCGCAGTTCATGATTCCAGCTAAAAATGACTATGCAGAAGCAATTCGATCGCAACACATTACGAAATGAGGTTTAACCAGAGCACTGTATTTTGGGATGCGCCATGGTCGAGCACTCGTCGCTAATCTTGCACTTTGATGACGTCATATTTGACGTCACTGTGGAACATAGAGTGCTCGACTATGTCAGTATGTAGCTACCGTATGAGTTGGGTTGCTAACCTAACCAACGTTGCATGCACAGAGTTGATGCAAGAAGCTATGCAATGCTCACTAAATTTTATTTTGGATTAAAAGCCTACGCCGTCATGGTGGACTGGAACGTTAACCTTTGGCAGACTGTGGACAAGCTTCCCTACTTTGCGATGCCGACTTCTTCATTGAACGTACAAGAAGAACTGGAGAATGAGCCAGCACAGGCAGAAGCATATACATACGTTTCTGTGATGGAAAATTTCATGGTGCTAGCGTAGCGACTGTGACCATGACAATTTTTGGAGCAATTTGCTCATACGTCTACGTACATGTTGAGCAGCAAGAGCTTGGGTAAATCGCTTCTACATTAACATTTAACATATTGCAATATAGCAGAGCGCGCAAGAGACATTGATCGCTCGTCTTGCAACGCATTCATGATGGTTCCAATGGTAAGCTACGGTAGTACGAGCTCAGTTACAGAACAAAGTAGTGTTCAACAGAAGACCACTACCGGTAGTACGTTTAACTATTTCCATCAACATCCGCGTTTTCCAAACCGTTCGTAAAAGTGCAGTCCTCTCTCATCCATCTTGTCGTCATATGCATCGAATATATAAAAAGGAGAGTCGTCATTCAACTTGACTCTAAAACGTCCACCAAGTCGAGACTGTTGCTCATGCTAAAACATTTACGCCTCCTCTTCTTCGTAGAGGCGAGGGTCATAGATTCCAGGGAAGAACTGAGCGCTCTGCGATACAAGAGTCGATAAAAGTAGAGTATGAGAAAAAAGCTGCGACGAGGCAAGGGACGCTTCAATTTCCAACACAAAAGCGCAAAAACTTACCTTCTCGGCAATCGCTTGGACAATGGCGGAACGGTGGGCCGAAATGCCCGTCGCCTTGAGCCAAAACCAAAATCGGTTATTGTGCTCGGCGCAATCAACCTCCTCCTTCTCTCCATCCGCTTTGACAGTGTCGGGCCCCTTCAACATCAAGTACTTGCCGAACAACATCCAAGTGTTGGTAATCTGCTCGTCACAGTTGACCAGCTTCAAAGCCGCCGCCGGTCCAATGCCAGGAACCTCCTGGAGGTCTCCAGTAACGTTTTCGTTGATAAACTGCGCAATGGGCATGCAAGCGAACCGAGTCGTGAGTGAGTCTGCGCAACAAAGCAATTAATACAATCACGCCATCCATTAATACTTACAAGCTGCATCGTATCGGCCGAAACCTTGGAGCGGCTTGGATCGTATCCATCTGGAGCCTGCGACAAGACAAGATTACAAGTGTTATTGCTGTTGTTAGATGAAAATTCACTCCAAACGTGTTGCAGCAGCCGCAAAACGAAAAACTCAAAGTTCGCTTCGCTTGTTCCTCGCGCGACCCCTCACACGCATGTCACTCTCATGATACTTACGACAACCATGATGAAAGTAGAGTGTAAAAGGCGAAAGAGAAGAATAAAAAGGCAAAAGAAAGCAAAGAGCAGCGGCAAGTCGAAATGTCTCGGTGCCAAAAGCTGGAAAGTGGATGAACCGGATGAGCGAGCGGAAGCGGTTAGCGAGCACACTAGGGATGAAGGTAACGGTCACATTTAAATGCCGCTAAGACTCAAAGATACGATTGCTGAGTTGGCGCGCTGCGACTCGAGTTGCTCGTCGATCCCACAGCTTCGTCAGCTCATTCTTTCCACCACGATGAAGTCAATCGCTGCTCTCTCCTTTTTGGTGTCACTACTAGCCGGCAGCAATGCCTTTACGGCACCAATTGCACGTTCTGCAGTAGACGATTTTCGTTTGACGAAACTCTCTTCTGCCGCTGTTGCTAACGTCGAAACGGAATCTGTTCCTCGATCAGACTTGGCCAAGCGCGATCGATACATTGCCACCAACCGCTTCGCCGTGCGCAAGGACCAGCAAGCCAAGTTTGAAAAGCGATGGGCTACTCGCAAGAGTCAATTGGCGACGCTTCCAGGTTTTCGATACTTTCACTTGATGCGACGTGTCCAGCTTCAACCGGATGGAACCTGTGTCTATGATGGCGGAGAAACGGAGGAGGAAGCGCAAGAGAACTATGTCTCGTTTACTATTTGGAATAGAAAGTCGGATTTCTCAGCTTGGCGAAAGGGAGGTATGTTATTATATGTTTGTGGAGTGGTTTATCCGTTCAAATGGTGCTGTTTCTATGCCTCGACAACTGACGGCTAATTGTTTTATCGCATTCTTCAGAGGCATTCAAGGAAGCCCATGGAGGAACGTCGATTGGAGCTTTCTTGACAACCATGATTGGAAGTGCCTTTGTCCTTCGTGGAGCTCCTCGGCCAGCTTTTTACGATGGCTTGGCTCTTACTGCTGTGAAACCAAAGGAGACACCCGAAACGATTGACGGATGGAGGCAAGTAGACGCCGACGGAGTCAATACGCTGCCAGTGGAATGCTTTGCTGCAATGGAAAAGTTATACATAAAGTCTGACATGCAAGCTGCGTTTGAAAAGTCTTACATTCAGCGCGAAGCAAAACTTGGCGAAGCGACAGGCTTTGTCGCGTTCTCCTTGCTTCGTCGCGATGGACAAGCCAAAGGTCACGGAGTTGCAGAGATGGGTCCCAACGAGCCAAACTATGTTGGAGCGACCGTTTTCAAGGATCGGGCGTCCTATGAGAAATGGAACGCATTGCATTCAGATAGTCCTTCGCCAACGACAATGTGGAACAAATCACCTGAAAAGGTTTTCTACGAAGGCACCTTGGTTATTTCGTCCGAGGAAGGACCATAAAACTTATGGGTACATAGAAGAAGTACCGTAATTGGTAGACAAACTGCATCCATCAACCGGTACATTGTTGAGAAACATATCATATTTAAATGCTGCAGCAGTAAAGGTGCGATCATTTCAGATCGTTTGCTGAAGCCTCTTCACTCCTTCATTAGTTAGTAAGTGCATGAACTTTAACCGTGCACAAGTAGTGTGTAGGGGTTGGGGAAGGCTGACTGTGTGCATTTACTGTGCCAAAACAATGTTAGCTACGCTAGCGCACAGCGCGTCTGAAAAGACTCCAATTTTGGTGGCATCGCATTGGCATCGCCATGGCGGTCGCGCCTCGCATCATCCAATAGCTTTGCCGCAAAACATATATCAAAGACTTGCTAGTTTCTCGTCATGCGTTCGTTCTGCAGAAGCAAGCTGACTTCACGACGTCAAGTTCTCTTATTAATGCTACTATCAAGCAGGGCAGCAGCCCTTTCCACTCGAACGGCTCGAGCAGCGATGTCTGTGCACCATCGCACCATCTTTTCAACCAGATCAGTCCTTCGTTCGGGAGCATCCGTAACTCGACGAGTCAAGTCGTTGACAGCAAACGATGCTGAAGATGAAGAACGGACCTCCATGTCGTTCTCTGACCCTGAATATGATCAAGCTGGTTCACCTTACTACGACACGAACGATTTCGATCCCGAGGCTTACGCTGCCACGGCCGAAGAAAAGAGCCGAGAACGTCAGCTCGGACCAGTCTCATTCTCCAGCAAACCTCCACAAGTCGTTCCAAATGCAAAGGATACGAAGATGCTTCAGAATATAGCGGATTCGAAAGTTGAACGCGTCGTTCCTTCACGAAGGAACGTTCCAATTCCAAACTTCTCCATATTTGAAGACTCTACTCCCAAGCCAGCAGCTATCAGCAAGCCAGTTCAGACTCCAGAATTAGCTGGTGAGAAAATACAATCCACAATGGTACCGGAGCCACTTGAGAATGCAGTGGTTCCTGTGACTGTTTCTACGACACACTATTTTCCGGCCGAAGGATCGGGAGATCCAGTGCAGGATGCCGAGATTGCCAGAGCGGCAGCCTCAGGAAATGGTGGATTGACTCTTGTGGATACGATGGAATTAGATTTACAAAAGCTAGTAGAGCAAATCTACTTGGAAAATGGAGGCACTGAGTTCAATATTAACTCGAGCAAGCAAGTTTCTGTTGTGTTGTTTGGTTCCATGGGGGGCTCCACGGAAAAGGATGTCCTCGAAGCAAAGGCAGCAGCAGGCCACACCATGTCGGATCTCGTATTGAAATATAGGGCATTGAAACGAGATATCAGTCGATTAAAGACGAAGAAGGAACTGACCGACAAGGGTCTCCGAGTCAAAAGTGCATCCAAGGTTGTCCGAGATTCACCTAGCCAGCAGGAAGGGAGCAAACCGATCGAACAATCCACAGATCCACTCATCCTAATCGATGCATCAGCCTACATTTTTCGCGCATATTACAGCATGCCTCCGATTCATCGCGGCGACGGCATGCCCACTGGCGCTGTACTTGGGTTTTGCAACATGCTCAATCGGCTCGCTCTCAATGACTTGCTCTCCGGCAATACTCCTCGACTAGTCTTGGTCTTTGACGCGGCTGGCAAGAGCTTTCGGAGCGACATTTATCCAGCGTACAAGGGCAATCGTCCCGACGCGCCCGTTGACTTGATTCCTCAGTTTTCGTTTGTGCGACAAGCGGCGACGGCTTACGGGATTGCTCGCATTGAAGCCGATACCTTTGAGGCGGATGATGTGATTGCAACCTTGGCATGTAGAGCGCAGGAGCAAGGAATTGACGTTAACATATTCAGCGGCGACAAGGACTTGATGCAACTTGTAACGGACAAGCATGTTCAACCAAGTATTCACATGATTGACCCAGCCACCATGGCTCGCGTGACGCATGATGAAGTGGTGGAAAAGTGGGGTTTGCCGCCATGGCAATTGGGCGATTTGCTGGCATTGGCTGGCGACTCAGCAGACAACATTCCTGGAGTTCCAGGCATTGGTCCAAAAATTGCTGCGCAGCTCATTCAAGAGTATGGAACGCTTGAGAATCTGTACGAAAATGTGGACCAAGTCAAGCAAAAGGCACGTCGCGCCAAGCTTGAAAATTTTCAGCATCAAGCCTTCCTGTCGCGAAGACTTGTCGAGTTAGATCGCAATGTTCCTTTCCAAAGAATGAAGTCCCAGCGAGACGGCTTTACCGACGTTGCCGACTTGCGCATGGAGCCCATGGATCCGGACCGTATTATTTCCTTCTACACGGCCATGGGCTTTAACGACATTAAGCGTCGGTTCCAAAACAGTCTCAACCGCGGCAATTGCCAAGCAATGCAGCAGCGACCCGTCAGCAAGAGTAAATGGCGGCGACCCAAGGCCAGCATACCAACACCGGACGAGTATGATGGCGTTCCCTTTTGATCACAAGTTGGTGTTAAACTTGTGTACCCCCTAGAAAGCCATGTAAAACAAGGAGAACCAAAGCCTGCAGCTAAGGACGGTCGCTGTGTGGAGCAGGCGTTGTGTCTGCAATTTTTTCCTGGACAGACGAAGCAGTGATCAGAGAAGGCATGCCGCAATTTTCAAGCGCTCATTAGAATCGAGTTCGTACATCCAATATCCGACACCGTGTCTCTGAACTGTGACTGAAGACTGAAGTAATGCGACTCATGGAAAAGTGGGCTCCCATGTTCTAAGATAACTTGGACGGGAATAAGCGACATACGCTTGATCCGTCATATAAGTTACAGGTAGTTTACTTAGCTCGTTGCCCAACAAATGCACGGTTTGGATCCATGTTTTGGTTAATTGAGAATGATTCGTCGGCACCACGATCTTTGCATCCCTGTCGCACAACACCCGATGCGCCATTTTTTCCCAGCTGTCCGTTATTGGGATGACGTCATCGAACACAATCCGGCGCGCGCCAATGACGCGAGTACACTCTGTAACATACAAAAATGAATTCACGATCCGCTGCCTTCGGACCGGCGAAGGAAACGCACTTTACGAGCCGCTCGTTGCAAAAGAGACGACGACTCGTCTCGTTTGCGCGCCCATTATATATATAGATTCGGAAGAAGACTAGCAACGCAGTTGTTTATTGACCATCTCTTGGTCTTGTAAAGAGCAGTTGCGATATTTGCGTGACACCAAACGAAGCAAACGAAAAAGCAAAGGACAATCTACAGCGAGCAATCCAAAGAAATCGAGACTCGTCAGCACACACTTCGCCAGCCTTCTTTCTTCGCTACCAAAACTATCACTCGCAGGAGCATGAATACCTCTAGTAAATCACGACGAAGATGCAGCAAATTTATGCTGAAACTAGCCTTATTGTTGCTACTTGGTTTGTTTTTCGCTCCAATTGCCGCGCAAAATTCCACATCGACGGAAGCTCCGACTGCCGATGCAACGACTGCAGCTACCGATGCACCGACGGAAATGCCAGTATCAGTTAGCACGGACAGTCCAACCGCTGCAGATACTCCAGCGCCAACGCCTGCAGTCACGGAATCTCCCGTTGTAACATCGACGCCATCTCCAACGACTTCGCCAATCGCAAGTACGCCGCAACCAACGGTGGAAGTGGATGACGACGACGACGACAATGTCACGCCGTCGCCCACGCCGGCTCCAGTATCGGACCCCCCGACGCCGTCACCTGTCACCTTGACGCAAGCTCCAACTGTAAAGGATAATGGCGGCGGCGGCGGCGGCAATGATACGCCTGCGCCTACGCCAACGGTGTCTGCGGAGCCAGTCGAAGACACTATGCGCGGCCTGTCAATCACCTTTGCCGATGTTCAAGACTCGCTCGTGGACCAAGATGCATTGAATGTTTGGGAGGATGTAACAAAGGTTTGGTTCCAAGAGTCCTTTAATGCGGACACGAGCAGACGACGCCGCCGCAAGCTGCAGGCCAATCCAGCCAAGGTGGGCATTTCCAAAATGCGGACGGAACTGAATGTCATTGACTCGTATGCATCTGATAATGGATTCACCATTGTCTACGACCAAGTCATTCGCTACGTTTCGCAATTTGGTCCGCAGAATTCCGAATCACTGGCGAGGCTGCCTTTTTCATACCCAGATACGGCTGACATTTATCGCACCGAGCTGCGGCAAAACGTTCCGGGGTTTGCTTCGGTGTCGAGCTTTACCGAGCCTCTAATTACTTCTAGCGCGCCGACCAAGAGTCCAGGTGGAAACAGTAGCAATGCTAGTGAGGATGACGGCTTTTGGACGTTGCCAGTGATTATTGGAATTGCCGTTGGTGGAGCAGTGTTGCTGTTTTTACTGTTTTGTTTGGCATGCGTGCTTTGCCGACCAAACAAGGATTCCAGTGGCAGCACCAAGCCTGGAACAAGCCTCAACAGTAACAGTCGATATGGAGCCAGCAGCAACAACAAGAACAACAATTCGTATGGCAACGCGGCCTACAATCAGCAGTACCATCAACCGGCCGTGGCGCAAATCAATGCCATGGGTAGTTATGATGATGTTAGCACCATGGATGAGCCGATAATTCCAAACGTTATTACAAATGCGTCAGGTGATGTTTATGGAGATCAAAGGTATGTGTAATGGCATTTAATTGTGCTTCAAACGCTGAAATAACAGTTTGCTCACACTTTTTTCGTTTCTCCGATTTAATGCGCAGCGTTGCTACCGTCGACTATGACTACTCCAAGGCCTATGGAGGCGGGGGCAACGAGTCGGTCGTTTCGTCTGTGGGAGGTACACTGGGCGACAATACCCGCTTTACCGGTGCCGAGCAAATGCCGCGAGTGGCGCTGGGAGCGGCGAGCTACGAGTCGGAAGGCGACATTAACAATAATCGACGTTTGGGCGGAAGCAACGGCAACAACAATTTGCGCGAAGAAATCATTGAAGTCTTGGCGCCAGCTGGCAAGCTTGGTGTTGTCATTGACACGCCCGATGAAGGCGCGCCAGTGGTGCACGCGGTCAAGGACTCCTCGGTGATTGCCGATCAAATACAAGTGGGTGACAAGCTGATTGCTGTGGATGACGAGGATGTTCGGTCCATGACAGCCATCAAGGTGAGCAAGCTGATTTCAAAGAAGTCGGCTAATCCGACGCGCAAGCTGACGATTAAGCGGCAAGTGTTTGTCGATGATGATTAGATGAGAATGGAAATGGAAGATTTTTCTTGGTGAATCGTTTTTTTCGTGTGCACAGTCTCGTGGTGTTGAAATACGATGCTACTCGTTTGCTACTCTGTACTCTGTATACAAGAATTATAATATAAGAGTTTACAATTTATTCTATGTATAAAAATGAATGAAGAGACAACGCGGAACGAAGCTCAGCGCGAATTCGATGCCATGGCAGTAGCAAGTTGAACGTTGAACATGGCACGGTCGTATGTCGTCGCTTGATGTGAACTAATATATGACATTGGTCGGCTCGGCTGGCTTCTCTTCGTGCACGGGATATGAAAGAAGCTCATCATGAGGGTCCACATATTGCCGGTAAAGTTTGGTGTAGTTCAACAGAGGGGCGTCGTCCTCGTCGTTGATGCCATTGTGATCAGACTCGTCATTCACAACTTGCTTTGCAGCGCTATCCCTGTCAGTCATCCTGTATCGTTTTGGTAAAACCCTACGCATACTTTTCGAGAAGCCGTATGAGATAAGTTTGCTTTCACGGAAGTCTACCTGCGATTCAAGTGTGACGAGGGAGGAGCTGGCAGAACTTCCTGCGCCCAAGCTGTCGAAAGGCATGGTTTTGTCAGACTTTGCGACGCTTGAACGAAAAGGGAAACATACGAGTCTCTTGCATGAATCTGGCATCATTTTAGTGTTGTATTGGTCAAGTGTTTGTTGTGTGTCATACAAAGTGAGCCACCAGAGAGCGACTTTGTTTCTGTCGTGCTTCAGATTTCATGTGAGGCGATTTTTGGTTCAAACTTGGCCGAAACGAAAGAATGAGCGAGCCTGACGAGCCAGCCATGCCGACCCCCTAAAGTGACATGACGTGTGCGACCGTTAAGAATTCAGTCACGCGCGTCAAGCACGAGTCCTGATCCTTGGTAGCTACGCGACGACGGACAGGTAAAGTTGCTCCCTTGGGAGAGGTATTTTGTACTTTCGTTGTTCGACGGCATTATGGAGCCCTTGTTATCGTAGGCAAACTGCGCAAGACGCTCATACATCTATCAACATGTTCAAAAAAGCGAAAAGCTACGTAGGAGTTGGTTCCGTGTTGTGCGGGCATCGTGTGGTTAGTGCTCACCATTACGGCATTCCACAACAGTACATGTACAAAGGGAGATACTAATGTATTCATCGGGCAATTTCTGCGTGACACCGTTGAAAGCCATTGCCCAATAGTTGCAACGACTACTGGTAGCATCCATGCTTACTTACAGATACTGTTATGTACAGATAGGTATTGACCTGTCAATCCTTCACTCTAACAATTGCCTCGACTTCAACAGTTATATCCAAAGGCAATGCATTTGTGCCGATAGCGCTTCGAGCATGCAAGCCGCGCTCCTTACCAAACACTTGCACCATGACGTCGCTACATCCATTCATCACCTTGTGCTGCTCGTGAAAGTCACTGGCGCTTTGAACAATTCCAAACAACTTCACAATTTGTTTAACTCTATCAAGATCTCCATCCAATTCTTGCTTGAGTGTCGCAATCAAGTTTAGACCACATTGTCGCGCGGCTTGGTAGCCACGTTCGACATCCGCCGCTCGATCGGTCTCGCAGGAAGCTGCGCCAACTACGCCCGTGAAGAGACTTCCATCGTCTCTGAGAGGCAAATGACCCGATAAGTATAGCAGAGTGCCGTCTCTTTGACATGGAACATAGTTGGCTGCTGGTTTTGGTGCCGGTGGAAGTTCAATACCAAGCTCTTTCAGTCTAGCGTCGGTCGTTGACATGCTCATGGCGCCACCTCGAAATTTCAAAATAGTCTTTTCGGCTGTTGGAGGTGCAAAGCCAGTCGAAAGTGTTATAGACTGATGTGATAGGAATAAGGAAAACGATACAGCAAACCACCGCTGGCGCAACTCGACATGCATGGTCGTCGGCGTGCATTGTGAAGAAATGATCTTCCTCAAAACGCTAAGTACCGGTACGATCTGAAAATGCGCCGGCCGGTCACATTCGCAAGACTCGAAACTCAGGTTTTCGAAATTTTCGTCGTCCGTTCATGTTCTGCGATTTGACGGCTCCGTGCATCCTTCATTCATTTCATCGACTCTCTAATTCATCACTCACTTACACTCAACGTAGCTTATCGAAACAAAACGCAAATTTACGATGCGTCTCGGACTCGTCGCAACATCATTGGCGCTGCCTGCCATTTCTGCAGACGTTCAGCGCACCGACAATCGAAGGAGCAGCAACAAGCAAGGCACAGTGATTGGTCAAATACTGGAGGACATTCGCTCGCGAATGTTGACAAGTGATGGAGTTGGGCCGTTTTTGCAATTGCAAGAACAGCAGCGACATGGCAAGCAAGCGTTGTGGAAGAGCCTTCCGACTCGCAAACACCAGCAGCAGCGGCATGCAGATGTATCTGGCAAAGATGGCGACGAAATCCAAGCTCAAGACGAACCCGACGTTGGCATTCTATCGCATCGCTCACTGGAGCAAGAAGCACCAGAAGCAGGAGTCGCCGATGAGTACATTGACTACAAGTTTTGCGACTTGTTCCGTGAACTATCAGCCTTTGATAATATGGTTTGCGACTGCCAAAACAATCCCCGCGCTAGCGTTTCATGCCAAAGCCCCAACGTTTGCTACCAATCGATTGATCCAAGTGTGTGCTTGTCGACGCATGTTGACTTGGTGCCTCGCGAAGACCAGGAAACACTCAATCTTCAAGTCTGCTACAGATTACGCGAACCAACGCATAATGACTATTGCTTCAGCACTGAAATTAACTACCAAAGCTTCTTCGAGGGGAATGAAACTATCTACGAGTCGTGCGAGTTGAGTGTGAATGGCCAGCAGTGCAACGCTTGTGAAATTACTAGTCGAAGCTTGAACGCGGGCAACTGCACTGGTCTTTCCGACTTTGACTGCAGCAACACGGCTGCGAACACCGTGGCGTCCAAGGAATGCAGCACCTTTTATAATCCGTTTCCTGAAGTGACGCGCATTGAAGGGATACATAGTGGCGGTGGTAGTTGGAGGAGGAGAAACTTGATGGCCATGACGATGATGGGACTTGGAGCGGCATTGGCTTGGGGTGGTACGTGGATATAAAGCTGGGATCGACTATGGGGTAAACTATAAGTATTGCATGATATTGTTGACTAAGAGCAACTCGGCTACGGTAACTATTCCTGTAGATAGCCATGACTACGTCGTTGCGATTCCAGCGCGTTTCATGACAGCTTCCGAGCAGCACAGCATCATGTCTCAGCGAACACCGTAGCGACTTCAAGGTCAGCGATGCTCGGTCGTCACTGTGGAACAAAAAGTACCAATTGCCGCACGACTTGAGCGGTGAGCGCCGAAACCACGAACAAGCAACGACTGCGTACATCCACCGAGTGAACAAAGAGAGCTACAATAACAGCAACAAGATGCCGCTTTTTCGCATCATGGGAGGATCCTCGCGCAACAGCAGCGGAGGAAATTCATCGCAGCAGCAAGCGGGAGCTCGAAGTGGATCAGGAGGTCCAAGCGTTTCTCGCTACACATACCCTGGTCAGCGCATGAATTCTTCCGAGCAGCGACAATCAACTAATGCAGCATCGATGATGTCGTCAAGTAGCAACAGTGCAGTGAATCCTTCATCTTCGGTTTCTCGATCCGAATTGATAGTGCGAGGAAGCAGCGTCGCTCCCGGCGCATCCGCTGCAGCTGCTAATACGAATACGAATGCATCGACACCAGGTTCGTTACTCCAATCACAATCTACAACCACTAATAATGATGCGTCCACAACAATGACAAGTACAACGCGTCCGGGAGCCTACCAAGTCACTCGCACAAGCGCTGGACCAGCCCAAGTTTATCGCGTCACCGTTCCTCCAGGCGTGCGACCAGGCACGGAGTTTACTGTACACGCCGGTCCCCGACGCGTCCGCGTCAGGTGTCCACCGACATGTCAGCCCGGAGAGTCTTTGCAGATTTCGCTTCCGCCGGAACCAGAGACTCGGTATGCGCCGCTGCGCATGGCAGCACTGACGGCCACGCCGATGGAGTTGATGCAAATGATTCAAAATAATGGCAATAGCGGCTCGAGCAGCAGTACTGAAGATGGCATGAAGGAAGTTTGTAAATCCACAATGAACATGACTCTCTCGCACGCATCCGCTTCATCATGCGGAGGCGGCGGTGGTGCCGTTCCCATGAGCCCAGAAGTTCAACGAGTCAATCAGCAGGCGGCCATGGCAGGAGGCACACCGCAAACCTTTCTTGTCACTATTCCACCCAATGTTTACCCTGGCATGACTTTTGTCGTTCATATGAATGGCACAAAGTTCATGGTGACATGTCCAGCAAATGCTGGTCCTAATCAAAAGGTGCGAATTGTTCCGCCGAGTAGCCTTGCCGGTGGAGCGACTAACAACAACGACAGCAATTATAATGAACCTCCGGAAGCCGCTCCCACGACGCAAGTTTTTGAAGTGGCCGTTCCGCCTGGAATTCAGCCAGGTCAACCGTTTGCACTTTTGGCGAATGGACAACGAGTTCTTGTGACATGTCCACCCAATGTGTCAGCTGGTCAAAAGATTCGATTTCAGCTTCCAGTACATGCAAACAAATTGGCAGAGCGCATTCAGCTATGTTACAAGAGTGAGAAGGAGAATGGATTTGGTTGGATGCGGACGATTCGAGTGACTGATATGAAGTTTCAGTGGGTTCGACTGGATCAACAGCAGCAAGCGAGTGATTCATCGATAATGTATGACAAGAAGGACAGCTTGATTGACGGAAGTGACACCAAGAGTGGCACTGGATGCGTCGCGGCCGTTGCAGCTGTGGAAAAAGTTGGCATTACGCAATTTGACTTTAGCAAATCAGCCTATGTTCGCAAGATTACTTTTTTGGAGGGAAACGATGCGCGCATGCGAACAGGTGTCATTGAATTGGTGCCGGCTAATGAGGCTGTTGTTGATTCCAAGCTGTGTGATAACAAGCAAACCCTGGTTTCATATGCGGATATAGTCTCGATTCAAGGCAAGGCGCTCGAGGAGAAAACAGAATGGTTCCAGCGCATGTGTGCGCAACTCACCAAGCCTTGGGAAGAGGGACATGTCAAGATTGTCGTGAGGAGAAACCACTTGCTTTTGGATTCGGTAGATGCTGTCATGAGCCTGAGTCGCGAAGATTTGCGCAAGCGTTGGCGAATTGAGTTCTTGGGTGAGCCTGGAGTTGAAGCTGGTGGCCTGACGCGAGAATGGTTCGAGTTGGTGACGGAGCAGATTTATGATCCCGATTTTGGATTATGGAAACCCACAATTAACAATCAAATGTGTTTGGATATCAATCCTGCGAGTGGTAAGTTTCTATGAATGTTTCGTTTCCCCTTGAATGCCAATTCGGGGAATGAATTTGTTCACGTAACTAACTATTACTTTACCGATCTATTTTGCAGGTATTTCATGTCCAGACGATCACTTGGTCTATTTTCGCTTCCTGGGCCGAGTTCTCGGACGCGCCTTTTTTGATCGACAACTTGTTAAAGACCATATGACGAGAACCATTTACAGGCATTTACTCGGCTGGCCTGTTACGTTTGAAGATATTGAAAACCAAGATGAGGACTACTATAAATCATTAAAGAAGTTATCGCGTATGAGTCCAGAGGCGATTCCGAACATGTGTCTTGATTTCACTGTCACGGAGGAGCATATGGGAGCCTTTACCGACATGGAATTGATTGAAGGCGGACGGGATCGAGAAGTCAACAGCTCAAACTTAGCCGAATACCTTGAGTTGAATCTTAAGCATAGACTAATGGGACGTACCAAGCTTCAGTTGACAGAGTTGCTGCTGGGTTTTTTCGACATCATTCCCGAGCCAGCGCTCACTGTCTTTGATGCGAACGAGCTGGAACTGATCCTGTGTGGACTTCCTGTCATTGACATGGAGGACTGGAAGTTGAACACACTTTACTCTGGGTGTTTTAGCAGCAATGCACACAGAGAGAAGGTCGTCCAGTGGTTCTGGGAGATTGTGACGGACGACTTTGATGCGGAAATGAAGGCTCGGCTTCTGCAGTTTGTCACGGGCACGTCGGGAGTCCCTTCGCGAGGATTCGCTGTCTTGCAAGGGATCGACGGCAATATCAAGAAGTTTACAATTCACGGGGTCGATTTATCCACAAGCGCCTACCCCAGGGCTCACACTTGCTTCAACCGCATTGATCTCCCGTTATATAGCACCAAGCAGGAGCTGCAGGAGAAACTACGCACGACAATAACACTTTGTGGCGTTGGGTTTGACATGGAATAAAATTATTATACCTTGCTACTCCCTGGCTGCTTTTTAGTATCGAATACTGGTAGACATTAGGTATTTCACGATAGTTGCTATGCACAAAACTCTCGCTCTGCTTGATGAACTTGACTGAGGCCTTTCTGTCGAGGAGATCCCAAAATTTCCAACATGTATCTGCCCCACGCCTGCTGAGCTCATCTTTGGGAGAGATATGATCTTCGACGTTTCATCGCGTATCAAATGGGAGGATATAAAGGCAAAAAGGGACGCAGCGAGCCGTCAAAACAACGCCCGGGAGAACGCTAAACGAGTTGCTTTTAAATATAAAGTGGGCGACTCGGTGTTGCTCCACAAGGAAGGCATTCGACGGAAGCTGGTGGCACCAAGAGACGGTCCATACCGCATTGTAAGCCTTTATACAAATGGCATCGTCAAGATTCAAAAGGGGATTGTGACGCAAAAGGTCTCTATCAGGCGCATCTCCCCATACAATGCCTCTTAACTCATCCATTTGGGAAGCGATTGAGCTGACATCACGGTACGACGTCTCTAAGACAAGGAGTATTCTAGCTATTGAATCACAAGCCGATCCTTTGGATCTCTATAGATGGATCTTTTGAGGATTACGAGAGAAGGTATCAATCAATAGCGTAACGCATACTTAATCTGCTTATTGCATGGTTTACCCATCTACGTTAGGTCGCCGCAATCGTGGCATCAAGAAACCGAAATACATGAATGCTTAAGCCCCGCTCATACCATGTCCTCTTTCCACTCAATAAAAGACGAGAGAAAACGCTTACTTGGATAGAATCACCGCCGTAGCCTAATCGCAACGGCATGTCCATATAACCAAACAAAGGAGCATGAGCACGACTGTCACTGAGATTACAATTTTAACTTGTCGAGAAGTCTTCGGGCCCCCGTCAGCTTGTTCGCCGTCAGAATTAGTACCGTTGGATTGCTGCGTCCGAGGTCGTGATTGCTCCGCCTCTATAGTTTTGACGCTATGCAGCTCAATTGAACGTGAATTGTTCGCCAGCGCAGTGAGCTGCATCATGTAGACAGCCGTCGTAGCTTCCTCCACAAAAGGCTTTCGAAAGAGCCATTCATTATCAGCAGCGTCGTCCATTTGCTGTGATTGCGGGTCAAAAACTGTGTATCGAATGGTCTGGTTGTATTCCAGCAATAACGGATACGACAAGATGGAATTACTTGCACTTATCAATCCCATTGCATTGTTATTCGCTTCTTGCGATCGTCGCCTGTTATGTCCAAGCTTTTTATTCCACGACGCCAAATCAAAATGCTCCGTGACCCGAATCCGTGAGAGTAAATTTGTGTCAACTTGATCCACATATACAATAGCATTTGTTTGTTGTCCGTTCCAAAAGTGAAGAACTTGATTCGACGTGAGTTGCTCCCATGCAAAGGCGTAGGTATCCACCAAAAGATTTGTACGAGTGTGTAGGAGCACCATTTGCATTGTTCGTGTCGTTGAGTAGTGTGCATCTCTCGTCGCGGCAGTGGAATCTTGCATCGAAGCATCCGTTTCCTTTGGCTGATAAATACTTCTTATTCCTCTGAACCTAGGACGATCTAGTACATCTGTGGTCCTTCTTTCCTTGGTGTATTTTCGTGAGTTTGTAGATTGTTGAAACGTGTCGGTCCTCGTCGATGACGACTCATCATGCGATGACAAGGAAGTGAATGTCGACACAACATCAGCCCCAACATGATCATACACAGCACTAGTCACCTCTTCTCGTTTAAATTGATCGGAAGCGCTACTTTTGGGCATCAAGTCTCCTCGACAAGCCACGGATCGGATGGCCGTGAGAAACACGACGAAAAAATGTCGAATGACTTGAGGCGCCGTCGCTCCTCTCACTCGTTTTTTCCGTTTCGTGCACTCTGTCATCGTTACCCCCATTGCTGTGTTCCTTCATGCTTTCCGGGGAAATGCAAAAGGACGCTTTTGCGGCTGCTCGCACACGACGAACAAGTTGATTCTCATGGTGCTTGTTTTCGCGGTCACGCGGTCACACGTTCAAGAACCCGAGAAGTCCCGCTACGACGCGTTGAAACGGCGCGGCGGTAGTTATTAATAAGTACCGGTACGACAAGCTGCAATTCTTCGTCTCCGCTCATTTTTCTTCGCCTTCGTGCCGACGATCATTCGTTGCCAATTGTGAGCAACAAACCTATTCAACATGTCGGATCCAGCGCAGCCAAGCTTTCTGACAGCCTTGGTGGCAGGTGGAATGGCGGGAACGAGCGTCGATGTCGCACTTTTTCCGATAGATACTGTCAAGGTCAGTCGCTCTAGCTGTGCTGGTTGGTGATACAGTCGGGCAACGAACAATGAATATGCAGTCAAACAAACAAAGGTTAAGCTTTTTGTAATATTTCGCTTGCATGGAGATGCTATTGATGAGACAGCATGGTGGCTCCATATTCCGTGTCAAATTTGAACACGATTCTGTGGCTGGGCATCTCATTCCTTCATCCATTTCGACTTGATATTACAGGTCCGCATACAAAGTCCGGAAGGCTTCATCAAGGCTGGAGGCTTTCGGGGAATATACAATGGACTACCTGCAGCAGCCGCAGGATCGGCTCCATCTGCTGCTCTATTCTTTGCCACATATGAATTCGTCAAACCACTCATCCAGCAACGACTCGAGGAAAACAAGTTAAAGAGTAATAGTCGTAATCCACCATCTCCAGCTCTCTCGCACATGATTGCAGCCTCCTGCGGTGAAGTGGCCGCTTGCTTAGTGCGCGTCCCTACCGAAGTTGTCAAGGCCAAGATGCAAACGAGTCGAGTCAAGCTGGGCTTGGTGGAAACGATTCGCATCGTGCTGAGCGAGCAACCAGCTGCAGCAGGCACAAGCAGCAGCAGCAGCAGCAGCAGCAGCAGCAACAATAGAATACTTTCGTCACTTCCAACCTTTACTGGTGGCTTGTATCGAGGGTTTGGCATGACACTCTTTCGTGAAATACCTTTTGCGGTGCTGCAATTTCCAATGTACGAGCGATTCAAGCAAATCTGGAGTGATCGTCAAGCAGCAACGGTGAATCCTCTGCAGGCGGCAGCCTGTGGATCCTTGTCGGGAGCAATTGCGGGTGCAGTGACGACGCCCTTGGATGTATTGAAAACAAGAACACAGGTATGTGCAGGAATAAAGTTGTTGCGGTTGAGGAACATGGCTGCTCACACATCAACTCACCCACCCTTCTTCCTTTTGTACAGCTTGGCCGCGACAAGGATGGCATCCCTTATCAGGGCGTTCGCGACTGTTTCCGACGCACTATGGCACAAGAAGGGTCGTCGGCACTGTGGAGAGGCGTGCAACCTCGCGTCATGTGGATTTCCATTGGAGGTTTTGTCTTTTTTGGAGCGTATGAAGCTTCCAAGAAAGCAGTTGGTCCTCTATTGACGTAGAAGTCAAACGACATACAGGCTACAGCTGCTAATGTATATAATGATATTAATTGTTTTTGGCAAGAGTACATTCCAAGCGATCTGCATGCGTTAAATGATTTCCATATTGACGCCATCGTTGTCTCGGTACTGGCTATCAAGGTAATCCGTGTAAACTGGGTCTTCTAGGACGTAATCAGGCAAACAGCTGGATTCCTCCTCTAGCTCTTGCACTACACGATCGCGTTCCATGTCAAAGCTTGGACCAAACTCTACCAACGTTCTGTTGTAGTGCCTCCTTTGTTCATCGTGACTCATCACGGAAGGTTGGCTTGCTGTCGATGCTCTAACTGTCGAATCAATACTTGCTCCACCCCGACAGTGACCGCCTCGCTTCAGCATATGGCCGTGTTCGTCGCATACGTATGCCTTGTTTCGATCGGCCCGCCAGAAAACGTACAAGGAAAATAAGCTTGCCATCAGCACGACGACTGAAAAGAAGAGTCCCACCATTGCACCAGCCGAGACACTGTCATGTGTAGCTATCTCATTTGGTCCGGAAATAAGCTTCGTCATGTGGTCCACCACCTCAATTCGAACGGCTCCATACTTGGCAGCCATTTCAATCGCCAGAGGAAGTGCTGCGCGAACGGTATCTAGCACTATGTCCGACGTAGCTGCACCCATGTTACGCCCATATACGCGAATTTCGCTAGTGTAGTAGCCGCATGTGTTTTGCTCGTGCTTGGTAGGCTCGCATATTACTGTTGAAGAAGGTGTAGACATAGTCGGTCAGCTTATTAGTTCGTGCGTGTCTACTCTTGTTCTGCCACATCTTACACAGCATACTACTTACGCAACGGCTCTAGAGCCCCTTCCGAAAACTTGAATCCAGTAACCTTATCGCTCACGCTGGATTGTGTGCTGCTGTCCATGCCACCAAAATAACTGATTTGTCGATCCATACTGTTTTCATCACCAATATCAATTCCAAGTGCTTCAGCAAGTCGCCGTTCCATTCCACAAATTGACGAGAACGCGCGCGACAGAATTTGAGTCTCAACATACTGGTTGATTGCATCCAACACTTGATCAATATTTGCGAATAACGTAGACTCAAGCTCAAAGCCATACTCCAGTACCATTGGAATTCCAGCCGTCGAACCAAAGTAGCCATTCTCCTGCGGTCGGCACATGGTCTCTGACATCAAGTGCGAATACTTGGTGACGACTTCACCCTTTTTGATAGGCTTTGCTTTGGGTGGAAAATCATGTCGCTCTTTGAGCAGTGAATGCGGATCCTCCTCGCCATTGATAAACAATTGACGGTGCGCCGACGACGATGCGTGACAACTGACAACGACGACGGCAGCGGTCAGCAGAAGCAGCTTACTTCCCATGGTCATTTTTAATATCGAAACCTCTAGAAGCTATATGCTAATCAACATCAACCATGATTGCAGCGACTTCCTCGGTGCACACAAGTCTTGCTACAAGGTTGGACGAACGATTTCGCGTTTTGGCGAATCTAACCCAAATTGTCGGCTCAGTCGTGTGAGCGTGACCAAAAACTTGGCCGGCCGGCGTTTCAGAGCGTCATAAGGTTCGGCAATTGACGTCAGCCACAAGCCTCAGCATCCAAAGTCGCTACGAATTGCGTTTCGACTGGCTAAAATTCGGCAAAATTCGCCTCAAAGCAACAATTACGTCACTCGTCACAACATGGCGTCCAGCCTTTACAGCTCCACCTCAGATTTTACCGCAAATTAGCAGAGAGCATGGAGGATCCATTCATCGCCAGAGCCACAAGAGGGACCTAACAGGCTGCAAAATCCCCGCTTGAAGGCGACAGAAACGATTGGCGAGTCACCCTGCTACTTACTACCGGTAGTATCATGTCGTTTCCTTCATCCGAGCAACTCTTAAAACCGCCATCTGGCGCTAGTGGTAGCAGCTCGGATCTCTTGTCCCGTGTGCGATCCTTTCTGCCGACTCTACAGGAGGCGAATGAGCAGCTTGCTTCGTCAGTGTCCTTGACAATTGATCCAGCTCTATTAGACGATAGCGACGACGAAAACTGTGAAGAAGATAGCAAAGGTCTAGAAGAGAGCACGTTAAAGCTGAAGCCAGATGTTTTTGAAGAATTGGTGAGTAAAGACGCTGATGCTACAATCGCCACGATTCAGGATGTAGTCCAGGAAAATGAGATTATAGACGGAGAAACAGTAGGAAAAGACACTGCAATAAGTGAGCTCTTAAAAGTATCGCAGACGAGAAAACGACCCGGCGGGCCGCTTATTCAAGAGCTAGAATAGATGCGCTGATCGCTTCTTACTGTTATACATGAAAATCCTAAATTACATTGCTGCACCAATTAATTTTCGTACTTGAACTCTTGCGGCGTCATCTCCCGAAGTAAAACAGCCACACTGGATGCTGGCACAATACCGAGCTCCGTGACAATTCCACTCACGAAAGATGCTGGAGTCAAGTCATACATCAAGTGCAGCTTTTTCACTGCCGAATCATTCGACGCCATATCCGCCCTATCGTCGCCATGTAGTTCAATATTCAGAGCATTTGGATCTCCCAGTTCATTGTGCGTAATTGATTCCAGATACAACTTGTTGGATATCTTGTACGTTTCGCAACACACCAACACTGGAATGTGCTGCATGTGCGCCGCCAATGCCACGCAACCCGTTCCAACCTGGCCCAAGACGCTTCCGTCGCTCATTAGTGCGCTCGCACCCAATAACACCTTGGTAACGTCCTGCAAAACATAGGACAAGGCATTCACCAAAATGTACGTGCAAGGCATACCGGCTTGAACAAGTTTTCGTAAAAGCTTCTTGCCACCATGATTGGGTCGACTGTCCACAATAATCACGCGAACAGAAAACTCATCGTCACCGCCTTGAAGAGCTTCTCGGCGTTGCGCAAGCCGCAAGAGAATCTTGGCGACGGCTTCGGAGTAACCAATGGTTAATATAACTTGCTCGCCTTGCTGTTTTGTTAACAGCGGCATGGCCACGTCGCAAATGGCAATGCCCGCAAACTCCATGCGCTCACGCTCATACTCGTGCAAATGCTGCAGCAAGACGTTTCGTTGCTCGTTCCAATCGCTGCTGCTAGAAGCCCCGGTGCGGTCGAGACTCGCCACAACGTGCTTGATCGAAGTGAAAGCGTTGCCCATGCTGACGGAGTGTGGTCGACAGTAGTGCGTCCAAAAGGAAAATGCAGGATTCAAAACGTCGTGCAATATAGCTTGGCGAACGTCAATGGTCTTGGTGCTGCCATTGGTAGACTGTAACTGATAATCATTAAGGAGTGTTCGAAAACAGTGCAGCATGGCGCGGCACCGAGCATTACCCCCGCGAATTTTTAACGTAGCATAGTCGAGTCCAAGTTGTAGTATGGCGGGATGCAATGTTGCAGTGGTGCTTATCGACGACGTTGGGTTGCTACTTGACGCACTTGGTGACGCTGCTGATGCTGACGAGGCACCAGCAGTAAAGGACGCAGTCACATGAGGTAGCACCTGCAGAGTCGGCCCAATGAGCCGAAAGACACTTGCCGGATCATGATACGGAGGTAAATGTGACACTAATGAGACGGAAGACGCGTGATGTTTGTCGGCATGAGTAGCAGACAATGGCGTAGTAGTCGTCGCTGCAGCTCCAGATATTTCGGCAGATTTGGCAGTAGACGAAATCGTCAGCTTTTCCAACTTATTCTGGTTCGTTTCTAGTTCTTGCTGCGTAGTTCGTTTGGCGCCTCCTCGAGCAGCCTTGTCCGCCCGTTGCTGCTCCTGCATGGCTCGTCGTTCCGCCTTGGATAATTTGGGTTTGGGAGGAGGAATCACAACATTTGCAGGTTTTTCCTTCTTCTTTGCGGATTCTATCGATGATGATGACATGATTCAAGTATTGTGCGAGAAAAAGAGCGGAAGAAAAAGGCTTCAAATTAGGACAATGAGCGGCAAACGTTCGTCATGGTCAAGCTCGATGGATCTGTGGTCGCGTCCACGTTTGGATTTCTGTCGCTACGGTATTGGTCGGACATGCTCGCACCCGGACGTTTCGTAATGGACGGCTGCGAAAGGCTCATCCATGTTGCGCTCAGAACCTTTTTGTCTCTTTCGATCCGCGCTCATCTCATCATTGCCATTCCGCCATTCCTCGCCACAGTTGAGCAATAGCAACGTCTTTATCTTACAGTAATCTACTAATATCATGAATGGTCCAGGAGGCGGTCCTCCTATCATGGTGCTAAGTGAGTAGTTGTGACATCGGGGCGGACAAAGGTTGCGTGTCGCTCGCTGCGCGCATTGCGAAAAGTTGCAATGATGGACAAGGCAATGTATATTCTTGCAGCAAAAAGCTGCCATTTCATGCGATATTTAAACTAGCGAGTAGCCGGAAATCGTCCAGTGCCTTTTCGTCCAACTAAATCTAAATCTCCCCTTTTTTCGTTACCTTTTGCATCGCACCACAGACACCAAGCAGCAGCGTCAGACAGGTCGAGCCGCACAACTCGCCAACATTCAAGCAGCCCAAGCAGTCGCTGGAATCTTAAGAACAACTCTAGGTCCTCGCAGCATGCTCAAGATGCTTCTAGATCCCATGGGCTCCATCGTTTTGACCAATGACGGCCACTGCATTCTCCGCGAAGTGGATGTTTCCCATCCTGCCGCCAAGAGTATGATTGAATTGAGTAGAGCTCAGGATGAGCAAGTTGGCGATGGAACGACCAGTGTCATTGTCTTGGCTGCCGAAGTATTGGGCATGGCCGCTCCATTCATGCGCGAATCCATTCAAGGGACGCAGGGAAGCATGCATCCGACCGTTTTGGTGAGCGCCTACACCAAGGCTCTGGCCAAGGCGGTGGAAATATTGCAGGAACAAGCTGTTACTGTAGACGTTTACAAAGACACGGAGCTTATCAAGAGTATGGTGCAGTCGTCGCTGGGAACAAAATTTAGCAGTCGCTGGAATGATAAAATGGTTGAAATGGCCATTCAAGCTGTATTGACGGTGATTCAGACGGATGATCGTCCTGCGTCTTCACTCGACATTACCGCCATTCCCAACATTGAGGTTGACATAAAGCGATACGCCAAGGTGGAGAAGATTCCTGGAGGCGAAATGGAAGATTGTACTGTGCTTAAGGGAGTCATGTTTCAAAAGGATGTTGTGCATAGCGAAATGCGTCGGCATATTGTCAATCCTCGCATTCTCCTATTGGATTGTCCGCTCGAGTACAAAAAGGGCGAGTCGCAGACAAATATTGAGATTACGGGTGATCAAGATTGGAACCACTTGCTCAAACTAGAGGAGGACTATGTTGAAAACATGTGCAACGAGATTATCGCTGCCAAGCCAGACATTGTTATTACGGAAAAAGGTGTAAGTGACTTGGCGCAACACTTTTTGCAAAAGGCGGGTATCACAGCTTTTCGTCGGTTGCGCAAGACGGACAATAATCGCATTGCACGAGCCGTCGGAGCGACGATTGTTTCGAGGACGGATGAAATTGTAGAGTCTGACATTGGTACCAATTGCGGCTTGTTTGAAATGAAGAAGATTGGCGAGGATTGGTTTGCCTATTTGGCTGAATGCGAGGATCCAAAGGCTTGTACAATTGTGCTGCGAGGAGGTTCCAAGGACGTTTTGAACGAAATGGAACGCAATCTGCAGGATGCCATGCAAGTCGTCCGAAATGTTGTTTACAGCCCAAAGCTGGTGTGCGGCGGAGGCTCGATCGAAATGGCTGTTGCGCTTGGCCTCAAGAGAGAAGGCCAAAAGATCCAAGGTATTCAGTCTGCACCTTTCCAAGCCGTTGGCGAAGCCATGGAAGTCATTCCTCGTACGCTGGCGCAAAATTGCGGCGTGAGTGTCATTCGCACCATTACGCAGCTCAGGGCCAAGCACGCAGAAGCTTATGCGCAAGCGCAACAGGATGGAGTGCCTGTTCATTGTACGTATGGTATTAATGGTATCACGGGCGAAATTGTGGACATGAAGGAGCTTGGCATTTGGGAACCGCTGAGTGTCAAGCTGCAAACCATCAAAACGGCAATCGAGTCGGCTTGTATGATCCTTCGCATTGACGATATAGTGTCTGGTTCGAAGAAGAGCAAAAACTAGCTTTCCTCAAGCTGCAGTTCAGGGATGGTGTTCTATGCTGAGATGCTTGTCGCTCGAGCGGCTGCAGTCGCAGGGCTGCACGTGGTGGATCGTTCTGTTGGTACTTATCTGTTATACAGCCTTATATGACTACCGATGGAGACGAAATCAGTAAAAATAAAACTTGTAGAAACGACAATAGGCTATTACTACGGCGTTAAGTCACAAGTCCCATAGTATCGGTTTGCACCAGTCATCTTACCGGTACTAAGCTCGTGACTTATTATGACTCACGACTCACTTTCGACTTCCAACGAATTCTAACTGCAACTCGTCACACATTCGTCGAAGTCGGCGGTCGACGAGGGAGGCTGTCAGAGGCAACAGTAGCATAATCAAGTGAACTTTCTTCAAACAAAGCAGCAGTTGTCTAATCAAGAGTATGTCTTGCACCAATCTATTCAAGCTTTGCTGCGGCGAAGGTGAAGAAGCGTTGAAGTACGGAGCTTTCGTCTCGTCTGATTCATCGCCAGGTTTTGGTTGGGAGTACAATGGCGATACCAGCACTCCCGATGAGAAGGAGCGTATTCAGCGAATTGAGGAAAAAGTGACGCTTATTAATCGGCATCGCAGTAAGGAAGTACGGCCCGGAATTCGAGGAACGATTGCCTGCAAGCCAATCGATATGACCACGAACTATGAGCCGCCGAGTCACCCCAAATCGGAGGAGGATGTGGAGTTTCTGATGCAGGCACTCAGGGATTCGCTCATGATTGTTCTGGATTTGGATGACTCTGAACTAAAGCTTCTTTGTTCGGCCATGGAAAAGGAGACAGTTCCAGCTGGCACAATGGTAATCGAAAAAGGAGATATGGGAGACTTTTACTATATAATTGATTCAGGCGAAGTCGCATTTGTCGATCCTGACAATCAGGATAACGTCACTACTTTGAGCAAAGCTGGTCGAGGGGAAGCGTTTGGAGAGCTCGCTTTGCTGTAAGTGCATTTGGTCGGAGCTTTACACTATTGGCGTCGGACTTCACCTGCTAACCCAATACAATTCTGCGCTGTTTAGTTACGACTCGCCACGCTCTGTTTCGTGCATTGCGTCAGACGAAGGGCCAGTGACATTGTGGAAGGTTGATCAACTTACATTTCGCTATTTGTTGGCGCATCATTATCAAGCTGATGCTAATCCGCTCAAGGATAAGATTCGAAACATTGAAATTTTCAAGGACTTGAACGAGTCGATAGTTTCGAAATTTGTTGCTGGCATGAGCCGGATTCGCTGGAAAGAGGGCGACCAAATTGTTGTAAAAGGAGAAGTGGGCAACATTTTCTACATTATAGAAGAGGGAGAGGTTAAGCTGCACGATATTGGTTTGGGTGACTCCAAATTTGAGGACCAGGTATTGAGCGCGGGCGATTCCTTTGGTGAACGAGCGCTGTTGACGGGAGAACCAAGAGCGGCCAATGCAACTGCTTTGACCGACGTAACTACTCGAGCGATGGACCGAGAAACATTTGAGAGGTCGATCGGACCATTGCAATCGGTGTTGGAGCGGCATCTTCGTCGGCAGTATCTTGCCTCGTTGCCGCTGTTTTCGCAACTTTCATCGGAAGAAATTGATGAAATGGTTGATTGTATGGTGGAGGTTTGTTATCGCAAGGATGACAAACTTGCCGAGGCAGGAAAACCTTACGATCCCCTTTTGTGGATCATTCGGCATGGTCGCTTGCTCGTCTTTGACACAAAGGAGCCCGACCAGATTTACAGTCTTGCAGGTGGCGACCACTTTGGCGAGGAGAGCATTCGATATCCTGGTCGAATAAGCACACAAACTGCCGTATGCGAAGAAGATGTCACCGCCTGGATGCTTACACGCGAGGACATTGAGGATGTCGCCTGGGATATTGAGACGCTCAGTGAACCTTCTAGATTTTCTATCACACGACAAGTCCGACCATTGATGATGGATGATTTGATTAAGGTTAAAATGTTGGGACACGGCGGATTCGGTAAAGTTTGGCTAGTAAAAGCGAAAGACGAGGCTGTCACGACAGCTTTTGCCTTGAAGGTGATTAGCAAGCGGTTAATTCTCGACTCAAAGCAAGTGCAGAGCGTTATTCGCGAGAAGCAGCTTCTGGCCTTGTTCCATCATCAGTTTATTGTCCATCTTGTTTCGGCTTTTCAAGACTCTCAGTACCTGTACTTGGTTTTGCCTGTTGTTCCTGGCGGTGAACTTTACAGCATTGTTGAAAACCAAAAGAGTCAATCAGCGGGCTTGCCGAATGAGAATGCGGCGTTCTATGCAGCATGCGTTTTGGAAGCACTCATTCATTTTCATCAACGGAACGGTAAGATATATTCGTTCGACTATTCTCACTTCAGGTTGCAGATCCGCTCACTCATCGTGTCTCCAATCTGTAACAGTCGCATACAGAGACCTCAAACTGGAGAACATTCTCGTCGATGAAGAAGGTTACTGCAGAATCATCGATCTTGGCTTTGCCAAAGTCGTCAACGAAAAGACCTACACTCTCGTAGGAACGGTACGTCGTCATGTTCTTGATTGGGTGGCAGCAACGACCAATTAATCGTTTCTTACCGTCAATCTTTGTCATGAATTAGCCTGACTATCTCGCCCCTGAGGTCATAACATCCAAGGGCTATGATAAAGCCTGCGATCTGTGGTCATTCGGAGTCCTGGTATTCGAATTAATCGTTGGCCATGCGCCTTTTGTTGGCCCTGGATCACGTATGGACATGTTCAGGCGAATTGTTCAGGTGCAATATGAATTTCCATGTTGTGTAACTGATAACGCCAAAGATTTTATACGCAACCTTTTGATTCGTCGACCAACGGATCGTTTGGGCAATCGCGCATTGGGCCATGCAGAGACGAAGAAGCACGCTTGGTTCAAAGAGACTAAGATATCCTTTAAAAGCATCATGGCGAGAACGCAAGAGTCACCATGGAAGCCTGTGGTGAAGGATCCTCTTAAGCTATCATCATTCGACGATTACAGTTATCTAGAAAACGAGGAAGAGGACTACGGACTACCTTTGACGGACGAAGAGCAGGCTTTATTTGCTGAGTTCTAACTGGAGATAAATTTAGTGTATCTATTACCATATTGTTTAATGCGACTTTCTGTCTACCAGTAAAGTCGATAGTGCTAGCAATAATAAACTTGGGCCTCCGTTTCGCGAAATCTCAGCTACGCAAGCCCAGCGGATTCTTTCATGGTCAAATGCGAAGCTGTAGCCTTTCGTATCTTAACGACTTCATCACCTCGAGCTACTCGTGTCAATCGTTGTAAAGTGTCAAAGCCGTCAATGACCTTGCCAATGCATACGTCATGCTTGTGGTACTGCGTATTGTCTTGTAGGTTTATAAAGAGACCCAAGCCTCCTTGTGACGTTTCTGTCAAACCAACCGTCCAAGACTCGTGCTTCTTTTGTCCCTTTTCAACAAAGTCTACTTGCTTGAGCGTTTCTGCGTGCGGCGGCTCGAGCGTGATGGCAACGTTCTTGTCCAACCTGACGACTGCATCGTCCCAAAGACCCTTGTTGAGCTGTTGAATCAACGTCCACGCAGCGTGCGGGGTATCATACCACAACAATATGCTAATCTTACTAGACTCTTGCTGTGACTGTGGAAGGAACACGTCCAATATGACCTGCACAGGTCCTTCTCCGAACGTTTGCACGATATTGGCGCGATCCGAGTGTTGGATCTTCGCCTGCAGCGTCTTGACTTCGTGATCGAGTTCATCTTCCATTTCGCGCAGCTGCTTGGTTTGAATTTTTATAATCTCCCCATCGAACGATTCGGATCCCTTGTGGTGGTGGTTAGCATCAGCCTCGAGACCATTCAAATGTTGCTCCGGCACCCCGACGCTACCTTGCGACAATCGAGCAATGGATTCGTGCAAATTCAACGACTGCTCCTCGAGTCGTTTCAAATGTAGCATCATCATACTTTCCTCGTGCTTGACAATCAGTAACTGCTCCGTGGTGGCCAGTGCCTTTTGGTAGGAATCCCAGACGAAAAAGGTGACGAAGCAAGTAATGAGTGCCTGAAAGACGTGCTGTCGTCGAATGGTCATTGTGGACCGCGCAAGACAAACGACCAATTCACGCTTGCGCATGGGTTTGTCGGTCTTTCCGAACGTGTCTCTCCAAGTCGGTTTCATACTGGATCGATGTTGTTGCTGTTGCAATTGTTGATGGCCATTTATCGAGTGCCTGTACTGATCGGCTGATGGCGAGGAAAAGGACGGCAAACCGCCTTCGTCGTCACTCGCCGCATAGTTTGTGCCACCGCTGCGCTTGCGGCTCCGCAGACTCTGCGTCATTTGTTGTAGTTGCTCATGAGGAGTAGTATTGCTTCGTCGATTGATTGTAAAGGAACTTGTAGACGATGCTCGTGATCGATTAGTATTCATCATCATGGTCACTCCACCGCCATTAGCGGACGGCGTCATGTTGCTGCTGGAAACACTCGTCGGAAGCAGATTAGTCTTGCCTCGCTCCGCGGCTCGAAAGGAAGTGCGACCATTCTTTAACCCCGGTGACATTGGATGGTGAAAATTGTTGTTGCGGTGATAATGATTCATCATGTTGTTGGCGTCGGGCGATCGATCGGGTAGCAGAGGACTTGTGTCTTCTCGTCGATTGAAAATGGAAAATGAAGCAGATTTTGGTGGTATCCTTCGTTTGGGAGTGTCATCTATGAACACATCGGGTGGAGCATGTTGAGGAAGCGTCGATCCGCCTCTGCTGCTTGGTGCGCCGCCGCTGACGCTCTGGGTTAAGAAGCTTCGACTAACGCCGGTCCTCATTTGGTGGGAAAATGATGATTGAATCTTCGAGTATTATGAGTTCTCTCAACTGTCAATGGCGATCAATCAAGTATATATCAGACACTTGGTTTAATTGGACGCTAAGGCCAGTGGCTGCTGCCTTCGAAGTGATGGATTCTAGCGATGGACGTGAAATCGTCGATCCGAGGAGCGAGGAGGTGCCGAGGAGAAGCAACCAAACAGCGACGACGACTGGCACTACTTTTTGGCAATATGTATCGGGTCCCCGTTGGCAGTATCAAAGTGATGAATTATGAAGTACTTTGGCAGAGCTTTCAAGCGTCTTAAAGCCGTTTTCCTTGGCTCGGCATCATGGGTTGATCGTGATGATGAGCCTCGAGACATTGTTTGGGTCATTCGTTCGCCAACCCCTAAATGACACTGCCGTGAAGAGTAGGAATACCTTTGCCGGAACGACACACAAGGTGAAGCAAGGCGCGGTCCTCGACAAGAAGTGTGGCAAAGTGAAAGTGAAGGAACATTCGAAATAACTCGGGGCAGGTTTCACAACAACTGATAAAGCTATGTTACAAAAGGTAAAAAGGGTAAGAGTCAGAGCTACGGTAGAAAAGATTAGTCGAGGTTAGGTTCTTGCGTTAGGGATAATTAGTGTTACGGTAACTTCAGCAAGCTTGCGAGCGTTTCAATTTTCAATCTAGAGTCGGTTGATGGGAAAGACGTTTCGTTGCGCACACTGAACGCTGACATCCCAGCGTCGAACCGGACTATTGCGAGCGCCAATTGCTTGCTTACAATAATGTGGAAGGTTCAGCATTGAAGAAGATTGCAAGCGACATCACTTTGGAGTTCACTGCCGACGGTTACGCTCTCGTTCGAGGCCTCCACAAGTACGCGGCGTACTTTGATGTACTCGCTGGCTTTTTTCCAAAGAGCGACGAGCCTACTCTTATTGGTACCAAGATTCGTTCACTTGCAAACCTTCTTGGTCTTCGCATTGACAAGATGCAGACACTCCAAAACCAAGACCCTGACGCCTTGGCTCAGTTGGCGAACGCAATCGACACCAAGATCAATCTTTACATCCTTCATTGCGCTCAAGACGCCCAGTTCGAACCGTCGCGACTCGACAGCTTGTCATCCATTGATGGCAGCTTGGATCAAGGCTTCACAAGTGCCTTCCGTACGATTCCATCGTTCCTGCTCAGCAACTTGCCATCCCATCGCCTCGCCATCGATCCAACAAACTTGTTGCTCGAGGATACGCTGGAGCACTACGTTGCCATTACCAGACGGAGCGTCCGTGCCTCGTGTCACGCTGCCGTAAAGCTGCTCTGTATGGAAAAAGGAGGCATGCTTGCATTCAACGATGCAGCGACGCAGGAACAGGTGTTGAGCTCGCACGGAATATCAACGCGGCTGTCAACTGGTCAAGGCATTTGGGAGTTGTGCTCAGACTTGTATGACTGCCTGACCTTATCGTCTCTTGTCATCAACGCTGGCGCAATTATTGTTCAACTTTTGTCATGGTGCACGAGCGTGGAATTGCAGCCACGGTCACGACTCCTTGTGAAATTTATCTTGGAAAACTGTGTTGTTGGCTTTTACCATGTTGGAAAAGAATGATGACTTCATCTGCACATTCGAACCGTCGTTCCTTGCGCTTGTTGCAAGCCCGATGCCAACTGAGGAAGGTTGGGAAAGTGACGAGAGCCCTGACATCGGCGACGATCCTTTTTTCCAGTACCGATATAAAATGTATGGCAACAAGCGTGGATTGGTATCCGCATTGTCGACATCATTTTAATGGCTCTGCGCGTTGACCTCGCGCAGATTGTTTCAGGCCATTGCGTCTCAAGCAAACGATATTGTTCGAGTTTGCTTTACCACCGCCAAGTGCGATTCGGTGGGGCTGCACCGCCGACACATACCGGTATGACCCTGGCGGCTGTGACGACACGGTTGGGAGAGCTTCTTGGGTCGACATGTAAGGCTCCCACGATTGATGTCACAGATTTTGATCGTTTCTGCGACGACCACTCTGCAACGATGGCTACGGCAGTATCGACCATTTTTGGCTGCTGTTCTCAAATCAAGGAAGTATATTTTCGCTTCACCTCGGATAACTATCTTGCTGAGTTTCAAACTGTCGCGGCTGTACTTGGCACACACCCTTCCATCGGGAGGTTGAAAATCGGACACATTGAACATACCGACCTTCTTCGCGTTTTTCTCCCTCCTCTTGCATCGATGCGTAAGCTAGCTATGTTTGCAATGGAGGATGGACATTCGTTTTGACAAACGGACAACAAAACTATCACCAGCATTGACAATAGTGAAGATGCAAAGTTGATTGCTTGTGTCCTCGTGATTGATACGCTGAACGAAATTGTTTTTGACTATCTCCCTTAGACGTTCTTTCAACTGCCACAGTAGCCGCATGGTTTTGATGGTAACCAAAGGGAAGACGAGCTAGAGGAGAGTCTGGTCTGGAACATATATCACGGAGTGGTCTGGTCCACTGTGGCTTTGAAAATTTCTACTTCAATGTATAGAGGAGCAAAAAAATATCACAGAAATTAATCACTAACTATACTAAATGTTATATTGATCTATCCTACTCTCAACCTTTATCGAGTTCAAATAGATCTAACAGGCAATCGCACTCAGATACTAGCGATGCTACCGACGTTTCTTGATTGGATGTATATCATGTCCCATAAGACACGAGCATTCAACCATGCATCCAGCGCACAACCCTAAGCAGAAGCTTGATCTAGATGCTGCATACAATGCCCTTCCTCGCTCTTCATGCACTTGATGCATGGAAGGTTATCGGATGTAACACCCGGACCACCCTTGTCAAGCTTCTCGCACAACTTCTTTCCGAAATTGCACGATGGCTCCTTTGCCAATGCTTTGATAGAATGGCAGATATGCGTGAGCTTTTTCGCATCAACCGTGTCACCGATGGTCTTGATTTGCTCTCCGATCTTGTCAATCGTAGACGTAGCACCACGATACATGATCGAGATGATCAGACAATCGGTGACACAATTACGCCAGAAACAAACACCTGCCATTCTGGAGCATTGGCAAAGGTTTTCATCCGGAAAGAGCAGATACATGGTGGTCCGATGTTCATCCGATAACCTTCCATGCATCAAGTGCATGAAGAGCGAGGAAGGGCATTGTATGCAGCATCTAGATCAAGCTTCTGCTTAGGGTTGTGCGCTGGATGCATGGTTGAATGCTCGTGTCTTATGGGACATGATATACATCCAATCAAGAAACGTCGGTAGCATCGCTAGTATATGAGTGCAATTGCCTGTTAGATCTATTTGAACTTGATAAAGGACGAGAGTCAACAAAAGCGGAACGGTATGCGCGTCATCCTCAATGGATTCGGCGAAGGCAGCCTTTGAACGTTTTTTTGAACGTGGGCGCTGGGTCTGGTTCTCCTGACAGAGTTTGTACAAGGCGGCAATTTTTTTCATCAGAATGTTTGCGATCATTATCCTGTGTTTCTTTGACGTTGGCAACTGCCTTCTCTACTACGTCTACCTTTAATGCCTGGCGCGAAACGTAGTGAGCGTGATCGTTGGGCCACACGTACCCTTCCTTTTCGATGATTTTGTCCTCGATTCTCTGAAGTGCTTTATTGAGTGCTGTCTCAAATTTTTTGTCAGTGCCTTCCGGGATGGCCATGGCGGTGACCTGAGTGTTGTATCCTGACGCAGACGCCTCGTTGAGCAGTTGGTCGTTGCTTTGCGCGGCGGCACTGGTAGTGGTCTTAGTGTTGCTTCCGAACGCAAGTGACAACTGTTGAGAATGCTGCAAAGGAACCGAGAAGGTGGGTCCTGACGCAGTCGATAGTTTGAGAGCCGTGAAGTTGCCTTGAGTGCTTCCTAACGCAGGCAGCTGGCTGAACGGTTGACGAGGAGGCGCAGGCCAGATGTATCCTTGCGCAGACTTGAGGGTGGGCAACAGGGAGCTGCCTTGAGTGTTGCTTCCTGGCGCAGGCTGCTGGTTGACCGGTTGACGAGGCTCAGCAGCCAGGAAGTTTCTTGCGCAGGCTTGAGGGTGGGAAACAGGGAGCTGCCTTGAGTGTTGCTTCCTGGCGCAGGCTGCTGGTTGACCGCTTGACGAGGCTCAGCACCCAGGAAGTTTCTTGCGCGGCTTGAGGGTGGGAAACAGGGAGCTGCCTTGAGCGTTGCTTCCTGGCGCAGGCTGCTGGTTGACCGCTTGACGAGGCTCAGCAGCCAGGAAGGTTTCTTGCGAAATCGGGAGGTCGGGAAACGGGGAGCTGCCTTGAGCGTTGTTTCCTGGCGCAGGCTGCTGGTTGACCGGTTGACCAGGCACAGGTGCCTGGACGGTCCAGGGGTTGTTGAGCTTTTGCGTCTTGCCTTTGCCGGTGCCTTGACGCGAGTTGTTGCCGTCACTAGATGTTGTCATCTCGTTGTTCCGGATGGTCCCATGCGATGAAGGTGGCAAAGAAAGTCTTTGACGTCTTGACTGAACAAAGCAGACAATTTGCATGAACACCGCAATAAAAATTTGTATTTTGGCGGGCAAAACCGTCCGTTAGCCGTTCAGTCAGTGTGTGCGTGCCAATGAGAGATGACGAAACGTGCTTGTGGTGCAAAAATTAAAACCGTATAATTAGTGAGCAGGATGCTTTAGTTATTGCTTGACGCCAGGGACGGAGCGGGTTCCAACTGGAAGGAACTTCAAGCCTTCGAGAGGCAACCTTTCTTCGCCAAAAGTAGATTAATCACTCTTATCATAATATCTTTCTTTGATCAAACCTGTATGGTATGTCAACGTGTTAACACTTAATGAACCTCTATTGTTTGACAATTAAGTGACCGTCGCTAAGGACTTTTGACATGCTTGGAGCTGCGTTCCGATGCACCAAGCTCCATGTGCCCATCCCTGTCATTGCTGTAGAGGAAACCTCTGGTGAAGGATATTCAACTACAAAACCAGAGAAGATTATAGTGAATTGCAAATGCAATCCCACGCAGCCTGCGGTGACAATAAGGCCAGGGTTCAATGCTGCTTAAGGTTAAGGTTAAAAATGGATTAGGGATAGGGTTAAAAATAAGGAACTTTTAAATTCGATAGGGCTACGTCGTATTTATCTAACAACTGTTTTCAAGGCGCTTCCAACATCACCCGTGCTCTAGAAAAAGTGCTGGCGATACCTCAAACGTGTTAAAGGGCTGCATCTATGAAAAGGATGAGTTTTGTGCTAGGTAATGCACAGGGTTTGTTGGCGCGCTGGGAAAAGACAAGGTCCTGCGCTATCATTTGACGGCACACTTGATGGCAAGCTGCCGTAATGAGGGCCTGGCGTCAAACTGGAAGCTACAGAAAAGGAGCTACCTGTAGGTCCTGTGCTGAGTGATTAACTGGACTTGGAGCTTGGTCACTTGATGTGAGAATAAATAAAAGCTTGTCCTACGCTAGGTTACTTACTAGGTGTAGCGCTTGATGAATAACAGCACGAGAAATGACTGCTGAATGACAAAGTGGGAAGAACAGTGTGTGGCAAGCTTGTGAGTACAAATTTTCTCGCGTCTGTCACTCAAGATGTCTGAACGACTAGGGTAATGAAACTTCAACGTGCAGAACCCGTCGGAATGCATTTCTTCAAACTACTATAAGGACCGCACAAAGCATGCAATTATATAGTAAGCACTGCTCAACACTGAAATAAGTTGAAACATGCTTGCATTTCCAGAAGCGCTGCCATTCAGACCATTTTCCAAATGTCAGAATCAAAAATATAAACACGTTGTATTGTCATGCTCATAGTGATTGCTCACGTTGATAGTTTTCTTGTTGCCTTCCACCTTTTAAAAAATAGCTGTATAACCACATATTGTATTGATCTGTATAATTTGATCCGAATGTTTATCAACAGTTCAGCGTTTAGAATGATTTCTTAAATAATTTAAATTGACCTTTCACGTCGTATTAAGCTTTAAAATTGCTTTAAACAGACTACTTCTGTTGCTCAGGGTGGCTGAATTGACACATACACGGCTGACTTCTGGTATACTCGTCTGCGTATCTGGGCAACAAGGTGCCAAAGCCATCGAAAGCAGCTTGACGTATTTGAAAGTTCAAAAAAATTGTTGAAAAGCTTCAAAAAATGGTCGTGCCAGAAGAGAGTATCTGGGGGTGCTTGAAATTTGGTTGCGATGTAAGCATTAAGTTCTCACCCTCTGTAACACCCAGTTTGTCAACAGACACTCAACCCAGCAGCCTGTGATCAAGTGTGCTCTGGGAAGGAGACATAGTCCCGCGCTTAGTGACTTATCTAGTGAAGTATCATTACAATTAACGACATACATGAAGCGCTGCTAATACCTGCTGGGCTGACAAGTGAGTTTCTCCCAGCACTTTGACAGCTTTCACATACATATTAGATTTTAATTCAATAGAGTAAGTGATCGTAGACAATCTGAAGCCTCAAAGGAACAAGTCTTTATATCAGTGCATCACCAAGCTTGTCATCCTCTGTGGCTCCCAGTCTGTCTCCAGCACCATTTTTCAATATTTTAGTCGATGCAGTTGTCCGATATTGACTTTCGCTGATTTCGGACAATATTAAACCAAAATTTATGCATTTTAAAGTGAGAGCTGCCTAGCACAAACATAGCAATCGCTCGCGTGAATTTTTAACCAGGCGGCCTGCGCTTATTCGGATTAAAGACATGACTGTCAACAAAAACCAATAGTAAATTACTTGCGTACCCTGGCTACGATTATGTTTAAACGCTGCTTCCTCTTGCAAACAAGCGACAAATGAAAGGACGCATACACGGCTGACAAGTATACTCGTCTGCGTTACTGCAACAAGGCATAGTGCAGAACGCAGCAACCTGGAAAGACAAAGTGTAATCATACTCGAAGATCCAAAGCCCATGAGTGCCACTCCTGCAAATACCGCATTGCTTTGCAAGACACTGAATAAAGCGACTGCCTGGTGGACGGATGTGCTCCGACGCGATCCAATCTCCGCCGCTATTTTATGTACAAACATGTCACTGACAGGTTTGTTATCCTTAAGGAAAAGGCTCCACTACGCTACCGCGCTGTGAACTCTGCGACATGTTTCCGCTCTGAACACCGGCCACCAAACCACAGCATGCTGTCGGGAGGGTGCTGTCCGGAAACAGCAGCGGCACGCAGCTGAGGATGCCCGCCGCGCACGTGAAGTTGTCTTCACTGCCCGCGGCGCTCCTCTTGATTCGGTTCCGACATTTGTGTACTTGGGCCGCCCATTGAACTGTTTCGACAGTGACTGGCCGGCAGTGCACAGGAATGTCATGAAGGCGCGCATCCTTCCCAGCCTTCGCACCAAGTTGCAACTATCCTTCGGGTAGTTTGTCTCACAGCATTCATTTAAGCAGCATGCCATCAAGTGTGCCATCACGTGACTGAAAATCCAGGTGAGCCACTAGCGCAGGACAAGTCGCTTTCCCAGTGCAAGCTGTTCAGTTTCTGTTGAGGCTTGCAAAAGCCAGTTTATTTTCCAGTGCAGCACCAAGCTTGTCACCCTTTGTTACTCCCAGTTTTGTCTCAAGTGTCACCAAATATGCCGCCGCCCAAGACTGGTGCATTACAGTGCAAAACCCAACACCAATAGTTAGTTACTAAAGCACGCCTAAGCCAATAACTATAATATAGAAATACTCCCAGTTGAATCAGAAGCCAAGCCCGGTGCAACACAGTGCAAAACCCAGTATACTTTTAAATGCAGTATAGCTCGTCACCCTCTGTAGTTAATTAAGCACGCCTCAGACTATTGCTATCCGTAACAGTAAGTCAATAAAGCCTTCGGCTATAATATACACCTAGGATTACTCCCAGTTGAATTAGAAACCCAACTGGCAAGAATTTGTGGCCCCTAGAACGACTGCTGCATAATTGGTCGGGATTTCGGTCCGCAGTGCTTTTAGTCTAACCAACCACCTGTAGAGTCATTGTAGCGTAGCAGGCGCTCCTTTGATTCGAACAGTGCCTGCAAAACGGATTCATTGAGTTGCTTCAGTTCTAGCCGCTGCGACAACCAGCCAGAACCCCAGTTTGTCTCCAAGTCACCAAGTATGCCATCAAGAGGCCTGGTGCATCACACACAGTACCAAGCTTGTCACCCCAAGAAGTCTAGTTGTAAGTCACCTAGCGAAGCTTTGCCTCCTTCTGTGGCTCCCAGCTTGCCATCAGTGTGGCTCAAGCACCAAGTCCAGTCACCTACTGCGAGACCCCATCCTTTACACCCTTTGTGCCAGCAGCACCCATTGCGCCGCAGAAGCACTTATCCATTTGTTCAGCTGAAAGTCAGTGCTAACATTGTAGACGCAATCAGGTCGTACTGCGCTTTATTGTCGCTCCATATGCAGTCGAAACTGCCACGCAATGTGTCAGGAGACGTTGAGCAGTGGGACAGGGGATTCTTGCTGGACAAATCCCGGTCCCTCGGTGCAATTCCGTGTAAGCTTTATGATTTGTTGTGATACCTGACGCTTATTGAATACCGAGTTCGAATGCTATATGCGACGCACACGCAGCAATTGTTGCCGTTACTCTATCCATTTTCTTTTGTGCCGGTCGCGCACGTTTGGACATGATTCTTTCGCCGACCCCGTCCACGCTACGTGGGTTACACTGGCGAAAGTCGAAAGCACGATTGTCGTCACATTACGCGTCCATAATCTTGTTGCTGCGCTGCGCTAAAAAATAATGATGTGCCTCGTTAACGATCATTCTCATGCTTTAAAGCAGTCAAAAAGGCAATCTAGTATTGTAACAAGCAGCAAGAGCAGTGATAAACTGGGGAGAAATGCTGTCTATCTCGTTTTCAACGAAGGGGCAGCGAAATCGCCACGATTGGCGACACTCCAGCAAGTGCAGCCGGTACGTCGTAAAGATACGTCCGTCTAGTATGCATTCCCATCATTCGCAATTTCCGCGTGGTCGCGGTTTTAATAATGAAGTTGAAACACACTTTTTTCCATTTGCTAATGAAACACAGTTCGAGTCGACGGTCGACGCGATTTACGGATCCCAGTAAGAGTTACTTACACAAATCACTCCGGTTTGCCTTGCCTCACCTTACTTATCTGTCATTTTCAATAACTCGATCATTACTATATCAACTGTACAGCATCATCAATCGACGCAGCGCCAGCCTCCGCATTCTCCTCGAGGAGGTAAGAATCGAGTTGCAAGCTCTTCATACAGTCTGATAATATATACTCGTCTCTGACTCTATTATTCATGTTGTGCGCAGGTGCTCACGTCTTGACCCGCTTGCTGGAGGTCTTGCAAACCGCAATGGTATTGTTGAGCATTATGGAGCATTATGCTTTGCATGGAATCATTGATCTCGATCCCTGCCGCGAAGAAGCCGAGGACCTCCTCTACCAGTTTGTTGGGCGTCATCACGCGATTTTCAAAGGCATCGACGTTGCAACGGACATTGAACAACTCGTGGTAGATGGCAAGTGGCAGCATTGGTTTTCGCGTATGTTTTACATATATGGCCCGAAATTATCGCCAATGCGTGAAGTGGATTTGGGCCGCGATGCAGCAAAGTTTACGACCTATCTCGAAAAAGTCACTCCGAGTTCTTTTCTACTACTAAACTTGATGCACTTCTTTCTGTTGCACCAATTGGTTACGGATCCTTGCCATTTGGTTGTCATGTCAATTTTCCGCATTTTCAAATCGTCGCAGGACCTTTCGCTCAAAGAATACGACACGCTCTTCACCCATGCTAAGGCACTCAAGCATGATGGATTATGGGATACCTTCTACTTACAGATGCTTGCAATTTATCGCCCTGAACTTTCTCGGTACATCGTCATTGAAGAGGACTTGATCGTTTCCGATACAGCAAGCAGCAGCCAGTTGGGTGGGAACTCTGATATGGACGCTGAACATGACCATACGTCGTCGAGTGCTTCGGAACGCGGCGTTTCTACTCATGTATCGACACCTGTCGACACAAGTCATCCGTCAAGTCTTATGCAGACCCTTACCAATGCGCTCGACAGCGTTGCGGGAGCATTTAGTGATGCCTGCAACAAGTATGATGCTGTCAGTGACAACAACACAAACAGCGACGGCTTTGGCAGTTCGAGCGCCAGCAGCTAGAACGATGAGTATTAAACGATGATTGAGTTGGTTTACGACATAACAGAGCTGTAATTTCGCTGTCTGTTTTATATTTATTGTTTCTTAGCAGTCGCCAGTCTCACAACCTACTTTCTTAGGTGAAAGTGCAATAAGCGTCACTTTTAACGCCTTTATCACGACAGAACGGCAGGCGCGGAAAAAACTATCACGGTACATACAATGCGAAAGCTCAGTTCGAAACATGGAAGAGCCGATGGGTCATTTGAGTTTCTATGTTGCTGCTGCTGAGACGGCGCGTCATGGTTTTGTTGTTTGCATGATGGTGCTCTCGACTCGATTCGCCTGCGAAACTCGCTCCAGAATGCGAGGTTCCAATCTGTATGGGCACAGCACGCTCGTGTTCACATTACTTTAAAAACCTAAAGATTCCTTTGGAAAGCTTTCTGGCGGCATATGCAGCGCTGCGTGAGAATCCAGCTGTCACCAACCCTTTGATGGACTGATAGCGAGCGGCCGGCGCCACAATCTTTGCCAATGAAGTCTGCAGATTATGCTGGTGACGTAGCGGTAGTGGTAAACTTTTGCAAAGGTGATGCATCCCCGATTCACTTGCATCAAACGTCAAAACGTTGCAGTCGCCAGATGCTACTTGCAGTACACCTTGCTCACGCAACGCATCAATGCTCGGCTGGTACAGAGTTTGGAAGCGTTGCAACTGCCCGGGCGCTCCCACCAGTTTGGCAGTCTTGTTTGGATCTTCTGCTCCAATCTTTGTTCGAAAGTCGCCAGAATATGACAAGCCGGCAATATGCGTAAACACTTGGGTTGGCGTGCATGTCACGACGTTTCCAGTGCTAATTTCATTCTGTGCCATTATCAACAACGAGGCCGATAAAGCAGCTGGTAAATTGTGCTTCTCTTGATAATGCTGGATGGATTCAAAGTCGTTATTGCTGTCATTGGATATGATTTCGGCCGTGGGCTTGTGCATGCGACCTGCAAGGTACAAGTATTTCCAGTCGCGTAAGTCACTGACAAGGTCTTCCTGTTGGACCACGCCGTACTTGAGATTATCCGTGACATTGAAATACACTCGGGGATTCCTAAAAAATGACGTTTCAAAAGCATGTTTCTGCCACCATGTTACGCGAGCTGCTGCATCGGATGAAAACAGGAGACTCGTGTTATAGTGATGCGAATTGCGCTGTATATTGGCTCGGTGAAACTTATAGCTGTCTTTGACCACTAGTATGATATCCACAAGATTCTCTTGCGCTTCTGACGATGATTTGGACAATACAAGATGTTGCGTAAAGACTCCAGATCCGTATCCAAACGCGTAGACAACCTCGTCGAGTGGAAACGTGTCTTCGACGAGCTTTCGAAGGCGTTCAGCGGAAGTAATTTGTCCATTTTCTAAGTTTTCCATGGATTGAAGGGGGAATGCTAGGCGTTGCGTGCTTTATTGCTGCTATGGGACCTCCCTGGGTGCAGGCAGGGTGATGGTTTTGTGTTTTGTGCATGGCGACGCTTGCGGTCGAACCGGTTAAATCGCAGCGGTTTTTGTCGGACCTTCGCAACGGTACTCACTGCAAATCGACGATTTCGAATATCGACGACCATGACGCACTCTGTGTGATGCGTCCAACATCGGCAGACAAACTTATCTCTTCATCCACCCCGAAATGCAGCAGCGAAAGCACTGCTTTTTAGTCTATATCTTCTTTTTATTTGTGTTGGAACAGATAGAATCCGAGCGGCTTGACTGTGAGCCGAAACGTACAGCTCGAATGACTTCGATAGCATCGCCGCAGCAAAACAAACAACTGCCAAGCAATCACCATGACCCGGCATACTTCTACGCGTCTCTACTAGCTGGTGTTGGTTCTGGAGCTTTGTCAAGTGTGCTCTGTGCCCCACTTGACTTAGTGAGAACACGCATGCAAGTTTATGGAAGCGTCATGAAGGTTGGTCGAGGGACGTCGAAAGTCATTCCAACCATGATGAGGGAGATTTGGCTAACGGAAGGCTTCAAAGGGTTCTTTCGGGGGCTGGGTGCGACGCTGCTTACTGTACCAGTATTCTGGGGTGAGAAAACAACAATGGACCGGCGTATGTACTTTTATATGCATTGCTGACCATGTCTTAATTGTTCCTTCCAGGCGTATATTTTCCGCTCTATGAGGAAATCAAACGAAATTGGTTCTCAGAATCACCTCAAATAAATCCTTCAATCGTTCATATGGGGTCCGCAGTGGGCGCCGGAACCGTGGCTGACGTTATTTGCAATCCAATGTTTGTGATCCGGACTCGACTGCAGACAGAAGCCTTGCACGATGCTGCCTCTGGCGTTATGGCTCATCGTCCAACATCTATACTAGATACGGCACGTTCCTTAATAAGAGAAGGTGGACCACGCATATTTTGGAGAGGCATGACAGCCAACTTGCTCGGCTTGTCACATGTCGCCATCCAGTTTCCAATCTACGAGCAACTCAAAAAGACGTTAAGGGGCGATAAGTCGGCAGAGTCCATAACAGACTTTTTGCTGGCCACCTTGATTAGCAAAATGTCGGCGTCGCTAGCTAGCTATCCTCACGAAGTGATTCGATCGCGCATGATGGACTCTCGATCAAGTGTTGGATTCTTCAAGACATGTTCCACGATATTCAAGCAGGAAGGAATGTTAGGCTTTTATTCGGGATTGCCAGTCACCATGATTCGTGTTGTTCCAAACACTTGCGTCACGTTCCTTTCCTATGAATTGCTCCTGCGCTATGCAAAGACGCAGATTGACGAGAGGCGGCAAAAAGGAGTACTTAGGTAGTATATGCACCATGGATGTCAGCATATGAAAGCATGCATTGCAACGAGGTTGAATGCTTGGAGTAAGAGTATACAGAACATTCAATTTGTCAGGCTTTGTCATTGCCTTCTGTACGACAGCTAATGCACTAATTATAACATGCCTATACTAGTACGCTCAATTTATTTCTTAGCGGCAGCGTACCATTCCTTGATCTCCGGAAGGTTCTTGAAACGATCGTGATAGGCCTTTAGTGATGTATACTTGTCAAGACAATCCGTCGGAATATGGTCCATATGACCAAGTGTAAACGAGTCGAGCTGGAAGTACGCAACACAGTCAGCAATAGTTGGCTCCTCCTTGCTCCCGATCCAGAGTCCACCATTCTTTTCAATCAGATGCTCAATATTCTTGGCAAGCTCTGGTAGCTTGGTCTCCAACCAGTTAATTCGCATCTGCTTGATACATTCCTGGCCTTCCTCAGTCTTGCCAAATCCTTCCGGATAACCGTAAATTTGTGGACTCATTGCCATGAAATAACAAGGAGACCAGGAAGTCCAAAAATCGTCCAAAACGCCCAAGGCTTCCTCAATCTCATAGAGCCTTTCGCGAGGATACAACGTCTCGCTAAACGTAGCACCAACGTAGCGCAAGATCGCCATGCTTTGCGCCTTGGGTTCGTCTCCATCGACAGTCAAAAGAGGCACCTGTCCGTAAGGGGTATTGGGCTTCAAAGCGAGCCAATCAGCCCGACTGATTCGGTGGTCCTCAAAGGGTATCTTGCTGAGCGCCAAGGCAAGGCGTATGGGTTCAGCACGGCCGCCGAAATCAAAGTAAGTCAGCTTGATGGAATGAGTGGCAGCAGATGTCATGGTTGGTCCGGTACAGTTATAGTAGAGACAAGATGATGTTTTAATATTGTAGCCTGAAGAAGCTGGTGAGTTTGAATTGTGAAGGTATTGTGAGTTTGGATATCGGAGATGTTGGATCAAATCACCGCTACGTTTTGCGAATCGTTTGATCAGGAATCACCGCTACGTTTTGCGAATCGTTTGATCAGGAAAAGGGTTAAACGCATTTAACCCTGGCTTGTTGGGGAAATACCCAAACAACGGCGCCGGCCGAGCTTTACTGTCCTCTATAATGTACATCGAAATCAGAGGCTATATTATTGAGAACTATTTGTTACAATTGCCCCCTCGGCGTCGAAAGCGACTCGTTCCGGGTGATGGCAAAAGTGATCCAGCCGATGGAGGCTTGCGCGGCACTATAGGCTTTAGTGTAGCCGGCTGGCGCCGATAAGCCTGGGTTAAATGCGTTTAACCCTTTTCCTGATCAAACGATTCGCAAAACGTAGCGACGAACAACTTGGAATCGAAGCGAAGCTCGAACTCGTTCCGGTCGTGATGGCGCGTTTTGATTGGCTGAATGAGTCGCGCTCAGACATTCAGATGGCTAGGATTGTCCGAACTTTCCGCTTCACCATGAAGGCAGCTTGAAAGTTTCTGATGAATGAGTCAAAATGGACACTTACCTTATTCTTACGCTTCTTATATCCACATATGCATGTTTGACCAATAAGTGGCCGATAATTGCTCTCCTCGTGCGGCGATGTCGGCCAGTACTGTCTCTTCTCGCCATTCTCGGATGGATCTTTCTACGAATCTTTTTTAACTTTCGACTACCTAGAACGAGTCTACTACACATGGCAGTTGACAGTCTGGATCATTTGCGTATTACTGTTTCTGAGCTATTTCTGGAGTCGGAAGAACCGTCTGCTGCGTTTTTGGGAAGACGAATCCTTCCGTTCGTCCGGACGCTATGCTTGATCATGGAGGATGCCATGGCCTGGATTCTTTTCGGCGCCATTTGCAGAATTGTTTACGTTGTTTACCACTATTCATGGAGTGAATGGTCAGATCTGGTAGTGCGGGTGCGTATGTGAAATGGAGAGTCGACCATTCCATTGGTCATTCATCAGCCATGTGCCATGTGTGTACTCACAAACTAATTTGATAACTAACGATACAATTCACTTCACAGAATTTGTTTGACTGGGCGCGCGAGACTGTGCCTGGAGTCAAGGCGGAGATTGATCGGCAGACAAAAGAGTTTGCGGCGACAGCGGACCAAGTCCTACACAAGGACCCTCAAAGGGCCTTACTGCTTGAGTTACCTCCAACTGGAAGAGCACGAAAGAAAATTATACATGAGCTGCAAGAGACGGCAAATAAGGAGAATCAGAAATGGAAGCATGGCAAAGCGTCTGGTATAGTCTACAATGACGATCATGAGCATTCGCAACTGTTGCACGCAGTCTATCAGGCCTACTCGTCGAGCAATCCCCTACACCCAGGATTTTGGCCGAAACTCAATCAGTGCGAGGCAGAGGTCATTGCAATGACGGCGTCTTTAATGCACGCGCCAGAACCATTTGGCGCCGTGACTTCTGGTGGGACAGAAAGCATTATTCTTGCCGTTCGTGCGCATCTGGGTTATTATGGTCGCCGGCGTAGCATCAAACATCCGGAAATCATTTGCAGTTCCAGTGCACATGCCGCTCTTAACAAGGCTTGCGAAATGTTCAACATTCGGCTCGTTGTCGTTGACTGCAACGATAACGCTACCTTTCAATTAAAGCCTCATTTGGTCCGAAAGCGGATCACGTCTAATACTATCATGATTTACTCATCTGCACCGTCCTATCCGCATGGTGTCATTGATCCCATAGCTGAGCTGTCAGATATTGCTGTCAAATTTGGCATTGGTTTGCACGTGGATGCTTGCCTAGGTGGGTTTGTGTTAGCATTCTCACCAGACGCTCCCTCATTCGACTTCCAACACGTCGGCGTGACGAGCATGAGTGCCGATACGCACAAGTACGGATACTCAGTGAAAGGAACAAGTGTCGTTTTATACAGAAACAAAGAGCTCCGACACGCGCAATACTTTTGCTACCCACATTGGACGGGCGGCATGTATGCGACGCCAACAATTGCTGGCAGTCGGCCAGGCGCACTGACGGCCTGCGCTTGGGCGTCCATGGTCGCTCTCGGGCGAGAAGGGTTTGAAGCAAGGTCCTCGCGAATTGTAGAAGCATCGCGAGCAATTGCCAAGGGCATTAGTGGCATTACAGGTCTCAAACTCATGACGCCGTAGCCATTTATGGTTGTCTGTTTTGGTGCGGACGAAATTGATGTATATCGAGTTTATGATGCCATGGAAGCCAGCGGGTGGACATTAAACTCATTGCAAAATCCTCCATGCGTTCACGTCTGTGTCACATTGCCCATGACGACCAACGTGGCCATTTTTCTGAAAGACTTGGAGGCGGCGGTGCTGCAAGTCAAAAAGGAGGGAGTGGCAGGCAGATCCAAGGGAACTGCCGGGATTTATGGAGCAGGTAAGTTGGTCGACGCGGTGGTGTGTGAAAACGGGTATGGCGCAGACGGTTCGAAGCAATAAACTTATCGTTGTCGTTTTTCGCAGTTGGATCATTGCCGGATGGTCCTGTTGAGTGTGTGCTTCAAACGTTTGTAGACATGACCCTGGCGCCTTAATGCGGTATATGGTTCCATTTTCGGTTGCTTGTGCAGATGCTTCTTCTGTAGAGATATTACTAGGTAATCCGCCTTATAGCCGAGTCCGCCTTATATCCCATCACTTCGTTTTAAGCACAAAAATGAGTTGAGCTGATGTTTGCTCCTTGTAGCCTCCGCCCGCTACTTCTGCTCCAAGCATGCTTACATGCTGCAGAAGGAGTATTTGCATTAGACTAGTGTCCGCACAAAAACCTTTCTTCAACATTATTTATACTTTGAATACCCGTCTCTATCGCTGACTGCAGCTCCACCAATCGTCTTAGTAATAAGGCGAAGTCAATTCGATCTCCAATCTTGCCAGATCATGACATTAGGGGCGTACTAGTATCATGCCGCGCTACTATTGCTGCGCAATCGGTTTCACTTAGACAGTCTTCGCATTCCTTACAAACCTGGTCGACTCGCCCTTTGAATCCGACTCGTCCTACCGTTTGGCAGATCGTCTACCAAGAAGCCCGCATCTCGCACATTCCTAGGGGCGAACGCTCAACGGCATCGCCACACGTCGAGACTACCGATGATCATCATGCCACGAGAGATTTAAGTTCGTTAGCGGCAACAAGCGGTTAAACTGATACGACTTATGCGGCAAACGATCAAAACCCTGCTGGTACCCAAGTACTTGTGGTGCGGAGAAGCTTGTCCAGTAGTAACGTTGGCTCGACGGCCTGCCTTGTTCAATCGACCTGAAAACGTGTTCAAGCTTGACGAGATGATCGTCGTATTTCCGCATGTTCGACAAAGTCATGAAAGAGCTCATTGCAGCTTTAATATATATGGACTGTAAGCGACGTCTTTATTCGTAGGCGATGATGACTTAAGTCTCTATCCGAGAAATATCCAGATGGTTTACGTATGTTGGACCTCCACGTTTGTCTCCGAGAGAGTGTCCACACGAGTCGGAGGACACCAAAATGCCTCTTGCCCTTGTCCTTTAAATCCAAGCAAACTGGACAAACGAACAATTTTAATAAAACCAAAGCGCAAGACAATCTCTTTATAAAGGGATATTGTGGTACAAAAACCCGACAGACCGGATAACAGCTGTTTACCCTGAGCGGTCGGTCTAATTTTATGCCAAATTTTCAAATCTTCCGCAAAGCCTTCAGACAGAGAATCAAGGCGTATAGATATGCGGTTTTAGTGCTTAAGTCGTCTGCTGCTAGTGCCTATTATAAATCACTCCGTGCTGCTGATTGTCGTCTGAATACGAACGATTTGTCGCTGCAGCTCGTCTAGCAGGTTATTTAGCAAATCGTCTGGAGGAAGATCCGCAACAGCCTGCTGCTTCGAGTCGATGTCATCGTCTAACGCATCGCCAACACTGCTGCTTTGTTGCCTCATTCTTCCATTTATGACAAAAGCTACGTGACGGCAGATTGTATCGAGGCCGCGAGGAACAGTTGGATGCAACTGCAGTATGATGTGGTTTGCTCGCGCCAGCAATGCTGCTGCTAAATTCCAACAGTTTTCAATCTGCTCAATCATATCATTGCTACTTTTCATCCTTGGAACGAATGTAGATTGTTTGCTTGTGGCCCCCTCACTTGTGGTAACTTCTGCGGCATCGGATCGTAGCATGAAACAAGCTTCGCGATATTCCGCCACATCCATGCCCCAACGAATCGCGGCACCAATCGCCTTTTCATTAATGCCTGCAGGTCGCCTTCCATTACCATGACTCTCCTGCTCCAGTCCAGACAGCAAATCCCAGAGAGACTCGGCCGCAAGCTGCGCGCCCCGCCGAGTGCGTGCCGCACACTTGGTCGCCAAATTCCGCTCCGCATCATCGAGCATGCCATTTTCAAACGACTGCACAATGGATTGGCGTAATGCGTGCACCCACTTGGTTTGTAGATACCTGGATGGCGCACGAAATACATGCGTTGTGCCCTTGGCAGTGACAATTTCAAAGGTGTTGGGTGATCGAAGATTACTCGGCAGCTCCGACGAAGAACCTTGTTGTTGCGTTGGCTCCAGCAACAAGGCCCGGGTCAATCGAACTCGCTCATGGCGCGCATGACCAATCTTGTGGTATATGCGAGTCGCAAAGCAAAAGTAGTCTTCGGTAATGGCGCAGTAAGTACGTCGCCAAACGTTGCCATCTTTGCGCGACTGCTTGTCGAGATAGCCAGCAAAACATTCGTCTTGTTTGGAGCCGGCCAATTGATGTGCGGCAAAATGATGATGATAACTGTCTGTTGTTGTTTCACTCGAGCCCGACCGCGTCAATTGCATTTCATTCGCTGGTTGCAGCCACGAATAGCGCGTCATCATTGCATCACGCAACTCGACTGTCGAGGGACAAACTTGCTGAATCTTTATAGATTCTTCAGACTCGTCCTCCAAGTCGTCTCCGTCTTGTTCGTCGTCACTGTCTTCTTCCTCCATGGACGTGCAGTACCCATCCAGCTGAATGCAGCTTGGCATTCTTGGCAATGTATGATTTGATGCACTTGCCGATGTTTCGTCTAGCAGTGGAACTGATACGAAATACCATCGCATCTTTGGTGAAATCATGTTGAATGAAGTTTCATTGGATTTGTGAGTCATTATTTGCTCCTGCTGCAAACCAGTCAAGTGATTTTGCATGCGACCCAATACTTGCAGAGGGTGCTCGCTGGGGCGCAAGGTGTGTACGACATGAAACGGTTCCGAACGAGACGCCACTACAACCTCTTGACTCGACTCTCCGTGTGATGTATCCACCGCCGCCGTTGCCATTCGATTCTGATGTTGCTGCTGCCGTGATGATTGCATTTCGTGCTCATACTGCACGTAATTTTTCGGCAGCGAAAAGAGCGTTCCCACCAATAATAGACTCCCTTCAAATTCAGAACTGTCCAATTTGAGTGTTTCCAGAAGCAAATCGCAAACATCCTGCGCTCGGGCTTGATCAAATAGCTTGACAAGAACGGAGGAAGTCATGAGCTGCTGCTGCTGTTCATTGGCGTCTCCAGCGAGCCACTGCTGCCAGTAGATTCGATGCGGCTCGCCACCTTTTGGAGAAGATGAGTTAGCAGCAGGCATTTCTATATCATATGGAAACTATGGTAGCTCGTGTAGCATTAACATACTGGTAAGTATTGAAATGATGGACATCAGGGTCCGATGCTCATCTCTTGGTCTCTCGTCGCCGGCTCTTCATTGCCGGTAGGTCGCAGCGGTTCACGACGACACCGAATCCACATCGACAACAACATCATGATGTGCAACTTGCAAGTCGGCGCATCCTAGCCTTTGTCAAACGCTCTGCAAGCAAACTTAAAGGCAGAATACTTTGTTGCTGTACATCGATATATCATCACAATTACCGAAAACGACGATGAATATGGACTCGCAGATTGCTCGTCGACGAGTCGCCATCTGCACCCCATCTGTTGCGACACTGTTGCTTTTCTCAATGCAAGCATGTCTCACAAACGGCTGGACTACGCCGCATACACATCAAGCTAAGAGACCAAATTCTCATCTCTATCAGTCATCACCCAAGGAACCATTCCAGCGCCAGCAAGAGGATACAGCAGCAGGACAATCCATGAGCTCCGACAACGTGATCAATGGCAATGCATCATTCTCTAGCATTATTACTTCTGCAGACTCATCAAAGTCCCAACTATTCTCCGCCTTTTCCGCCTTGGACTTGAATGACCAGTACGACGCCGTTTTGACCGGCCTGTGCGCGAACAAAATCTTGGACAATGTGAGCGTTTCGGCGAGCGAGGCGCTGGAAATCATGAGTGATCCGCTGCAGTTGCTGCAGGAAATGAACCAAAAGAAGATTCGCGCTAGTCCAAGGTCACTCATGGCGATGATTGATGTAAGTATATGGATGAGTATGCATTATGCATGTATGTATATAAATGTTGGTGCAGGTATGGCTCTTTCGATAGTCAACTAATTACATTGTTACACAATTTTGAATTTCAGTCCGCCGTCAAGACGCAGGATGCCTCCTGCATGCAAAAGGTATTGACATTGGCGAGACGCAATTCCGCTGGCTTGGATCAATATGCAAGTCTACAAACGGAAATACAGTTGCTTCCGAGCAGTTTGACGCAACGAGTCAAGTGTGCTGACGGCTCGTTCAAAACGCGGAGTGAACGTCTCGAGCAAGCCGCGTCCATTCCAGACGACGATCGCGAGCAGGAAATATTGAGTGCATTTATTTTTGCTGGTCTATGCGGGGCCTGTATTTTGACGGATGTCTTGTCCATGGAGTCGGTTGCGCCATTCGCAAACGTTGCATTGGGGTCTGCCTTGGCGGTTGGTGCAATTGACAATTTTTACGATTTGTTTCAAGGAATTTTGAAATTTGCACAAAAGGATAACGACAACAAAATGAATCTACCCGACAAGGCAGATCTACCGCTTGGTTTGGGGTCAGGCAAACTGACGGGCAAGGTTGTTGGCGGCTTGCAGCGGTTGCTTACCGTCGATGCTGAGCGAGAATCGCAGTGCGAGGCGGCAGCCTTGTATGCAGCCTATCACTTGGGATTGGCTTGCTTTGCCTTTCGACCGAATGCGCTGGAAGGGTCGGCTTTGGTGATTGAATCGACACGAGGCAATAATGAAATTGATTCGCTCGACAACAGTGCCGGGTATTTAAAGCTGCTGATTTGGTTGTTGGCGCCAGTGTGTGCGGAAAGCATGAAGCATTCGCAACTAATCATGTCTAATCCAAAGGAAGCCACTAGTTTTCTTGATCGGTTGGAAAAGTACGAGACAGATAATCCCGGATCATTACCGGGAGTTTGGTGGCAGGGCGAGGAAAAGGAACGAGATGACTTGCTCGCATGGGCGTACGCCGAAGCTGAATACATGTTGCGGCAAAATCGAGGTGCTGTGGAGGAAGTTGCACGGTGCTTGACGGGAGGAGCAGCCACCGTAGGCGACTGCGTCGCTGTTATGGAGCGGTGGTGATGACAACTGCCTGCGGATGCTAGATAGTGCTTTCGACGAGTGTCCGGTGGATCAAATCTTTTAACAGCGTCGTTAACATGATCGCTTATATTTCTGCTTTGATTGATACAAAAAAATTAGTCGAACACAAAGTAAAAAGATTTCATTATTCTGCGTTATCATTCTCGCCCTCCTCACTATAATTCACACTACCCTCATTTGATTCGTTGACAGTGACTGCGAGCGTTTCAGCACTATCCTCAGTGATCGCCAGCTTTTCAGCACTATCCTCTAGCCGCTCGATACCATCTCGACTCATCAAGTGCTGGAGAAGCATCGTGCGTTGCGAGATCGGTAGTTGATTTCGGATCGACATGCGTCGGACAAACGCAGCCGAGCGCTCCAAACCACATCCCATCTCAATCATGGAATGGGCTAACGCACCAAGCTGAGCAAAGACAACAGCGTGAACTTGAGCAGCAGCGTCAACTCGCTCCATCTGCGTCAAATCATACCAGTGTGTCTTGCGATGCTGCAACCACTCACTCGTGCCTGAATTCTGCGACGAGCTCTTATCCTTTTCAAAGTTAGCCATGACGCCGCTGTGCGTCAAAGACTCTGTAATAAGCTGTCCAAAGGTTGCATCCCAGAAATCTTCTCGCTTCCACAACGGATGATCTCTTAAACGTGTTCTTACGAATTCACGATGGTCCCGAGACGATCTGTTGCCGTTACCATTGCCGCCCGCCTGCGGATTTTCTGCATCAGCTAGATAAAACGTGGACGCAAGCATAATACACATCTTTGCGTTCGCAGTACTGCCATCTTCATTACCACATCCGGAAAGGATAGCACGAAAAACGCGACACAGACCGTCAAACTGCATGGCAGACGGTATCTCTGCGTTCGACCCACGCTTAGCATTCAGTGCATAACATATTTTTGATCGCTTGGCACGCCCAGATGTACCCATCTCCATAGCCGCTTTGCAAAGAAAATCAATGGACTTATCAAAATCTGCGCGAGTCTCAGTAGTCTCGCCCGACTCGGCCACATTTGAATCCAAACGCTCATTCGCGTTGACAATGCCGTCTATAGCCGCCTCAATTCTTTCGGTCGCAGCATCGCTGTCGCCGCTCCCCGCAAGATTGATGTCGGAGTTGGTGGATCGTGAGGATAGTCCCTGGCTGCCTTCAACGTGGCGACTCAAAATTGCAAGAGCAGCTGCTATTCCTCCATCATCGTCTTCACCCAAATGACTCGAGCCGCCACACTCCTGCTTATCAATTTTTATATATTGATCCAAATCTTTACGAGGTTCAATACGGTCGAGCAACTGTTCCACTTCATTAAGACCTTTTAACCGCTCCTCCAATGAAGCCCGTTCTAGTTTAACCAGCGACCGCACACACGACGCTTGTGCGTTACAGGCGCTGATCAGATTCGTTTCTGCTGCCACCTTGGCGGAGCGCCGAGTTGTATCCAAGTTGGACAGCATATTCATCAATGCATCGGCAGCGTCTGCTACAGCCTCGTCCGCTGCCATGGCAGTCGATCTCAACTCGTGTAGGCCAAGTTCGCTCTCGATTTGTTCGCGAGAAGCAATCGGCAACGAATCCATGCCTTGCGAGGTACCATCAGCGTCATTGCCTGATTGCTCATCGGCATTTTCCTCCTTCGACTTGTCCGTGGGAACCGAAAACGGAGCCGAGGGTAGATCCATAGGTTCAAAGCTACCATCCTCCATGGATTCAGCAACCTGGGACACAATGGACCAAATCTCTTCCGTCGTTGTGCCCAGTGATCCATCCTTACTGTCCGTCTGCCTCTTCTCTTCCTCAACCTTTAGCTTCTCCATGCGTTCCAACTCCTTCGCTCTACTTCGCTCCGTCAATAGGTCCTCAATTCGTGTCGAAACCCGATGCTCCGCGTCGTAGACCGCTTCCCAACTGCGCTCTGATAAGATTTTTAAACGGTTCAACCGATCCTCCATTCGACGCGCCTGCTGCGACGCTCCATCCAAAGCCTGCTGCCGCTTCTTGGAGCGTTCCACAAACTGCTGATAGGCGCGTCGAATCGACGGCAAAAAACCTTTGCGCTGCAAGCTTGCCATGCGCCAACGCTGCGACTCTCCTTCGGCCGTGCGTGAGTAGTAATTCTCCAGAGCCATGACTGCCTGGCATAGCGTCGAGCCAGGATACAACAGCGGCCCGACCCGTCCGGGTGTCATGATAAAGTCACTCGCCCTGGGATCAACAATCTCCCAGTCCGAGTCAACCGGGTGCACCTGCGGCGCGTGTCCACCAAGCGATGGATGGTTCACACGCAAATTATCGCAGTAAACGCTGGCCTTGGCGGCAAACTCCTTTTGACTCAACACCATGTCTTCACAAAATTGTGTCAAATCGTGTAGCGATTGTTCCGTCTGCTGAAGCGCTGCCGTCGTGGCTGGAATGGACCATCTGACGTAGACGAAGGACAAGTGAGTTACAAGTTGTTTCACCAGCTACAATACCTTCACGGCTTAACATCCAAGACTTACCCTCTGGCACTAAAACCATTCAATGCCTTGTCGCCTTCCGGATGCAAGTCATACCCCATGAATACTGCGGACTCGTAGTCATCCTTTCCATTCAGCATCAGTTCAGTAAACATGGACTGGGATGATGATGATGCCGCAGTACCTTCATTAACCACACCTTCGCCAGACTTTGTTTCAGTGTCTCCCTTGTCGCTGCTACTAGCTAGTTTACTTTGCCGGCGCTTGAGCAGCAAGTTTCTCTGTCGTAAGAACAAGAAGTGTCAAGCATGAGACACATCGACTCGCAACAGACCTGAAGAAAGTCAAGAACATCAAAACCCATACCTGATCTTCTCCCTGCGGCACAAGCAGCAAGTCTCCATCCGGCGACACCAATACACTACAATCCGCCAATCCACTCGCGCCATCCAGTCGCGCCGGCATGCTCATCATGCGACTGCCTGCGTCGCAGGCCAGCGCATCCGTGGCCTCGATGCATCCGTGAAAGCGCGACAGCGGATCGACAAAGTGATCGGGCGTTTCGTCCGTCAAGTGGTGGCTCGTGCGAACGTTGGCCTTGCTGCGAATGGCTTGCTTCTCCAAGGCAACCTTGGCGGAGGATGCCAAGCTGTAGGCAACGTCCGTGGCGGATGATGAAGTGGTGGTGCGAAGGTTTGAGTCAGACGAGTCGTGATTGTATTGGTAGTTTGGTTGCTGCTGCTGATGGTTGCGGGTTTTGGTGCGGTGGTTGTCCTGGACATCCTTGACGCGCTTCTTCAAGCGATTGAACATGGTTCAAGACTCTGAGATGAGAAAAGAGTAAAGGAAAGAGCGATGTAAGAAGAGGATGTGGAGGAGCGAAAACAACGCATGAGCACACGCCAAACCATGGGTTGCTAGTAAACTTAGCATATAAAACGTTTATGCATACCTTTTCTTTGCACTTGATATCAATAAAAGGTGCCAAGTATAGTAGAAGGAGCTTCAGAATGCTTCCAACGCTCACTGGCTACATTCTCCCATGGCTGCTGTGATGATGCAAGAGCTGCTGGATCGCGGAGGGGTCACGACGAATGCGAAACCGATGCGACAATGTAAACGTGCAACGCGCGCGTTTTGCCACCACGAATCGGACCATGGGAATGGAAGAGACGCAGCAAACGTTGCAGCAAACAGACTCGATTGAACAATAATATTAGAATGTCGTTTAACAACAACAGAGGCTACAGTCTTCCCCCGCTGCCTAGTCGTCGAGGTGTGAATGAAGTGATGATTCGATACTTGCCAAAAAGCTTCTGATGATTTATCGCAGAAACACGAGGGTGCAGACACAGCGAAACGCCGTCCTCACGACTTCTTCTTGTTTACTTTAAAGATGGCGGCAGCAGCAATGATAGAAATTGGAACGACGGAGGATACGGGCGAAACGACGAACGAATGAAGGAGGAGGAGGAGGAGGAGGTAACGTTCAGCTTTGCAGGGCACTCACAGAAGTGCGCTCGCACACAGTGCAATTTTAATATAACTCCCGAGAAGTATCAGCGACGGGTATAATGATCAAATTTATTGACAAATGAGATCTGACCGCTTTGTTACTTTCTTCTGCTTGGTTAAAAAGCCTCTATTTGACGAGCGCTTTGAAGGAGGAAATCATCGCAGTCTAAATATTACTGACAACGTGACAGCATTGACCGACGACAATGGCGAACCGGAGCCCGAGCTGGATGAGTTTGGTCGTCTTGTTCCTCGCAACAAGAAGCCTGCCGAGCCAATTGAAAAGCATAAATGGCCGCCGTGTTTCTGCGACAAGCATGCCACGGAATATGTGTTGGATGCTCGCTCCGGCATGTTTTACCACGCAGGCTGCGAGTTCTTCTACGATCCAAAATCTAAACTGTACTATGGCAGCAAGCAGCAACGCTACTTTTCACACTTGGAGAATTCGACATGTCAGTACGTGCCGGTGGAGAATGGCGAACATGGTGCGACTGTACAGGCCATGACGGTGGAGCCCGAAGTGATTTTAGATACAAGTGCTCGACCGGTATCGTCTTCGTCAGCATCCACCGCAACGATTTTTATCAATCTAAAGACCAAGAAACTGCCAGCCAAGAAGAAGTCGCAGCAGATCAAGCATTCGCGTGACAGTCTTGGAAGCACAGAGACTACTGCTAGTACATCTATTACGTTGGCGCCGTCAAGCTCGGCGGTTGCCAAGCAGCACTGCGCCAACATTGGAAAGTGGGAAGAGCGACGACAGGAACTGGCAACTACTACCACCGCTGCAGTTCCACCTGCTTTAATGACTACGACAACAACCAAGTCTGGCGCGCCTGTCTGTCTCTTGTGCAAGCGAAAGTTTCAGAGTCTGGAGCAGCTTGCGCGACATGAGGCAGTATCGCAGTTGCACAAGGACAATTTGTTGCTGCACCAAGCCAAGACTGCCGAGTCATTGACGTCAACGGCGAGTGCAACGCAGTACGTTGATCGCGCCCGGAACCGTCGAGAGTTGCACGGAACTACGACTGACACCAACTCCATGGTTGCGGCTACGATTACCGCTGGCTTAATTGTCGCAAACCATCAGGCAGTTGGCAGCTCCATACACGATGCAACCGACAACACTGACACTGCATCGTTTGATCCACTTGGTGCGCAAAATGTTGGGCGAAAGATGCTTCAGGGAATGGGTTGGACGAATGAGGCGGAGGACGACTCGAAGCGGCCGACGCAGCATGGAATTACCAAGGAATGGGATCGTATCGAAAGTAGCATGAATAGAGCGCAAAATCAACAGCGTCGGTATCGGTAGAGACATTGAGTTGTGTAACATGGATCATATGGCTACTTGTTTTGATTGACATATATTTGCTTGTGTTTTGTCGTTTCGAATGTTCCAACCAAAAAATGTCGCGCAGTCTATCTTTTATATTTGGAGAAACGGTATTACAAATGCGCTACTGTAGTTATGATTTCACTAAATTCTTATACATTGTACTATATTTACATTGCGACCGTAGCACTGGACCGGATTCGAACACCAGCAGTCGAGTAGCATAAACACGTGCTCAAAGTGGAATGTAAATCGACCACCGATCCCAAACTTTGCAATCAACGTAGCTTACGCAATTTTTGATGAATTTGGAACACGGAATGGGATGCATCAGGTGTAGTTGGAGGTTCCTCCACCTGCCCGATGAAAGTTGCAAACATGAATTACACATTCATGTTGCCTTTCTTTGGCACCACTCGTCGGCGTCCATCAAAAATGACGATCACAGTCCGGTGTAATTACAGCTCGGCCTTTTTGTCACAAGACTGCCGTCCCCATACAATTAAACTGCTCGACAAAGGATGGCGTGACAAGTCTGGGTTCCTTTTCAGCCGCAAAGAGCTGTAGCAAGCCCTCCGTCTCGTGCCGTAAAAAGTTGCTCAACATGACCAATGGCTTCTCAGTGTAGGATGACTGGTCAAGCAGCAATTCGTCGTCGGCACCGTTACTGTCGTCTCGATCCGTTGGAAATAAACTTTCGCCCAAAAGGTTTGCATCTTCATCGTCGTCAAAGTCATCGTCGCTACAACCGCTCTGCTCATTGTCGTCGTCACGGCTGCTATTAACCTCATCGCAATCCGTATCGGATAGAAGAAGATCCATCGAAGCGTTCTGCAAAATCGACTTGTCACTCGAACAACTTGTACCGGCGTCATCGCCCGACGAACTGCTCGAGTCACTAATGTTGGCAATGGAGTCATTCTCCTCATCGTTCACATGCTCATGACAGTCCTCTTCGTCGTCGTCACCGTCATCATCGTCTTCGTCGTCCGAAGACGAAGTATTCCCACTCAGCACTAATTGCATTCTTCGCCGGGTTAATCGCTCGTCAACTCGTTTCAACACGACTGGGATGTGGATGGTGGTCGGAATACCTTCTGCATACGAGTCATTCTCCACCATGTCGCACGAGAAATCCTCCCAAGCTCCATGCTTGCGCTCCTCCTCCTGCCCCGAGCGACAGACGGAGCAAAGGCCGCCCATGTTGGAAAAACAACCAGTTGATGCTGTTGTTCTTTGGCAGCGGTGGGAAAGTGTGAGTGGAGTGACATCTGACACCACCCATCGGTTGGATGCTGATTGGCGCGGCGAACGTCGTCCACGTACGCACGATTGGTTAGGAGTGACGCCATGAGCGATCGTGAATTCAAAGTGAAAGCTTGAAAATGACCCAATGACTTAACGGCACCTCCCGCCACACGGGAAATAGCTTGCCGTAATCTTGCGTGTACAATAGGGAGGGAGAAAGGATTGTTTGCAAGCCACATGATAGCAACCGAAATATGGGTTGCATGACATGGCGCTTACAAATAAAGGATCGAAGAGTGTATGAAGGTTAATTGGACAATGCGAATGCGGATCAGTGTGTTGGCTCTGAACGAAGGGAGCGATTGCAAAGAAGCATTTCTCTCAATTGCCGGAAACAGCTTGTCTAGCTCTCTCCTCTATCACTTTGTTGCTTGCTGCAGCTCCCATGGTGGTATATTCGATGAGAAGATCGCGATGTGTCGAGCTGCGCGAGTGAATATGCTTCGGTCCACTTCTCAGACTACTCGTGACTCGTCGAGACTCTTTCTCGTCCGCTTCGTCTCATGACCACTAGAACATTCCAAACTTGCTATTTTATTTAAATTACCATATACACATACATCGAAATAACTTGCTGAGCTTGCTGGACTAACAGAAGCGATGTTTCGCGCTTGACATCAATATAACGTCTTTTTAACGTCCAACGAAGTGTTTGAGTTTTAAATTTCGTCCACTCCATCAAGGCAACTCCAGTCGACGCCAAATTAGTCAAGCTGACGGAGTAAGATGTGGCTTTGCACCAAAAAACAATCATTGTGCTGCAAACGAAATAGACAAACCTCAATTGGAGCAAAGCTAGCAGGTATCGTTCAAAAACATTCGCCACTTGACGCTTCTACAGGTTGACGGTCGAAAGAAAGCGAGATGCCTCATGACATTAGCGATCCAAGTCGACAGATTCAAGCGTTAGCGAAATTATCATCGATTTCTTCCCAACCTTGTACTTGCAAGAAATCTCAGTGTCTCAAGCTCTACTGTCACTGTTTTGCATCCTCGACGACATGTGGCTCTGCCTGTTCCTGCACCGACTGTCATAACACTGTCGCAAGTGGCCGGGAAATACTTGCACAAAGAAATCGCATGTATCACCACAACCAAAGGTTTCTCAACAGCAGCCATAGCAGCCGGTCACTTGCATTTGCTTCAACATTATTTCGTCCTGAACCATTGAAACAGCAACAAACGCAAGTGCCTTCCGGCAAATTCGTCTCTTGCAAGTGTCGTAAGAGTCTCTGTCTCAAAAAATACTGTGAATGCTACAGCAAAAATTTCTTTTGCAGTCCTGGCTGTTCGTGTATGAACTGCAAAAACGTACCTGATGTGGACAAGGACAAGCCGGGTTCAGCAGGAGGCGGTGACGTGAACAATGAGGGAGTGCAAGCAACGTCGAGTCAAGCCGTCAATACTTCCAACGATGATAATATTCTTGAGGCTGCTCTTGCCATGACGGAGCTCATGGACCGGACACCGACAATGGCTCCTCGAGGGGAGAGCGACTACGCGGCCGCTCGAGAGATGGGAGAAAACGATCACCGCTTTTCGCATGTTCAATTGGAAGGAAAGCGAATGCTCACAAGTCACAAGCGTCAATGTATACCTCCCTATGAAAACGCCTCCTTCAAGAAGCCTCGAAGTATAACATCAATGATGTGTTCGCCAAAATCTGGTCGTTCGACGATGCTGGTGGAAAGTCGCAACCAGTCTCCCAATCCACATGTAACACCGCACGAGTACGACCCCCACTACAACAATGATGCTCATGAGTATTACCAAGCTCAACCACTACATCATCATTCCAGGTTAATTCATCGAGAACCGGTTCCACTCCCCCATCAACCCTTGACCTACCATGCTGCCGCTCCGCCGTCTAAGCGGAAGTCCGGTAGCTACCGACTATTAGACCACGAGCACCATCGCCATCAGCAACAAGCTCGCCATCATTGGTCATTGTTTGAACCGCATTCCAGAGACACTCCTTATTACAGAACTTCTCAAGAGTTTTTTCGTCATCATCAGCTCAAAGACGATGATCCATACGTTTCATCAACGTATCCGGTCCGTCGGCATGAGGATTTCAGTTGCGAGCCTCACAGATATGCATCTGGACGTTATCCGTCAGGCAACTTTGCAGAAGGTGCATCATCAGTGTCATCTTCTTCGTCCACCTTGACGACGCACTATACTGAGGTAACTCCAAGCAGCATGCAGCAGGCATTTTGCGATCCAGATACGTAGCATTGGCTAGACACGGCGTGCTGATATACATTCTGAATAAGAAAACATCTACATCAAGCTACCGATAGATCGACTAGCAATGAGCAGTGTTCACCGCAAAGAAGTCAACTCTCCATAAAGTGAATAACATGCATTTGAGGAAGGCAAACGAATAAAGTCAACTGACTACGTAGTTTATTGTACGTTAATATCTACATTCATCGTCTATTCGCAATGATTTATTTTCCGCTACATTCAAAGACGCTAAGGACATCCCGGTAGAAGTAAAGCAATTTATTGTATACATACGGGTAGTCGTTACCGGCATAAGTTAGGGAAATTTTAAGGTGTTGGTGGGTTGGCGCGTGCCTGATCGATCAGGCAATCGTTAATGCGCGGTAGGGAAATCACTTAATCTTTTACACAGCCTCGCCCTGCCCTACTTTTAGTTCAATGTCTCCACCATTTGCTGCGTCAGCCCCGGCAGCATTAATGGCTGCAGTTTCTTCCGCTTCCCTGTCTTCAACAATCGGAGTTGGAGCCATTTCGTAAACCAAAACACCGCAAAGGGTAAATAGCAAGGCAAGATAGAACAATGGATCCGGAATAATGCGTTCCGCAATGACGGAAAATGCCAGAGACCAGGCGTCGCCCGTCAATAGACTCAAGTTGAGAAACGTTGCTTCGCTAAAGAGCAGAAATTGCGCCGCTCCCACGTAGCTGAGTATTCCGGACAACAGGAATGCAATGGATATTCCCCACACTGCGCCTTGACGACATTCGGCGCCGTCCTGAAAGTACGTTTGTCCAATAGAGACTCGCTCGAAAATGACGCAATGCACCCCAGCAATCAATGCTCCATACAGTCCAATGTTGCCCAAGTATTCGTAGGGACCTCCAAGGTTTCGGACGCTCACTTCACCAAGTACCTTGTTGACACCAAATAGTATACCACCAATGATTGCCAAAAAATCGCCTTTGACCATGGTTGACTTTGCTGCCGTATTCTTTTCAACATCCTCATAGTCTGACGTGACATTGACAACGACTCCAATCAAGCATAGTATGACACCAGCAAAGTGTACCCACGTGTAGGAACGTCTCAAAAAGCATCGCGAAAGCACCATGGCAGCTGGAACGGCGAGCGCATCCAACAGTGTCACGGAAGTGAGTGTCGTGAAGGAAAGTGCGAGGAAGATGAAAAAGTTGCCATAGACGTCGAGCGCGGCCATGACGAAAAAGACGACTGGACGTGGCGCAGCGGCGCATCTTTTGAAGCAGCCAGTCTGGTCAAACTCAGTCCTTGTCTCGTTTTGTTGGTGTAGATTAGTTGTCGATTCATCGGCTGCTTGATGCTGATCGTCATGCTTGTTGCTTCGACAGCAACACAGGAAACAGCCAAGTGCAACGTAGAACCATAGCAGGGAAAACATGGGCGCGCTCGAGCCGCAATCCAGCGATAACGACGCTTGGGCGGCGCTCATGCATGAAAAGAGAAAGGAAAGGACTTGGCCAATCGCCAATACCTTCCAGTGCGAGCGAATGTGAGCAAACAGCTTTGTCATGGTGATTGCTGTATTGCGGTGTTGTATAGCGTCGTGATCTTTTCGATATGTAGTAGTTTGAAGGTTTTGGTTGTAATCTAAAGATATTGCAGTCGACGGGCAGCTCTCGGCAGGCACATCTTTAGAGGTGCGTCGTTGTTCAACGGACCGGAAGCGATTCCGTCATGGTCATTTTCGTTTCACGTTTTGCGCAACGGAAACCGGTGGGCACTCTTTGTCTTACTGTCGAGAAATATAGCTTTGAATGTCACCATGCGACTCGCACCACGATCGAGGCAGGCAAGATCGAAATGTGAGATGATGGTGATCACTTCTTGAGTCGTTGACGTTCGCCTCCGTATCTTTCCCCACCACACCATCGACCAGACAAAGAAAGTGAGAAAGCGATATACAGCGAGACAGTAGCAATGACCGACGTTAAAATCATTCGCTATCAAGCACAAGATGCTAACAATGCCGACGACGAGGAGGAGCCTGCTGGAACGTACATCAAGGCCACCGGCATGAAGCCTCCAGCTCCAAAGCCTGGCATGCTGAACCAAGAAATGGCCGAGGCGGCGGCAAAAAAGTTCAAAGAACGAGAAAAGGATATTCAGAAAGCCTGTGCCAAGGTGGATGCCAGGTTAGATGGCGGCGGCGAACATGACGAGACAACGCCAGCAACAAAGCAAGGATGCGGTTGCATTATTCTGTAAAGTGTGCAACACGTTTCATGATCTGTACGTTATTCGTAATAAGTGATTGTTGGATGCAGTCTACAGGTATAGGTCTGGTTTTGACGAGCACGACAGGGTTAGGATCTCGTACGTAGCGCACTGATTGTATCATATATCATAGGTTCGAAGCCCTGATGAAACCATCTATAAGTGAATCTAATGGAAACGTAAGCGAAAGCGTCGCTGGACGATACAGCAAGACGGTACTCGTCGTAGTTTAATGCTTCGTGTCTGGAACGAGCGTAACCAGCTTCGCCTTTCAGCTCGACTGTCTCTGCTCGCGATAGCGGAGCAAGAAAGTACGAGCACAAAAACGCACACATGGGGAAGTAATGAAAGTGGCATTTCAAGACTTTACCATAAGGTGATGAGATTCCATTTCCCAGGCTATTCGTACCGGCTTGACACCGACACTGACATTGCATGATGCAAGAATCAATCATTCTAGACACCGCCACGGAGGCCATCCTTGAGCGCTCTTAAAATCCAGTGAAAAGTCATGTCCGTGAGCAGTCCGCATTCGTGCTACATGCAGGTTGGTGGTTGGTGAAGATACGACATTTGGGCGGCACGCTGCAATTCCGCAACGAGATGGAGTCTGGAGCCTGCACGCTCGAATTTTACTATATTCGGAGCCCAATAATCCGCACTTGCTTATGAGCGACAATGCTAATAGTGTTTATGCGAACATGGGTCGGTTAAATTAAGCACTCCTGCCAGAGGATAATGACGACGCTTGGTACTTGTCATTGCTGCTCATTTGCGAGAAATATAAGGCAAAGTGTCATTGTTTACTATCGCGACAGACAAGCCCAGTACCCCCACGAAGATGTAAACTATCTATAAATACTGTACGGTTTGTCTGCGCGCTGATTGGAAAGGGACGGTCCGAACGCAGGATTGCGTGTGGGTGTGGAGTGCTTGCTATGCAATGGCACTGCAGACTCAGCTGAATAATAGGTGTGATGCAATCTCAGAGATCTGTTAGAGTTCAAAATTAGTTTACATACTTTCTTGTTGTATGCGTCTTGGTACAGTACAGCGATGGTATGATAGAAGTGTGTATGACTGCCACCCGTCGCGGTCGCAAAGCGGTCGATGAGGATGCACGACTCATGGTGGTTTCCGATTTTGTGAATACTCCATTTGTGAGTCGTGCCATCATAGCGTCAGTGAAAAAAGATCACGATCGTCGATCATCGTCTTCCATAGCACCTCGACAAGCTAAACGGCTTCATCAGCCTCTCCAAGCCTCATATAACAAAGCTGAACCGAGAACAAATACAGCAAGCCAAGAGTTGCTACCATGACAGACAGCACTGCAATCAATTTTCAAGCCAGCCCAGCTGAAGAGCAGCCCGGAACATACATCAAGTCGACAGATGTAAATCATCAAACTTCGCAGCCCGGAGTAGAGCCTCAAGTAATCGCTGAGGATGCTGCCAAAGTTTTCAATGAGAAGGAAAAGGATATCCAAAAAGCCTGTGCTAAGAAGGACGCGGAGATTGATGCAAACGTACACGGAGGTGGCGGCGGCGTGGTCGAAGGTGAAAAAGCGGAAAAGCACAAAGCGACGAAGCAAGGATGTGGCGGTTGCACGATCCAATAAGAGAGCAGGAAATGAATAGTGTTTGTGTTACTGTCAGTGTGATGATTTCAACGCTCCGTTGCGTTGACCGTGAGTAATCGGCCATTGAGAGCAATTGCGAGATGTGGCCGCAGGTTTAAGTGTCCAGTGTGTGTATGTTATGTGTAAGCCAGCAAATAACGTTAGCTTTAAGTAAACAAAATTTACAGTCATTGTATCTGTGTTCTAAACGTTATGGTGCATGGAAAAGCAGATCGAGGGCAGATGGAGAGAGCGCATGGATTTTTGGGCACTGCCGAAGGAAAATAAATTGTTGGTACCGGTACAACTTGCACTTCTGAAGGATACGAGCGCAAATCCATATACTACCGCTACAGAAGCAAAGCTTTTAGTGAAATGAACGTCTGTTTATCTCACAAATTGGTTAAGTGAGACACCTAGTGGTGCGATAGTGGCGGGAGGGAGGATGTAGGTTTTAAGCGTTTCGCGTCGTTTATCGCCCGCCGAAACAAGCATTCACTGGTCAACCTATGTAGTACAATTGATTATCAACATGCCTAAAGGTAAAGCCAGAGGGTAACAATGGTTATCTCGATTCTCACTGTCTCTCGGGTAGTGATGGGCTTCTGGATTGGGCTTCCGTTTTGAACGGAACAACAGCAATCCGTCTGTCGGAAGCGAATGTCAAGTGTGAATCACAAAGAAATTGTGTTTCGACGATGAGCTTGCCAAGATGGCTAAAACAAAGGTCTCTTTGGTCTCGTATGCGCCGCACATTGTTAGAGCCTTGCCAAGCACGATTCGTACAGTAGCTAATAGTGGGTACCGGAGGGATGGCGCGCCGAGGCGCGGCACCATCGAACACTTTTCCATTGCGCGCCAGAAGATTTCGCCGATGATCCAAAACTCTGCCTCTCATCTGCCATGCGTTTGCTCACTTTATACGGCAGAAAGACTTCGGTCGAACCTTGTGTATCGTTGGAAACAATCAAACTTAATCAGTAATCATGATGAATATGCAGCGTCTATCAACTCTCCTCTTGCTTCTGGTCGCTTCATGCTCCTCATGGTCAATGCCGCAACCAAATAATGGGGGCCGAACAATCCAGCGAGCGAACAAGCCAATGAGTAATCAGCAAAAGGCACTAGCAACGACAATGGAAGCGCCTCAGGAAGACGTCAAGATTCCTCAGCTTCCCAAGTTGGGAGTTGCAATCTGGGTCGCTGGACTAAGTGGATTCATTGTTCGCAACTACCAGCCGGACATGGAGTTTTGGCCAGCTACTCTTTCAGACTCTTATTCATCCTCCACCTATATACTGATTCATGCAGTCTCCGGTATGCTGTTTGCTGGAACAATCATTACAACGACGCTGCTGGAATGGATTGTCGTTCAGTCCAAGGATCAAGCGGTGCAGCGATTCTGGTTCACGCAAGTTCCTGGCGTCGAGCAGGCACTAGTCTTGCCCGGACTGACAGGATCCATTGTATCGGGCGTGTTGCACGCCTTTCAAAAGTATGGCAGCTTGACGGAGGCGCCGTTTCATGTCACGTCGGCAGTGTACCTCCTACTGTTGTTTGGCGTCTGGTGGGGCGTTACGGACCAAACGACACAAGGCAAGGCATTTGACTATGTCATGTCAGATCAAGACATGAGCGACGACAAGCTTCCCACAGTTATGCTGGTCCGACGAGTGTCAAACATTGTGTCATGTGGCTTTTTGGTGGCGCTATATGCAGTCATGGTGTTGAAGCCAGGTATGGAGTAGATCTTTGATGCAATTTAGATACGGCTCACAGCTGAGTTGATGGAAGAGGATTCATACTAGATCTTGTTTGTTTATATCAATTACTGTTTACAATTGTAGCTACGATAGTTCGCACTTGTAGCAGACAACTCCACAGCAAAAGCTACAGCTATCACAAATTGATTAATAACGGTGCGACAATGGAGACGGTTTGTGGATGGAACGAGCATCATTCCAATTGATCATCCCAACCAAATCACCATGGCATTTCACCATTCTTTTTTAAAATCCACTGCTTTTTTGGTATGAATGGTGACTTCTCTACATCTTCAGTTGATATGCTTCATGATATTGACAATTGCGTCGTGTAGCGATCACATCAGACAAGATACACCGGCCTTTTTCGAGACAGAATCCAGCATTCACCAAGCAGAAACATGTACAGTCGCATCAACATCTCCACCAACGATCAATGACATTGACTTGGGTGTCGAACAAGAGATGGAGGAGGAAGCTATAAAGGAAGTTGCTGAAGTGATCAGACAAGCCAACGATTACATGTACCGTCATATCTCGAGCAACCAGTTTACTCCGCAAGTCGTTCGCGACTGCAAGCTAAAAGATTCACTCTGCGCCTACTGGGCGACGCAGGATGAATGCAGCAGCAATCCAATCTACATGCACGAGCATTGCGGGCCAGTTTGTCAAACGTGCGACTGGCACGACCTTTCAAAGCGGTGTCCCGTTGACGTGAGTGAAAATGCCTTGCGCAAGGCTGGCGACTTGAATGCATTGTTTAAACGGATCGCAAATGATGAATATATTGTTCAAAAGTACAAGCTACAAGTATTGTCTCGGCCCCACGATGACGATTTAGCTGGCTATCAAGCACAGTCCGATGACGGCCCATGGATCCTTCAGTTTGACAACATTTTATCGAACGCAGATTGCCAACAATTCATTCAACTTGGCATGCAGGAAGGCTTTCAATTGAGCGAGGAAATATTGGAGGACCGATTGGACGGAACATTTACGACGGGGCCCGTCAAGGAACGAACTTCCACTAATGCCTGGTGCACTAGCCAGGCATGCATGAACCATGATGCCGCTCGAAACTTGGAGCATTTCGTTGCCAATCTAACTGGCATTCCAAGTGACAACATGGAACACTTTCAAATAATACAGTATCTGCCGGGGCAATCCTATAACTCTCACAATGACTACAAACTCTTCATGAACGCGCGGCCTAGCGGACAAAGGATTCTTACCTTTCTCATTTACCTGAACAATGTCGACGGAGGAGGCGAAACGAGGTTTCCAGCGCTGCATAACATTACTGTCGTCCCAAAGGCCGGTAGAGCAATCCTTTGGCCGTCAGTGTTGGACGCGAACCCGGCGAGGAAAGATGAGCGAACCTTGCATGCGGCGCTGGAGGTGACGGAAGGATTCAAGTATGCGATTAACACTTGGATACACATGCGAGACTTCAAAACATCGTGGCGAATCGGTTGCTAAATAAATAAAAAGGGTTTTTATAACCAGGTATTCTATGGATCACGTAATATATTTCTACCACTGCACACGTTGCTGTCCTTCAACCAAACTTCTCCTGTACATCCTTGGTCGCATCCCATTGATTCACCACGGAATCAGCACCGACCGACAAGATCTGCACTCCAGCCGCTTTCTGTAGTACATGCAAGCCGGTAATGCCGCCGCGATGCGCGAATCGGTAATGGATGCGACTCATCTTCTTCTCAATGCTCCAAACGTAAATTGAGTCGTCAACGCCACCGCTCACAAGCATCTTATTGTCAGCCGCCCATGACAATTTCGTTACCTTTTGCACGTGAAAACACCACTTGCCGCGTCCAACAATGGACGAAAGGTCGCTGAGTTGCGTAACTAGAATATCCTTGTCATCGCCCGACGCCAGGAGCTTTCCGTCCAGACTCAGCGCCAGTGAATGAATCGGTTTGAGGTGCTTTCCATCAATTGTTTGTGTCTCGGTCAATGTTGAACCATCATCGCCAATGGAGTAAATGTGTATATTGGCATCCTGGCCCCCAACATACACCATCCTGTCATCCTTGGAGACAATGGCGCAATTGGCTTCGTATGGAATCAAAATCAAGTCGCTTACCTTGCCATCGGCATTGACAAGTAGCAGCCCCTTCACTGTGACAATAAGGCCAACGTTTGTTCCAGTACTGATAGAACTGGGCTGCGCGTGTAATGAAACGCCATCTTTCTCGATGCTTCCGTCCTTTAATGACGCCACCCACATGGTATCGTCCCATCCAACGGAGTAAAGACGTGACGACGTCATGGCGACGCCGCTCACCGCCGCTGGCTTGGCCGTCGTTCCATGCACGACGTTCATCAAGTCAGGGTCGCCCCCCGGAGGTTCCAAACGACGCAAGCACTTGGTTGTTTTTAAATCCCATTCACACAAAATGCCGTTTGTGTCACCCGTGAAAAAGATTCCGGATGCCTCATCGACAGCCATGCTGGAAATGGGTGCGTAGTGGCCTGTGATTGTCTCCATCTTCCCGCCAGAGCCTGGCATTGGCAGAGTCGACAAGACTCCATTGTATCCGACACTGACTGGCGTGTTCGATGCCTTGACAAACGTACATCCAAGTTGGGTTCCTCCGACTGGTACCTTATCGAATGCAACTCCCTTGGCTTGATGCTCTGCCACTTTCCAATCATGAACTTGTTTGAGACTAATGTTGGAAGCATCGCTGTCGAGCACTTGAAACAGTTTGCATGTTCCGTCGCCCGACGCCGTCATGATGTGAGCATCGTCTCCACTCCAAGCGACGCTGTAGATAGTCGCAGCATGAGCATCTTCCAGCTTGGTCTTGACTGCAAATGTATTTCCATCATACAAGACAATGCTTCGGTCCGTTCCCACCGTCGCCACCAACGATCCATCCTTTTTCGAATTATATCGCACGCACTGAACACCTCCACGAGCATGTTCATCCTCGGCCGGCACTCCATCTTGACAAGCCACGCGCTGAAACGGCGGTCCCTGATGAAAGTAGCACTTTGGTTCATCCATACCTGCCGTCACAATGCGCAACGGCCGCTCCGGTTTGAAGGCTACACTGGAGACGCGTCCCTTGAGAAACTGCATGAGCGATCCCGCCGATACGCCGTCCCACTGAATCGTGACGGCGCACTGCGATTGACGCGCATCCATGCGCCGCTCTCCGCCAATGGCGAGTCGCTTGGATTCGCCGTCCCAAGCCACGTCGCGAATGGGTCCCTGCAGACAGGATGGATTCTCGTACTTGGTCAAGTGCTCGACGTGATCCAGTGCCCACACCCGCAGCGATCCCTTGTCGTCGCCACTGCAAACGTAGGCGCCACTGGCAGATAGTTTGGCAGCCGTTGGGTTGCCGGTGGAGCAGTGACCCCGATAAATTAAGCAAGAAACTATGGGCGAAAACTCTTCCTGCTGCAACAAGATGGATTCATCCAGTGTGCGAACAATCACACTCTTGCCACTGCAATACGTCAGCAGCGGCTTGGTGGAAAACAAGCGACCAGAGTCTCCATCCAGCGAGCAGCGAACGCTTCTAGTAGGCGATGGCAAGGGTGGAACACTCTTGACGACGGGGGCGTCGGCTGGAAGGCAGGCATTGGCGGCGGATGGTCCAGAGCTGCTCAATGACATGTTTCTCTGTTTATGGAGTGCAATTGATGCGAATAAGTGTCTCAATATGCTTTGATGAGGAGCTGATTGTAGATTTTGGAGATAGAATACGTGCGATGAAAGGAACGAGAGACGCGTTGAAAGTCTTTCGACTTGTCAATGGAACAACGCACGGTCATCCATGGTGACGCAAATGACGCGACCGAAAAGATTTTGCGTCACAAGATCCGTTTTCAACGTGAAGACAGTTAGGGTTGTGGTTCAGTTGGGACGAGTTCGCCCCCACATCTTCAATCGTGGGTGAGTACACTTCGATGTATATTAAATTTCGATTATTAGCAAGAAATTGGTGCCGCCCCTAACTAAACTTCCGTCTTGATGTTGGGAAGTTGCGAGCCATCCAACGCTGCGCGCGTCACACTCCGATTGTTCTGCCGCAGCAACGACAGCGTCTGTTTCTTCGCCTTGCTGTCAACCTCACAAAAGAATTTTGACTGTTTCGACGGAGCGACTAAAACACGCAGCGGCTGCTAGTGCAAGTTCATCTTCTTCTTCTTCCACTAGTCTTTTTACAAGCATGCTATCGGCCAGTCTCCGCTCGCAGGCTGCGATTCGCCGCGTCCTTTCGACGCAAGGAGCTCGTACCATGTCCACCTCCCTGGAGCAGTTTGAGGACTATGGCAAGTCCGTCTTCACCGGCAAGGTTGCCAATACCTACTTGGGCAAGCATGGAGCGACGGCGGAAATTCTAAAGGATCCGCTGTGGGTAAAGAACCATGCCGACATTGTAGCGCAAGCTGTCTTTGACTGGTGAGTTATGTATGAATGAGGGGCTGTTTGACCGTCGAGCAGCAAGTACCTTTGCTCACTCCAAACGCACCTCTATTTTAACTCGCACGCAGGGCCCTCGACAATGGCGCCAACGTCTACTGCCACTGGTTCCAGCCCATGGGAGCGAGCGGTGTCCGTCACGGACAAACCGGCCAGGTCCACAATATGATGTTGAAGTTCAACGCCGACAATGAAGTTGTGCAGGATTTCAAGGGCAAGACCCTCGTCAAGGGAGAGACGGATGGTTCGTCCTACCCAAACGGAGGCTTGCGCGGAACGCATGAAGCTGGCGGATACCTTGCGGTGGATACGTCCTCTCCCATTTTCCTTCGCGCCGACACGGTCTTTATTCCGTCCGTCTTGGTTTCCTACTACGGAGCCGCCCTCGACGAAAAGACGCCCCTCCTGCGCGCCAATGCGGCGCTCGACAAGCATGGATCGCGCTTGCTGCGGCACCTTGGTTTGGATGTCAGCTCCGGCATTCAAACGAACATTGGCCTCGAGCAGGAAATCTTTTTGATCCCCCGCGACCAGTACTACCGCCGCCCCGATTTGCAGCTCACGGGCCGCACCTTGATTGGCAAGTCGGCCCCGCGTGGACAGGAAATGTGCGACCACTACATGGCGCCGCTCTCCAGCGCCACGGCGGCCTTGCCGTGCATGCAGGAAATTCAGGACGAGTGCTGGCGATTGGGTATTCCGCTCAAGACACGTCATCGTGAGGTGGCGCCCAATCAGTTTGAGTTTGCGCCGCTCTACGGAAGCAACACGACGCAGATTGATCAAAATGTAATGGTGATGCAGATTATTGAAGAGGTCGCAGCCAAGCATGGACTTGCTGCGTTGTTGCAGGAAAAGCCCTTTCAAGACATCAACGGGTCTGGCAAGCATAACAACTGGTCCATTGCCACGCGTGACGGAGTCAATTGCTTGGACCCTGATGAACTGACCAAGGCCACTGGCAACAAGGCGGCCTTTCCCATTATCATGGCGGCAATCATTTCGGCCATTGATGAACACGGTGATTTGATGCGTGCGTCCATTAGCAGCCCAGGCAATGACTTTCGATTGGGAGCATGCGAGGCGCCTCCGTCCATTGTTTCCACCTACCTTGGAACGGACATGACCAACTACTTGGAAGGCTTCATGAATGGATCCGATGTGCCGTATAATCCGGGCAAGAAACTTTTGGACTTGGGTACCCGCGAGGTTGTTCCCTTTGAGGTTCCGGCCGAGGATCGCAACCGCACGTCCCCCTTTCCTTATGGAGGCGGTCGTTTCGAGTTCCGTGCCGTTGGTTCCTCGCAGAACGTCTCTTTTGTCAATACTGTTTTGAACACAATTACGGCTGCCAAGTTCCAGGAGATTGCGGACCGTATCGAGGCTGGCGAAGATGGCGCCAATGTTGCCCGTGAATTGTTGCGAAAGCATTGGCGCATTATCTTTAATGGCGACAACTACAATGAGGCCAATCAAGTCATGTTGACCGATCGTGGCCTCTGGAGAATCGACTCTGGCGTTGAAGCTTTGGCTCGCTTGACTGCTGACAAGAACATTGCTCTTTTTGAAAACATGAAGGTGCTCACCCAGCAGGAGTGCGCAGCGCGCCAAGACATTCTCCACAACCATTACATTGGAACGGTCGAGATGGAGGCGTTTACTTTGATTGACATGCTCCAGCAACACATCATTCCCTCTGTCAAGGCTGCCGGTATAGGCCCATTGGATGAATTGAAGGCATGCGTCCCCCAACTCAAGGATGCTCTTTCCGCCATTCACGCCGCGTCTTCGTCATACGAAAAGGCCAAGCTTTGCCGCGTCTTGCGCCTCGAAACCATGGAAGAAATTCGCGATATTTGCGACGATGCTGAGGAAGTGTGTCCGGCCAATATTTGGACGCTCGCTACCTACAAGGAGCTTTTGTTTTTGGACCAAACTACTGTTCATGGAGGCTATGATGACTTTGAAGGCGAGATGTAAAAGCCCTTGGTTGATTTCTCAGTTTTGAGGGGGCGATTTGCAATTCAAATGTGTTTGTTTTGAAACTATGTGTGTGACTTTGACGATTCGAATTTCGCTTTGTCACAGCTTTTGTACGACGAGCGAGAAATGTTTTGATTTATAAATAGCGAGTTTAACGAGTTCTTTGAAGATTTTACCTTTGCTTATCATATTATGCCTGTGTACCGTAGTTCTTGAATGCGATTGTTCGTTGGCTACGTAAAGGCTTGCCTGGAGCAACTAATTGACTGTGAATGCAAACCATAAAACGCTCCTAACTCCTAAACATAAACTGCCATTTAGCATATCTTGAGGCAGCAAACGTCTGTCGGATTTCGAGTCGGCCTATCGTGAGAGTAGGCATTTGGCTCTGGGTGGATGAGTGTAGACTATGGTTGCATACGATGCGAATCAGTACCGGGACTCACCGCTGCGACTCGCATTTCAGTCTCGTGACGTCATGGATCTGCCGAAGATCCGAAACCTTCCGTTTCGTTCAACTGGCCGCAGCGGCCGTTTATGACCATGACATGAAAGTCATTGCAAGCGAAAAGAAGTCATATTCAACTGTAACGTAGCGCAGTTAACTAATGAGAACAACGATGCAAGTCAAGAATGGATACATTGTCGCTGCAAGCAGCTCGTCTTCTACGACGTCTCTTGAAGTTCCGCTACTCGGATCTACAAGCAAAGCCTTGACAGCCTTTGGATATTCGGTTCCAGTCTTGATTGACTCGATTCGATCCAACGGCTTGCCGGCGCCTGACTACGAGACGGAGATTGTCTTTGAAGCTACTGGAGATGAAAAGAAGGAGGAGAAGAAGAAAAAGAAAAAGACTGGTCGTGGAGGAGGCGAAGCTGTCAAAAAGGATGGAGATGCAGCCGCAGCAGCAGCGACTACTTCTGATGACGACAATGACCCTCCCATTATTCCCGAGCAAGACTTACCGTACCAAAGTCTCAAGCGCATGCAGCAGTCCATGAATTTGCTGACGGTTGCCCTGGAGGATATATCACGCTGGAACCACCGCGACTACTCGCAGCCAAAAAAGTCCAAGGAGGAGCATGATCGCGATCGAAACGCAATCATCAACAAGCGCGACAAGAGTCGCCGGACTGCCTTGGAAGGGCAGCGAGCGCGGCTGCAAAAGAAACTTTCGGGAGAGTCATTGAGTCCAGATGAAGTACAAGCGGCTTTGGAGCAGGAGGAGGAACGCAAGCTCAACATGGTGCGCGCAATCAATTCCACGGCAATGCTTGCGGCCGTCTTGCTTCCCATGCTTTTGCACGAACGACGTAACGATGCAACACTCAAGATTGGAAAAGTCAAGCTTAACGCTGCCAAGGCTCAGTGTCTTTTGCTAGGCGAGTTTGTCTTTGACGTTATCAACAAGCATTCCTGCGAAAGACTTTTAAATTCAATCAAGGGGTTGCTTGGCTTGTTAATCAAGACTAATTTGCAGAATGGCGACAACTCGAGCACTGCTTGGACAGCCACTTGGCGTCATGGCATGGACAAGGCCATGGAACAGGCCGTGGCAGTGGTTGCCGATCAGCATCCGTCACCTCCGAACCACGACGAGTTTTTGCGCAAGTTTCAAAGCGCAGCCGTGCAAGACTTTGCTCATCGTCTCGACCAGAAATTTGACTTGGTGTCAACCAAGGACCAGGACGAGCATACCAAATACCTGGCTTCAATTGATGCGTTGCAAAAGCGCATGGATGCCTTGTGCAAGAAAACGTTTGGACCGTCCTCGTACGTGACAGTATATGGAAGCTGCCTTTCCGACTTGAGCTTGGGCAAGAATGCCGATGTTGACATTAGTTTGCACGTTGACGACGCTGACGTTTTGCGCAAGCAGTACGAGGCCGGCGAGTTGGCCGTTGAGCAATACGAAAAGCAGATGAAGGCGATTATCATGACCATGTTTCGGTCGCTGGCGAGGAATCGAAACGAGTTTGAACGCATGGAACCTGCGGCGCGCGCTCGCGTCCCCGTGATTCGCGGAACATGGAAACCGGCCAACAATCCTCACAGTGCCGACGGATCCATTCATTTTGACGTTTGCTTACTCAACGATATTGCAGTGGCCAATTCAATGCTCGTTAAGGAATACTCGTTAATCGATGTGCGCGTGCGGCAGCTCATGGTGCTTATTAAGCAGTGGGCTAAGGATAATGGGGTTTGTTCGGCCAAGGACAATACGCTCAGCTCGTACGCATGGGTCAATCTCGTTGTCTTTTACCTACAGAGCCTCGGGTTGGTTCCAAATTTGCAGAATGCAGAGCTCATGGCGAAAGCTGGAGTAATGCGTGACGCGGACAATAAATGGCATTCGGTCCGCAACTTGGATACGTGTTTTGCAACGTGGGAGCAAGTCAAGGCGATTTGGACACCACCGGAGAATCTCAAAACTTTGTCAGTTTCAGCGTTGCTGTATGGTTTCTTGTCATTTTACTCGTACGACTTTTTAACGTCGCTTTACATGGTTGGTATCAAGCGAGGCGGCGGTCCGCTTGTTCCACGCACCAAGTTTCAAAGAGGAGGCTTTTTTCTCTGCGTGGAGGATCCGTTTGAAACGTACGACGCTCATATTCCGCATGACTTGGCCACTCCAGTGGGCGAAAATCAGCAACCCATCATTATGAATCGGCTGCAAGCTGGTGCTAACCATCTAGAGGCAGTCTTTCAAAGTGCCACTGCTGATGGAGACAGTAATGCAACAGTGACGAGTTTGTGGCCGCGTCCGTCTAAAGTTGCGACAGTAAAGACAGCGAGTCGACCTGCCGGTCGTGGCAGTCGACAGCGAAACAACAAAGCACCAAGTAAATCGCCAGCTGACGGAAACGGCGACAAAAGGGACGTGCAAAGTCCTTCTGTAAAAACAGGCACCGTTGATGAGACTCTGGCAGACGATCAAAAGGTTGGCCTTAATGATAATAATAGAAAATCTGTCGGAAAGAAGCCACAGGTAGAAAGTCTTTTAATGAACGCTGACGATGCGAATGATGCAACATCGCCTTCATCGATGCAGCCAACCGAAGCTTTGGTAAATAAAGGCAATCAAAACAATCAGCGTAGGAAAGGAAAGGCCAAGGATGCTGACGGTGATACCGATGTGCTCGCCGCGACACAAGCCGGTGATGGCGGCACAAACACAAACAACAAGAATTGTTTAGGCACAGAACAAATACCAGCGGAAGATCGGCTGAGTGAAACTCCGGTTCGTGGCGGTCCCGGTAGGGGCAGAGCCGGAGGTCGTGGTGGCAGAGGGCGTGGTCGCAGCTACAGTCGGGGTGGTCGTGGCCGTGGTAGTGCGGACGATGGTGGTAGAGGCGGTCCACGTTCGCAAGTTGCTGGACGCGGCGGTGACGGTAGCGGCCGAAGCGGTGGTGCTGCGGACGGCGGTGGCCGAGATGGGCCACGTTCGCAAGTTGCTGGACGCGGCGGTGACGGTAGCGGACGAAGTGTTGGTGGCGCGGACGGCGGTGGCCGAGATGGGCCACGTTCACAAGTTACTGGACGCGGCCGAAGTGCTGGTGGACGCTCTCGGGGTCGAGGTCGGGGCATGAGTGGGAAGAAGCAAGCGAGTGAGCAGCGTCTTATCCCGGCCCTTCCTCCTGGCGCAACTCAAAAATGGAATGTGATTAACGTACTGACGGAATTACAGAAAGGCGACACGCCCAAGCGAAACATTCTGGTTCGTGTCGATTTCAACGTACCGATGAACGCCCAAGGCGAGATTGTCGATGATTCGCGTATTCGGGGAGCTTTACCGACCATTCAAGTCATTCTTCGCCACAAGTGCAACGCGATCCTCATATCACACATGGGTCGTCCCAAACTCGTGCAGAAAGGAGAAGAGAAAGAGGAGATGCGCAAGGAAAAGCAGACTTTATCGCTGAAGCCCATTGCAGAGCATTTAGGAAAGCTTTTGGATCATTCCGTCTTGTTTGCTGACGACTGCTTGCATGCTCAGGAAACGATCGAGAAGCTTGATAAGGAGGGTGGAAGCGTAGCGCTTTTGGAAAACTTGCGTTTTTACAAAGAAGAAGAGAAGAATGATAAGGACTTTGCGCAGACGCTGGCCAATTATGCCGATGCCTACGTCAATGATGCATTTGGTACCTGCCACCGAGCTCACGCCAGTACAGCGGGTGTGCCTACTTTGCTTAGCCCAAAACTATGCGGAATAGGATGTTTGGTCGCGAAAGAGCTTTCTAATTTGGATTTTTCTCATGCTTCGGAATCCGAAAAGATTGCCGCAATTATCGGCGGCTCGAAAGTCAGCACCAAGCTTCCCGTAATTCAAGGCATCTTGAAGAGCGCCGACGTACTCCTCTTGCAAGGAGGATTGGCGTTCACATTTTTGAAGGCGCAGGGAATATCAATTGGCAGTTCGCTTCTCGAAGACACCATGATTGATACGGCCAAGGATTTGTTTGACCATGCCAAAGAAAATGGCAAAGTAATTGTGTTGCCTATTGATGCCGTCTGCGCGCATTCATTCCCCGATGGACCTGTTGATAAAGCCGATACGCAAACCTTTGATTTGACGCCCGAAGCTGGGATTCCCGAGGGATGGATGGGTCTCGACATTGGTCCAAAGTCCGTGAAACTCTTTGCCGAGAAGCTTAAGGGAAGTACTAAGATTGTGTTAAATGGTCCAGCTGGCGTATTTGAGTCCACACCATTTGACGAAGGCACTCGAAGTTTGGTTCGAGTTTTAGCAGAATTGACCAAAAATGGGACGAGCACGGTTGTTGGAGGCGGGGAAAGCGTTGCAGCGCTTGAACAGTTTGGTGAGACAGACTCGGTTAGTTACGTCTCGACGGGCGGTGGAGCGACGTTGGAGCTACTGGCAGGTGATGTATTGCCTGGAATTGCTGCCATTGCCGACTACCGCAAAGGACGTCCCTACCGTAAGTGATCGAAGAACACTTACACTCCAGGAGCGCAAGAACTAGTTGCCATTTAAACACTGAAATGGATTATTTTAAAAACTTCAGTTGACTATACTTTAAGTCCGCGTAGCACTCGCTTACAACTGCATACTGTTTACAGTCTGCTCACTGGCTGAGAAGCGTGCTCCATTTCCACCAGAGTCCTCATTTCAAGCAAAGCTTCCTCTAACAAATTACTCAACTTGTCCGTCCACTCGTGCTCACGCAGCGCCGTGATGTTAAAGACGCAATGGCGCTTATGGATAGAGTACGCCAATCCAACACCGTCCGGTACAACCTCGCCATAGCCCCAGCCGTCAAAGTTTGGGTGCGTCAAATGACTGGTACTGACTCTCCACCGCTTTGATCGAACAAATGTAGGGTCCGCGTACAAGTCTGGCAACGCTTCACCCTTGTTCGCCAACATGGAAAGGCCAAGAAAGTGCCGATCCACTCCCTGCGCCTTTGCAGCCAGTCCAATGTATTTGACGTGCGCATCAACAGCTGCTCGCAGCAAATCAAGTTTCTCCTTGCGAGCAGCCGCATCATGCTCATCCATTTTTGGAGAATTTCCCATGCACTGCACAAAGGCTGCACTCTGCGTCGAAACGGACCGCGTCGTTTCCGTCCGGCCATGAAGAAACGGACGAACCTGCGTCGCCTCGTACGTGCCAGCCTGCTCGCCCCATAAGCGAAAGGTGGCCACCTGCATGGCCATTTGAACGTACGCGTCAGGTGAAAAGCCTGCCTGCTTGATAAAGTCGCTGCCATATCCTTGGAAGCTTTGAACATTAAGTGAGTGCTTATTCACAAGTTCGAAATAGTCTTCTTTGGCTGTGAACAGAGTCACAGGAGTGAGAAAAGATGCGTCTTCAATTATCACAGCATCAACACATCATTCATTTCTCTTTGCCAAATTGCTTACCTTTGTCTTGCCACGAACCAATAACATTGCCATTTGCTGCAAGCGCTCGAAGCGCCTCCTCAAACACTGGCGTGACGACACATTCGTCGTCACTGGATCCATAGTCGGCTTCCAAGCACTTGTCGTATGTCATTCTTGTCATGATATCCGCCAGTCCAACGCACGGCATGCCATCCATCATGGAATGCTCGCCCATGAAGCCAGCCGTGGCATTTTCAGACACTATAATTTGCACCGACTTGTCAAACCATCGATTCTTGCCCGACGAATTTCCGCCCCACAGTAGTAGCTTGGCCGTTTCGTTCCGACTCACTGGAGACTCATCGTCCAAGCAAAGAAGGAGTGCGCCACTCTGCAAGTGATTTAGAGCGTCCAGCATAGCTTGACCGCCAGCGTCAATCAACTGCTCACGCGCGTCGGCCCAGTCGTCGCGGTTCATGCTCGTCATCCAGCCTAGCTGCGGCACATGACTGTTATGACTCGCCATTTGCACAATTCGCTCCAATCCCTTTTGAATCGCTTTCAACGAGTACGGTTCACCCGTCTCGACGTTGACAAAGGGCATGCTGTAAAACTGTCCATGTCGCGAAACAATCACGTGACTGTGACGCGACGGGTCATGCAGCTCGTACACATCCTGCTCGCGCTGGGGAACGCGCGTCGCGTGAAACATGTACTTGAATGCCACGCTGCAGAGTGGCGTTTGCTGTGGCGGTCTTCCGACAATGTCGGCCGGTTTCTGGCCGCTGCAGACTTGGTGGCGAAAGACTGCCGCCGCCTGCAGCAAGGCTGCCGCGCGCTGCAAATTGGTTGCTGCAGAGGGATCGTTCTTGAAGTGAAAAAAGTAGCTCACGTTGATCATGATTGATTCGCGCACCTGCAAATAGCCCCACGTGTTCCACCACTGCTGCAGCCACGACGTGTGGCGCAGTTGTTGCTGCCGCTGCTCGAGGCGCTCCTGCAAGACTTGCGCTTGCGATGAAAACTTTTCGACAGCACTCAACAGTGACTGACGTTCCGCTTCACTCTTGGCGAGCGGCAGTGCCGTGGGAAGAAATCGTCGTAAGGTTTGGTCCAGGGCTGGCACTGGCAAGCGAGGCAATGAAGATTGATGCTCGTACAAGGGACCGCCAATCAACTCCTCGAGCCACGTTTCCTGCGTATAGTCGCCGTGACAAGTCACCACGGGAGTTGGCCAGCGCGGCAAACGAGTTGCTGCTGCTGTAGTCGTGTTGTTAGTCTTGTTGTTCGTCTTACTATGATTCGTTGCCAACGTCGACGACGACGACTTGACGTTGCTGCCGAAACGATTGGCGGGAGACTGTCGCAAAAGACTACGATTCGAGAGTTGCAGCGTCATTCTAGTCAGCATGTCCAGGCAAAGTGAGAAAAGCAGCTAACAATGGAGTTTGTCGAACGTATAAGAGGGCGACTTGCTGCACCTTTTTTAAATTGTGTTCCGATTTCAGAAAGGCTTTTGGATGGATTCCAAATGCGGCTCGTCATCATGGTGTCAAGCGATGCTCAAGAGCGGTCGAGCACAAGATCTGGATGTGCAACCGTTAAATATATTGTGAACGTTTGCGAGCATTTAGTTGCGCTGCGACGTTCACTTCTGAGCATTAACTGTAAGTTGCGCTGCGACAGTTGTCACGCTTGGTAGTGCAACCACAGAAACGGATCCGACCATGATGATGTTCCGCAATCGGCCGATTGCTACATACTTCCCTCCTTTCACCAAGCTGCACATGGGATCGGGCGCGCTCAGTGGAAGATTCTGGAGAATTGCGTGGGGACAACCCGAGTCACAAACAAGGCTTTAGCGAGTCGATCTCGCGGGTGGATGCTCAAAAACTTTGCTGCATCAGTAAGCAACAGAAAGCGACGCGCAAGTCAACAGCAGGAGCACGAAACAAGGATATAATATGAATTTGGAAGACTCACATGGAAGAGCGGGTATGCATGGTGATTCGCTGGTGCTCAGCAACGTGGACAACGCGAGCGTTGCTGCTCACGCCGTTTTAGCTTTGATGGATGCGCTTCGCAGCGAAACTGGGAATTTATTCAACGAGAGGATTGTCGGGAATTCTTAAAGAAATTGTTCGCAAACACTCAACTTGGGCATGCAATCAGTCGCGTCAAAATGATTACGCAGATGACGTTTGCCCGAACGTGCGACTGTTTTCATAGGAATGGCGTTTCTGACGGCCATATTGACGCCTTGTCGCCACATTGAATCACTCGAAGTGTGGTTCAAGAAAAACGAATCTATTGATGAAGGACCGCAGCTCGAGCGCTGTCTACGACAACATCCTAGCTTGCGGCGAATTCAGTTCGATGGATTACGAGAATCGACTATCCGGATGCTTGTCAGAGTCGCTCCAACTATTCCCCATTTGTCGGCTTTATATTGTATCTTTCTCTGTCAGTGGTCCGCCAGGGTTTGTTAATTTACCTTGCTCCCATGCTGCCGAGTTGTGCAAATCTACGAACGCTCATATCTGGGCATAGTCGCCGTTTCTTACCAGTGACCAATTAATACACCACGGAATATTCATAAAAAGAAAATGACTCTTGTACTTTACAACATCAATCTGTGCATTTTATTTGCAACAGCAGACCACATTATTTACATTCTTTGGCAACCTTCATCGAATCAAGCCGGCGGCGCTAGCTATCCAAGAGATCACCCACACCAGGCAGTACAATGCGCGCAATATCTTCCAATCGGCGCAGCGCCTTTCTAGAATCTTCATCGCCAGCAAGCGCCGCCTTGTAATACCATAAGCAGGCTTCTGCGTCGCTCTGCGGTACCCCGCGAGCCTCCTCGTAGGCTTCACCAATGCTATATTTGGCCGTCAAGTGTCCCTGCTCGGCCGCCGCCATGTACCAATCCAATGCCTGTTCATCGCTTTGCTCCACCCCACATCCAAGCTCGTAGCAAAGACCCAGTTCGGCCATGGCTTCCATGTGACCAGCTTTCGCTGCCTTGGTAAACCATTCGGCTGCCTTGACAACATCAATCTTCACACCATGTAAGGCATACTCGTAAACGAGAGCAACCTCATGAGCAGCGTCCACATCCTGACCAAGTGTGTGCGAGGCTTGTAGCCAGGCTAGTCCAGTATATGCGTCGGCTTTCGGAACGCCGTTACCCGTCAAGTGACAAATCGCCAATCGCTTCATAGCGGGCGCAAAGCATTCTTTGGAAGAGTCCACTTGTTGGATAGAAATGGAACTAGTAGCGTTATCATAGTTGCTGCTCTCATGTAGTAAACCATTTGGAGTCCCCCTTAACGACGCATTCGAAAGCTCCAAGTAGAGCTGCATGGCTTTTATTGGATGAGGCTGCAGTCCATGTGTGCCTTTTTCAAGTGCCTGCGCCAAATTCCACTTGGCATGCATAGACGATGCAGCTGCATCATACATGAGATTTGACCATGACCGTTGCACACAAGCAAGTTTTGCCAGCTCTCCCCAGTCAGCAAATTCGGTGAAACACTTGTGCAAAAGCTCCGATGGAAGACCAATGCAGTCATTCCCAACAGGCACTGTAGTCACAACCGCCGCTGATGACTCTCGTTCAGTAACTACCGGTAGGCTACAAGTATGGAAGTAAAGGGGTGGTAAAAGGGATGACATTTCTGATATAGTGGCGTTAGTATCCGTGTGTTTTTGAAAGCGGAGATGGGTGAATGTGTCGAACCAATGCAAGGTGAAAAAGTGAAGAAAGTAAACAATGGAAGACGATTGGTCGCAGCTCGCCCCACGTGGCTGCAAGGATGACGCGCGCTCCATGTTGTGACCGGGCAATACAGTTTTGTGCGTCACTCCGCGGTCAAGTTCTGATCGGTCGTGTTTCGTGCGTCAGTCACGATGCGATGTCGATCGTATTACTCCTACGAACGGTAGCATTGCTTGAAGGTGTCTGGTGCGTCCTTTGCCAGCTACCAGTAGCCATGGTAATTAGTAAATCATATCCGCAGGGCAGGGAGGTGGTATTAGGATCAATACGGGTTCACAACAGCTGCAAAGCTTTGCATGCTTTGAACTATAGTCTTGAATTACAGTTTAGATTGGCAGGCAAATTGGTTGATTGCGTGCAAACCCTCTGCTCAATCACGGCAAACGCTTCGTTACGTTGAGCGTGACGAGCTCTAGCGTGTACGAAACATGCATATTCAAAACAACTGCCTCAAGAAGGTCAACTGTCCGTTGACATCGGCGCATCGCTTATCCATTCACTGCTTCACCATCTGCTCATTGACAAAAGAGTGCTACCCTGCATTGTCACAGGAGTGTACTAGCATGGAAGCAATTTACGTGAACTCGCGGGAGACAGTCCTCTGTACAGCGACATCAATCATTCACAGGTCTCCTGCCAAAACGTGCAGCGACGGATCGCAGCAAGCCCTTGCCGAGTCAATGGCGCACACCAAGAGCAACTCTTCTATATCAACCGCCAGTTATTACTATTCGCCACTGATGGGATGCTGCGGAAGCAATAGTCCGTTTCGCATTTTGGATCGACTGATGAAGCGCAATAAGCGCAAACAGCCACGGCGTGTACTGGAGCTTTCACCAGGCGTCGCCAAGCAGTGGTGCATGCTTGGAAAGGTTGCCGCAGCTGCACATGATGATGGTGTTTCAGGCGGTATAGGCGGCACCATGCCGTCGACGAGGCAGTCGACCAAACAACTGCAGCATCGTGGCAGCCATGCGATGAATGCCGCAAGTAGTGAGTGTCCTACCGTGACTCACTTGCCACTTACGGATGAGGGTCACGAAACGCCGACGATCGATTCTTCCGAATGGCCATGGCATTCACTTTTTCGCCGCCGACTTTTCCTTGATTTCAAGAGTAGCAGCAACTCAACGGAGGGAGATCTCGGAAGTTCAGACGACAGCGTGGGCCTAAAGAGCTTTCGATTGACCGGAAGACGTAAATTTCGAGTTAATAAAAGCAGCGGCATCATGCCTTCAACGGCTAGTACTTCATTGCTAGACGCGCCAAGTAATACTTCCTCTTCGTTATGGAAGACTGCCAAGGATCCTGCATCGGGACGAGAGTACTATTACCATGTCGAAACGCGGCAAACTCAGTGGCGCAAGCCCTTGGAACTGGCGACGGCTGATGAGCGCAAGACGTTGATGGAGAAGGATCAGCAGCAGCGAGCGTTTTTCCAAGCCATGGAGAAGAATATACTGCAGGGACTTGCTGCAACAAATACGCCACCAGTGACTGCGAAAAACACTTCAGAAAGCGCGTTTGCGAATGAAAAAGAACTTGCTCCGGCTGCTGCAGCTGAGATGAAAATTCCAGCAAGCATTGCTCGTCCAGGTGCCATGCGAGTTCGAACAATTAGCACAATGGACGTTATGGTTTTGAAAGACTTGATTGAAACGCTCCCATCAAACAACAGTAGCAAGCCGCATGGATCTCGTAGCCAGCGTCATGGCAGTGCATTCTCTAATGAGGGTGGCAGCAGCGGAGCCTTTAATAGCAGGTCGTCATTGATTTCCATTGTCGAGGACTCGCAGGATGGCGACACGGATCTTGAATATTCCGAGGAATTGCACAAGAGTCAGGCGATTGTACAAGAGTTCTTTCAGACGCTGCAGGATGAAGAGTGTGATGGGAGTAGTAATGGGAGTGATGGAGATAATAACATTGATGCAACTGCTGCGTCGGATAGTCACTACAATGAGCAAGACCCGTCCGAGTCGGAGTTTACGGTTGATGCTGATGCGGACAATGTTAGAACAAAGTACATGACGGAACAAACACGTCCACGAAGACCTCATGCATTGAGTAGGGATAGCATTGCGTCGAGCGATAGTGCAAGCACGACGAGTCTGTCGATTAGCGCGTTGGCCTTGGGGAGCGATCGAAACTTGTCAATGTCGGGAAGCATGTCAGATGCGTCTGGTATACTTTCTGAAGATGGATTGGGCTTGTTGGATGAAGAAGAAATTATGGCGCTTCGGCAGTTGGCGACTGCGGCGAATCAGATGCTGCACTTGGGAGACGAGGAGGAAGAAGATACCAACTTTGATTTGGACGAAGACGACAGTCTTCAGGGACTTCACATCACGTCGGCTGCTTCAGCTCCGACACCCGACACAATGACTCGTGACTCCTTGAGCTTGACTGATACAAGTGATTACGTTGGGGACAGGAATGTCAACGGGGATGCTCTTGTCGCATCGACATCTTCGGCGACGAGTCTTCCATCCTTGCCGAAACCAAGCTCATTGGCTGGAGACTTACCGACACGGTTTCCGGCGCGTCCCAATATGATGCGTCAGCGGCGCAACACTTGTGGAACTATTTACGTCTCCAGTACGCTTTCGGATCCTGACAAGGACGCTACAATTACCTGTGTCTGTGCCGTCTATCGAACGCATGTCTTGCAGTCGGCCATGGAATCCGCCACTAGTAATGGAAGCGACGGCGATGCTGATGATTATCTCATGTTCAACGACTTGACCGTCTTGCAGCGTCGTACAGATCGGGTTCAATTCAAAAATGAGTTGCCAACGGAGCCGCCAACTCTTGATGAAATAAGCAGCTTTTATCGTGCCGTCTTTCGTCGCGCTAAGATGGAGGCGGACTGTATCATTATGAGTCTGATTTACGTGGAGCGACTCATCAAGAAGACGAATGGCAAGCTCCGTCCGCGACCTGAGAATTGGCGGAGCATCCTGTTTGCCTGCATGGTTCTGTCCTCAAAGGTCTGGGACGACTTGAGCATGTGGAATGCTGATTTTTCGCAGACATGTCCCGCTGGTATTCGGTTTCCGCTGCAGAGAATTAACCAGCTAGAAATTGCTGTGCTGGGTTGCCTTGAGTACAATGTGAAGGTTAAGGCAGGCGAATATGCCAAGTACTATTTTTTGCTTCGCACGATGCTCATCAAGTCTGGGCTCGGTGGACATGATTTGGATTCGATGCTTCCCTTGGACGTTGAGGGTGCGAAGCGACTGCAACAAGTGAGTACGCAGTACCAAACGTCACACTTGCCGAAACCATCATCCTATCGCAGCAGGAGCGTGGGCATGCTCTCAGCTTCAATGACATTGCTGTCTCCGGGACAAGGATTGGACGCTAAATCGTTTCCCAAAGCTGGCCTGGAGCAGCTTGTTAAGATGTAGCTATTTTCGCACCTACACGTACGCGAATTTATAGTTAATTGCCGTTAAAAACAAAGTTTTGTTAGCTACAACTAGCTGGCTTATTTTACCAGAAAGTAAGAAAATCAGCCGTTTCTCGCCAGGCACCTTTAACCATTTTCAGTGGACTCTTTAGTAGTTCATCGACCACCGACGGAGGCATTTCGGCTGGAACTTCCATCTCTGGTGCTACTGCACTAAAAATCAGCGGCGCAAATATGAGAATCACAGTTACCCACAAGAGAATGTGCGGTATCATGTCAGTAAGGGAAGGGAGACGACCAGTCTTGGGGTGAAAGGAGCTCCGAGCGTCGGTGCGCGCATCAAGCATGGCCTTGGTCTTGGCTGCCTCTGCAATTGCCATTGGTTGCTGGTCCTCGTAGCGCAGCCGCATTGAAAGCCTCGATCCAAGCAGCTTGGCGAATATCATAATGGTAAGTAATGGATTGACGCCTGGTGACGATGGAAAGATGCTTGAATCCATTACAAAGAGGTTGTCAACCTCCCAGCATTCGCCGTTGGTATCAACGACGCCATCAACCGGCGACGAGCTCATGCGACATGATCCAGTTTGATATGTCGACAGCATGGGTATATCATACGGCTTCATTCCCAGTTTGGGCAGCGACATTAAATACTTCTGGATGCGCGTATCGGTCGCCAAATGAATTACATCACGAGGACCATCATCGCCGCCAAGGACTAGTCCAGTGTCGCGAACATGACCTGTCACAATTTCCTTAGCACCAGCCGTGGCCAATAGCTTAATACTTCCCTGCATAGCCTGCATTATGCTGACCTTGTCCGCCGCGCAAAGACTGTAGCGAACGATTGGAGTATGCCCATCAAGGCCGACTCGTACGCTCCCTTCACTAACGTCGCGCTGCTGAATCGCCAGCGGAAGAATGCGACGAAACTTGCGCATTCGCTCCTTATATTCGTAAGGAGTTGTCCACGGTAGTAGCATAGACAACAAACCAGGAAGCACGGGTTGACATAATATCGCAGCGCCATGACCATTATGTTTAAATCCCCGACCAAACTCGCGACAAACGACAGTCTGCGCCGCACCAAGGAACGAGTCGACTGGCGCATGCTCCATGAAACCAAAGACTGTCGTTGTTGGATGCAGCTTTAGATGCTTACCAATGTGTCGGTTCCGTAGCTTGGATTTTTGCAGCAAGCATGGAGTTTGCAGTGCACCCGCTCCCATGATGACGGCCCTTCTAGCAACAACAGTCAGCGATAACTGATTCGGTCCAAGTGTGCATTCGGCGCCAATGGCTCTGGGCCGATCGGATGTTTTGGTGGACGGATTTGTTAAAATGCGATTGACTTTGCACTGGTCCAGCATGCGGACACCAAACTTGGCTGCCTCCTGCATGAACACTGAAAGGCTCGTCTTTTTACCAACCATGCCAGTGGAGTCAATTCTGCTGCTGCTGCCGCCTTCATGGCTGACATGCGACACTGGTTGCCAAGGATAGCCCAGTCGGTCACACGCCTGGAGCAACTTTAAGTTGGCAGAGTTGTGCGAAAGCGTGAGCTGGTGCGGCGTGACGACGCTTCGTTTGGCGGAGATGCCAAGCTTGTGCGTGACAAAGTCCATGGCAGCAGTGTAGTCTTCCTGAAACTGTTGACCTTGCTTGTCAAGTAGTAAATTATTATTAATGCCGTTGCTATTGCTGCTGCTGATCCCTATTCCACTCTCGCTGATGCCCAAGGGCGAAGATCCGACAAAAATAGTTTGAAGCCACTCCTTCCATACTGATTCACTCAACGGAAGGCAAGCACCGTAAGTAATACTGGATCCACCACCAAGAGCATTTCCAGCCAGTATAATTGGAGCGCACTCTTTAGTTCCCCCGAGTCGGGCTGCTCCTAGATACGAGTGTCGCAAGGAGTTGCCCTCCTCCGTCCACTGCAAATGATCGCTGCCAGTTGCATCAGAATGCATCACGGTTGCAGTATTATTAATGCTGCCATGATTCGAGCTGCTACTAGTACTACTTCCTTGCTCCAACACGAGTACTTGGTAACCAGCTTTGCTCAAAACACTCGCCGCCACGGCACTGGCAGGTCCGGATCCAACGATGAGCACATCGCAGTAGACCGTCACGTGATCCGGAGTCGCGTCTGCAGAAACGCTACTTGCCGGTGATGGAGTAATCTTGTCATTGTAGACAATGCTCGCATAGATGGAGTTGCTCGACGCCGACTGCCGATTGTTTGTCGATAATGACGGCTGATACTCCATGGCGGCAAAGTGCGGATTGATGGGCGGCAGCGCCGTTTTGCTCGCACCATGCTTGGCGTAGTATGTAAACGCCGTTCGCATAATCCATTGCTGCAGTAGTCGATGCAGTCTTTGATGTTGACTCCGCGTCGAATGCTGCAGCTGCGAAAGGAGCGCTGATTGCTCTGGAACGTTTAGATTGACAAAAGCCTTTTGGAAAGGTTTCATGAGCAGTAGGCTTGTTCCAAACTTTGATGATAGGAGCGTCAGTAGCGATTGAATAGAGAGTCGATCGGCTGTTGACAGTTCCAGTGCAAAGACTTGCAAGAGAGCTTGCTGAAAGATGGCATCGGTTGCCAATCGACTTTCAAAGTACGTTTTGAATTCACGTGTTTGCGTCGATGCGTCATTTTCTCGCGGCGGGACTAGAAGAGGAGGCAGAAGACCATCAATGATGCCATGGAGAGCTTGCGTTTGGGTTGCTGTGAACATGGAATCGATTGATGTTGGAGCAGAAGGAAATGGCAATCCCATGGTGGAGGAGCCGCCAAAATGATAATTGTCGATCGGCGGCTGTCAAAATGACGCAATAACGTTGTGACATGTCATTGGTTTGCTTTCGGGTAGGCCTATTGTGTTCTATAGACATGGCAATTGCTAAGCATTTGTTACTCCTATTTGTAGCATCACATGATCAAGTCATACAGAGTGGATGTGCAGAATGAGTGGACCTTGGGTAAAGGTGAGGGATGATTGACGACTATTAATGATGGGTACCAAAAAAGCAGTTGTCACAGCTTCTTTTATCATCACTCAAACAAGGCATACCGATTTTACCGGTAGGTAGACTACATATCGTCGTTTCTATTTGTTACTGAGTAGCTCAAACCATATAGTGATATTAATAGGTCTACTGCATCAAATAATTCTCCCAGACTTAAACAGCGTGTGCCTGTCGGCGGACGCATTGAGAAAGAGACCCAGTCTCAATCTACTCCTACCCCGCTGCGTAACAACTTCAAATGATACCGATAAACAAGAATCATGAGTGTAATAATGCCAATGAGCTTCGTTGAAAACTCCGCCGGCCAATGCTCATGAATTCTGTTGGAATTGATGTACTGCTCCATTGCTTCTACTGCATCTTGATGCGGTTAATTTGCTCCTGTAATTGATGCAGTCGAATCTCTATTCGTCGCTTCTCAATGGTTGGCCGTGTTTGAGTGCTGAGCAAGGACGGATCGAGTGGTGTATATGGAGGAACCGAACCATGTTGCTGCTGCAGAAAGCAAAGATCCGCAATCTGGCCAGCGGAAAGACTCGCTAGTTCATCATTTTGTATCGATTCAGAAGTTTGCTGTGACTGGAATTGCTCATAGTCATTCGTCGGTGCTTGTGCATGGTGTTGCGTCGACTCGGGGTGAAAATGAGGAGGATGTTCAGACGACGAATGGTGCTGCTGCGTCTGCGGAAATTCCCAACTCACTTGTCCCAAACCAGCATGATAGTAATACATACGTCCAGATTCTCGGTCAATGGCTTGTTGCCAGCCTGAAGGTAGCTCAGTTCCCATGATGATGATGGTCGATGGTCGATGTGATTTGATGTTTGATGCGCTGGGCTGCGGTCGAGCCAGCTAAAGTCTTAGCGGCACTAAATTTTCATCTTAGCGGCACTCATCCTGGTGTCAGCTTTGATCGCGAACCCTTTTCGATTCGAGACGACGGCAGGCAGTTCCACGTCGAGCGCGCACGGATCTTTCCATTCCATCCGCCTCAACCAGTCTTTCTTACAATTCGCTTCCAGTAATTCAAAGCCTTTTTACATTTTTGTCATCAATCAGCAGTACCATGCGCCTACCGAACCAAATTTCCGTTTGCATTTTACTCGCTGCTGCTGCAACATCCGTTGTCGCCTTTTCCGTCAACACCAATGGCAGCTCCTCGCGCGTCTTTGTCGCGACACCAACCACCACACTTCCCAAGCGCAAGGTTTCCGACTGCATGACGTCGCAGTCTCTGACGCTTCTCCGGCCGGACGACTCGGTCGACGAAGCCATGCGCATCTTGCTGCAGCGCAGCGTGAGTGGCGCTCCAGTCGTTGACGAACATCATGTTTTGGTCGGCATTGTCAGTAGTTTTGACTTTCTCGACAAGGAAGCCTTTGAAGGTGCGGTGCTTCCGATGGAGGGCTCGCGCGATCAAATTGAAAAGTATGTGCACGCCGCCCAGCGCATTTGCGGACAAACGGTTCGCGACGTGATGAGCGACGATGTCAAGACGTTGACGCCGGATGTTCCAATGCGAGTCGCTGCCGAAATCATGTCCAAGGAGAAGTTGCATCGACTGCCGGTTGTGGATGAAAATAATCGAGTTGTTGGTATTTTGAGTGCGGCTGATGTCATGCATGATTTGTTGAATATTGTGCAGACCTTGCCGCACGGAAGGAACGAGGAGGAAAGCAGCCAACCAGTGAGTCCATAGAGAACGAATTGAATTGAAAACTAGTTGTCACATATTATTGCTATGCAGTATTTGGTAAAGATAGTACTTGGAAAAGTGAACCTGCTGAGGTCATGATCGTCGTAGGGACGAGCGGAGCGTTACTTGCCATCGACACTTAATACTTTGACCTCAGCTCGACAAAGCTTCATCAATCCAACGCAACATCCACTTAATAGCTAGGTATATGCTTTCCTGGTCATACTTTACAACTGTATAGGCAAAGCTGGTGTATATGTAAGGGGCGATGTTAGCGGACGGTGTTTCGTCGTTTCGTTGTTTCGTCGCACCACGAAACACCAAAGAACCCGGAAACTCGATGCTCGAAGCAACGAGACACCCATTGCATCGTTGCTTCATTGCGCCATCGTTTGATCATCATATACACCACAATGGAGGTTGATCCCGCAGCCCAAATGTAACAGAAACAACTTGTATCAATACAGAAGATATATTTGGAGTTTATTGCGCGTTTGGGTGCTCTATAAAGCCTTGAAAGGCAAAAGATCCACCTTCACACCAGACACCGCGAGGCGCCACGCACACTGTCGAGCGCGTCAACGATAAGTCATGTTTCTACAGCATAGCACCTTCTGGTGCACCTTGTTGGCCTCCAAGGGCTACATAGTTGACCAAAATGTGTGCAAGGATAGCGCAATTGCACGCCGTTTGCGTTGTTCCAGAGAGGCCTGCATGCACCCTGCATGGTGCACGGCACAGTCGGCGCGGTCTACACGCTCACTCACACATTCCATCAAGCATCCTCCTTCCAAGCAGGCAGAAGCAAGTCAAATGCTCCTACCAATCAATAGCGCTTCTTTCCGCTGACAAGAACAAGCAAGACTTGTCACATTCCGTGTGAGCTGCTTCAACATGCATGTGTCCCTTTTCCGTCATCCATCATGCATTCCGTCGCTTTGAAATCAACTCTTTGCATTGAAAGCAAGACTTTGTGAAATGCGTGGCACTCCCCGCTACATGTATGTTCTCTGCTGGATCATAGCTCTAGCGCTTGGGTAAAAAAATCTCAAGTTTTGGTGGCAAGTGGTCGTCTTGCCGACGTGGAGCTCATGGTCTCTTTGAACGAGTTTAGTAATGCAACAAGCTAATTCTGTAGATATTATTTAATGTATTGTAACTTACACCTGTTTATATTAACCAATGTGAAGATGGCAAGTGTCGTCAACTGACAACAATGGCGCAACAAAACGCGTCAACTTGTATGGCGTCTGCCACGGGAACAAGAAAGAATCAAGACGCCGGTCTTTCACTATACAATCCCGAGCAATATAGAGAAGCCACCTGTCGAATCAGAATGTTAATAGCTTCATCAAGAGGCAAGATATGCACTGGTTTGTGCGGGACCATTCCATGTCGATTTGATCGTGGGTTTTCAGTCCCAGGAAATGATAGGCTTAATAACTGATGACGTGTAATGACGTTTTGGCATGAACCAATGAAACGACGAAACGCCCGCTAACTCCGCGGCGCGCGTTGTTTCAAACGATGAAACGATGAAACGCGCAAAACGACAAAACACCGCCCGCTAACATCGCGTCTAAGGTAGTGTGCTGTAGCACCATCATCAAGCACGACAATAAGGTGTCGTAGCGCGACTAAATCTTGCATTCCGTCGTGTCATTTTCTCGAGCCATCAAAACAGCGCTCTTGCCATGACCAAAACTTATTGAGCTTCAATGGTACGCCAATACATTTTCGTTGCAGAGCCTTGTTTGATCATTTTCTGTTTTGTACATGGCGTTCGTACGTCACACCCTCGGCCCTTGAGACAAAATGCTCGTATTAATAGCAGCCGATGCAACGATGCAATGCCAAATTTCTTCGCCTCATAATGATACGGAAGCTTGCTTTTCTTTGACTTTTGTTTACAGTAGCTGCAATATATATTTAAGTCAAGATGACTATCTAGGTCGCGGAGCTTCGACGGTGCCGTCTCCGTGACGCTTGCCATGCCAGCCATACTGCACACTTCTCTCACTGTTTATTTACTTTCGTCACTTTACCAAAACAGACGCTGCAGGCGTTTATCGTGTCAGATTCGATCACTATATTGCCTATTTATGGCTACATTCGAATCAAACGGAGCGGCCGACTCTGGCTCATCTTCTGCTGACTATGTAATCATCGGCGCTGGCCCTTCCTGCATGGGGTTACTGTACGGTTTACTATCCAATTACATAAAGAATGACTGCGTTCCATTCTCCATAACTGTTATTGACCCTGGAATTGGCAACGATAGCCTTGATCATGACAACGATCCTGTCCAACAACAGCCTCACCGCTGGTTTCGAGCGGCTCTTGATTGCGCCGGCTTAATTCACTCTGGAGTCGCCAACAACCATCGAATCATTGACGTTCCAATTGGTCACGGAAGAGGAGGCACGAGTCGCATTAATGCTACATTGTGCATTCCTCCGCGGAGACAAGATTTTGAAGACTGGCCCGAGCCGTGGAAGACGAACATCATGTCATCGGTGCGGACGATTCAGCAGACACTCTACGACAACAATTCGCTCCATGTTCATACGTCAAGCTTGCATGAATCACAAGAGTTGCTACCAAATCCATACGTACCTACAAAGGTTGATCCGCTGCCTTGGCGAGAAACGTTGTATCCGTCCGTCGCATATGACATTCCCTGCACGGTTCATCCGTTGACACTTCAAAGACGCAACTACTACCAAGGACTCGTTGAGCCGCTTCTTTCAAAATATCCACATTTAGATCAATGTATCACATGGACGGCCGGTAAAGTTGACCGGCTGCTCTTTGAATACAAGAAAGTCATTGGAGTAGAATACGTGGAACCAACGTCTGGATTGCGGCGAATCCTTCACGCCCGAAAACAAGTCATTCTTGCGGCTGGAGCAATCGAGAGCCCGGCCTTGCTGTTATCATCCGGCGTAGGCTTGACGGACGATGTTGTTGGCAAGGTGCGCTTTTCCAATTATCCTGGTGGCATTGGCCGCAAGCTACGCGACCATGTCATGCTGCCGCGAGCCATTCTGACGAACCAAGTTGCCGGCGCGGTGCCGTCGCTCAACGGCGTTCAGTCGCTGCACCAACTAGTCGTTGGTGACGGGCTGTTTCAGGTTGCATTCATGGATTCAGTAGTGTTTAAGGACATTTTGCCGCAGCTGGTTGCCGGTTTGTTTCGATTCAAGATGCCGGCTGGAATTCGAGGTGAATTCTTGTTGACAAAGCTGTCAAGCTTAATGATCAACTTAATCAAAGGTATTCTTGCCATACTGATTACTCTGCCGCCATTTGGCTATATTCTTCGCCGACATGTTTGTGTCGTTGCGACCTTCCATATGAACCCATCGCCGGCTGGTCAAGTGCGGTTGAAACGAACGGCCGTGGCTCCAGCAGAGAAAAGAAGTTTTCGACGAAGCGACTATGAACTAGAGATTGACCTACAATATGCAGCAAGTGAACAAAACATTGAAGCAATGATGAATGGTTGGATAGCGACCGATACAGTCTGTCCCAGTGGAGCTGAAGTTTTTCCTGGTCCACTTGTCCGGCACGTTGGCAAGAGTACAATGCATAGACTACGGTTCCAAACGTTTGCTCGGTCGGCATGCCTTCCATATTTTCATTGGTGCGGTACATGCGCCATGCAGACGGAGAAGGGCGATGAGGATTGGGTGGTGGACTCACAGCTTTGGCTCAGAAACGTTAGCGGATTGAGGATTTGCGATGCATCTGTCTTTCCCACTGCCGTTTCTGCACCGACCGCTCTCACTTGCGCTGCCCTTGGATATGCTTGCGGCGCTCTTCTCTTGAATGACAGGAACAAGTGACACAGCGTGTTAAGGTGTACTACATAATTGGGTCCTAAGCAGCGTCCTTACTGCTGTGACACGGTGGAGCGTCTGCTTGCGACGATCTAACCACCTGTCGTAATGAAGGTTTGCTTAAAAGGCGGAATGGAATGTCCAATCCCTTAATATCTTTAAATACTGCTGCATATATCGTTGGAAGCTGTACGGTATTCTTTACACCATACCGGTAGCCGTTTAAGATAAGTCTTGCGGCGAAATTTTTTGGAAGCTTGTAATGCATCATCATCCATCCTGTCTTTTGTACATGCATTGTCAATAAGCCAAAAATACATTGCTAGGCTAAGTCTGTTTAGTAATCGGGCGGTGTGGTGTGCCATGCCGATTTTGTCGATTCAAAAATTTGGCGAAACACCGGTGCGACAAGAGCTCAAGACGTTGGAGTTCGACGAAACGACGACGAAACAACACACGGTCTCTGCTGAAGAGCAATGTACAATGCCATACCTTGTTAACTTTCTAATTCTAAAGTAGTCACCTGAAAGAGTTGAGTCGAGAGTTTAAAAAACTGAGGCGAGGACTATTCTAGTGTGCGCGACCTTTCGAGCAGCGCTCATCGTCGAGCTACACCTTGCACCCTTCAACGGTCAATCTCAACGGCACTATCAATAGACCCGGGTAGTTTGACGAGAGCCACGAAATTGCATCGAGCGTCACTATATTAGTAACGTGGTCGACGATTCTCTTTCGCGCGTCTGCGTGCGTGCCGAGTAATCGGTGGCTTGCGAGCACTTGATCCATTTCTTTGTGTTGCGACGTTTTCATTTCAGACGCAGCTTGCATTAGAACCCTACTATATTCGACTACAGACCCACAAGTCGAGGTACGCCTTGACAGACGACGACTGATCTCATATCTTCCGGATCTCATATCTTCCGGTACTCGTATAACATGCCGGTCGCCGATGCTCCATCCGACGACTCGGACGACGAATACTGCCATCCTCAACCGATTCGCCTCGAATGCTTTGGCATTGACTCGACAAGAATGCAGCAGAATGGAACGTTTCACGATGAATACAGTACTTCACGGCAAGTAAGTAGTCAATGGTCAGCATTTGCTGCTCTACGAAGCTGCTGCTCCGCCTTCAATCCGCTTCGCCTACTCGACGGCGCCTACGAAAATGTCTGCAAGCAGTGGCGAATCCTAGCCCTTGGACAGTTACTGTCCTTTTTGAATGTTTCCAACGGAGCAGCTCAAGCGTCACTGTCACTTTCTTGTCATTTGTTTGCACCCTTGTTTACATTGGGACTGGTTTATTTTTGCTTGGCGCTTGGTTTAATTCCCATTTGGTGGAATCGACGGCGCCGTAGCAATGAGCAAACTGGTGATGGAGTTAGCAATCAGCATGGCGCACAAATGTCTGACGATCTTGGCAAGCATGATCCACCATCGACTCATGCATCCTTCTTTCGAATGGATTCCATTATGAGCAGTGCTTCGTCGCATGGCACTAGTCAGAGTCTGTTGGAACCAGCTTTTCAGTTTGATCCAAATCGAAATTACTCCTTGCTTGGCATTGTCCCATTGAGCGCTCCCGCGCTTGCCTATTTACCAATGGCCTGCTTGGACGTTTATGCGCAATACTTCTTTTTGACTTCCTTGCGGTACACGACGCTCACATCCGTCACGTTGCTGGATTCCATTGCCATTCCGACGGCCATGCTGCTTTCGAGCGTCGTGCTTGCCCGCAAGTATCGATGCGCGCATTTTGTCGGAATCTTTTCATGCTTTGTCGGAATATTCATGGACGTGTTTCAAGACTACACGGCGGAAGACGAAACTGGAACGGGCGGAGCCGACTTGCAGGATTATCCATTCAAGATTCGAGGCGATGTATTGGCAATCATGGGCGCCGTCTTGTTTGGTTGTCAGGAAGTGCTTGGAGAAGTGGCGGTGCGCAACTTGGGCGGCTCCAATGAATACTTGTCCATGCTGGGCTTTTGGGCATCCATGATCGCGTTTGGACAGTCCTATATTTCCGAAAAGGATCAAGTCACGCAGTTTTTTGCTGCCCATGATCAGCGGTACTGCGGCAAGGAGCAGGCGTGGATCTTGCTCGTGATGTATATTATTTCTAATACGTGCTACTATCATGGCGTGGCAAGATTTCTGCAGATTAGTGATGCGGCCTTTGTAAGTGCTGTAGGCTACGTCGTGGAGTGTAAAGGTCAGGAGTAAATATGATTTCTGACCTGTGTTTTACTACTTGTCCGTTGTCAGTTTAACTTGAGCTTATTGACAGGCTGTGTCTGGTCCGTTTTGTTTGGCGTATTGTTCCTGGACCGCGCTCCAAAGCCACTCTTTTACGTTGCTGTGTTCTTCATCATTGTGGGTGTCTTTACCTATGAAATGGCTTCGACGCCTGTCGTCGAAGATGACGAAGGGCATGCATTGGAGAATGCCAAGTTTCGACGATGGAGAAAGAAGGCGATGCGTCTTCGATGCAGAATGCGACGGCGAAAGGGTACAGTGAAACTGCCGCCTGATTCGGACGAGTCGGAAGACAGTGCTACGGAGGATGACTCGTCAGCTCAACGTTACCAACTAGATGCCAACCTAGACTCCCAGCAAGGAAGATCTGATCGAATAATCGTTTGAGAAATTGAAAACTAAACGGCTTACTCTTATAATATATCATCATTACAATAATTAACACGTATTTGCTACTATAAATTTGCTTGATTGACTGACCGTAACAATGTGCTCAGCTCTCCTTCGAATATTTTAAATACATGCTAGACGCGGTTGTTCGAGCAATCACCTTTTGCACTTCTGGCCGGCGCCGCTTGAACTCTTGGTGAATACGTTGCGAGAACAGAGACTGTTTCCACTTTGACCAATGTTGGCCCATCCACTGTCCTGGTGACGAGAGTCTTACTTCTTCCAAGACACCGTCAAACATCCATTGCAGCAAACTGACACGAGGTATAAGATAAGAATAGTAATAGCTTTCCGAAAATTGCTGTACCTTCGTCGCCCCAGTTTTCAAATGACGCTTCATTATTTGGCAATCTTGTGAAGACAACAAAGCTGTAAACCAATGTATAAACTGGGCAGGTAGACCTTTAGTGGCAGCTTCCGCTAAGCCGAATCGAGCCCGTGCAATGACGTGAATCGGATCGGCGTATCTCTTGCATACCCGGTGGTCAGCCAATATTTCATGTGCCCCATCGAGCATACGCTCCAAATGAGTGCCAAGGCCTACTCGCTGAACATAATCAATGTAAGACTTCGTTCTTGCAGCTTCGCGAATCGAAATGCCCCGGGCGACCGCGAAAAGAGATGTACAATTATCTCGTACGCGTCCCCAGACTGGCATCGAGATCGAACTGACTAGTTCAGCAACCTGTGCGCTTAACTCCGCAGCTGCATCAATCATACCTGACGTCTCCCCATAAGCACGCCCAGCTTGCGTCGTGTAAGAATCTTTGGCAACTCCTTGCATAGGATACCGCTGCGTCTCCACTTTAACTTTGGGTGTGCCATCCGAAGTATCACCTTCGTTACACATTTCTTGAGCAGCATCGTCCCAGTCACCCGCGATTATGCCAACGCCAGGCAGCTCCTCTCCATGCGCGTCTACGGGTTCTGTCGTGTGATACTCGTCTAGCACACGTCGCTGTCGTGAAACTGTTTCATAGTTGAACGTCTCGTCCGGAGAAATATGTTCGTCGTGATCGTCCTCATCAGCATCTTCCCAGGAACCCCCATCGGCGTCCTCCGACTCCTCCGCAAGAGTCTCAGTGTCCACTGAAAGCTCGGCGTCTTCCAGCACCAAATCTTCGAGCAGAAGATTTAATAAGTCACCCTCGTCAAGATATATTACATTCGCGCTCGAGTCAGATTCAACTTCCTTTGACGAATTAACACCTTGCTCGTTAAAGACATCATCTTCATCAAAAATGTAATCCTGCGACTCGTAGTAGCTTCCACGAAAATGTTCCACATCGTTCGACTCAACAGCCTCGTCTCCAAGCTTTTCGTCCACAATTTCATAATATTGCGGCATTAAGGGTACCATATCGAACAGACTCGGTTGTTTGTCGGTTACAGATTGCAATTGCGTTGCCACACCCATGCTTTCGGGGTTTACCCTTGCTTCGGTTCCTTTTCTTTCGTCAACCAACGGCAAATGAAGTTGTTGCTCATCTTCATCATTGTCAATAAAAAGAACCATAGCGTCGTCTTCTGTGGCTGCTGCTGCATTAACTTGTGGTATCCAATCGACTTGCAAAACAAGAGGTGCGGGATTCTTCATTTCACTTAACTCAGTCATGGTGGACTTCTTGAGTGTGTTGCTTGTTGCGCTGTCTGTGGTAACAGAAGCAGCAGCAAATTGTTTGAGATCACCAGCGTCATGTTGTAACACTTGATGCGACGGGGTGCCGTCATGCACTTCTTGCGTAGTCCCGTACCTCATTGAGATGCCGATTGCAACAGCGATAAGAGCGACAGTAATGCTCATCATCCTGCGGCGGCGCTTGAGTCGACGCTTTCGTTCTTCGTCGTCGTTATTTCCAAAGCCAAGAGCAACAACTGCAGATGAGTTCATATGCTTCTTGATGTACTGAGTACTCATACATATTTGCTGGTCGGTTGCCAATAGTTCGTCATGTTCCGACGTCAAATTGCCGTTCCTGCTCCATCGAGAACTTCGACTTTGACCGCCACCTCGCTTGACCACTTGTTCAAAATCTTCCAGCTGACATTCCTTAGCTTCTTGACGGTAGACCCAGTCGGCCTTGGCCGTGCTTGCGGTCATACAAACCGGCACGTCGGGATCAAACATGTGAATGACGTTACATTCGGCCAGCATGTTCTCCATTTGCTGCTTGCCATAGTATCGCGTAGCCAAGCGTAAAATCTTGCGAGGCGGAACCCGACGCATAATGTCTAACGCATCGTCAATCAATTCTTGAAAGGAGACTGTCGCCGGCGGCTCCATGAGAGAACTCAAATTGCTCGAAACACAGCTCGCTGCGACATCCTCGCGCGGGTAGCTGCTATTGTATCGCTGAATCTTGTGGTAGTCGTGATCCAGTCGCTCCACCAGCAGAATCTCTGCCTCTTCCGCCGTTCCACTCTCCATGGTTGAAACTGTTCCATCCTCGTCATTCTGCTCATCATCACTAACATAGCCATCACCTGGTCGGTATTTCCAACCAACAATGCTACTATTCTTGGGAAGTCCCCGAAGCGTCTGATGCAGCAGCGAAAAGTCGCATTCGCAATCCAAAATTTCCGCTCGATTTGACGAATGAATCACCATGGCCACGCTCACATAGACTGGAAGTAGCGAATGTCCAACCAAAAAGGCGTCAAAGAGTCGCTTGACCACCTGCGTGTCTCGAACCTCGTGGGCAAACCAGGTCACAACCCACGACAAGGCGAAAAAGGGCTCCATGCCCGCCTCGTACAAGTGCTCGTGCACCTGCGGGTCCAATAGCGCAATCAATGGGAAAATGGTGCATCGCAGCACAGTTTGAAGGGCGGCAAAGTTGGTTTGGAGACAGTCGCGCAAGTGAAACTGACTGACTTGCAGCAACACAGCCGATGCGAGATTCGCATCTGGCGGTGGAGCCATGCTACTGAAGAGGGGCGAGGCAGGCGGCAGGCCAACTCCACTCACGCCTCCCAGTGCGCTGAGAAAAATGCAAGCGACATCATGGTAGCCTTGATAGTATCGGAGAGGCTGCGTCTTGAGCAATCTTGAAGATGTATTGGTCGCGTAGTAAGTCTTGGTCAAAGTCGCGTTGATGAGCAAGGCCAATCGTTGCTGCTTGCGGCGAATCAATCGAGCCACCTTGCGGTTGCGCTTGTGCTCCATTTGAATGCGCTGAAGACGCTGCGTACCCGTCAGCAAATGCCAGGTGCATCTCAAAACATCCAATGAAATTTGATCGGCATCCAGACAGATACTCTGCGGAAGGAGTGGCTGGTTGTGATCCTCGTGCGGAGCATCGCTGCCAGTACTTGCGGTTGAATGGTCCGATGCGACTGAATTATTGTCGCTGTCACATTCTGGTTTAACAGGATTGGCATCAAATGACAGCGACTCCAAAGCTAAGGAGGCTCTTGCGGATGATGTATTAGTATTTGACTTTAAAGGAGGCCGAGGTGGAAGGCCTGCTAGGGCTGTTGCTGTGGTATTGTTGGTAACGACTGTTATCGATGATGCACTTTCGCGACGAATGGGAGGCTCCGCCGCTGTCACTTGCTCAAAGAAGCATACATCATGAAGTCCGACGAGCTTGGGCCAGGCGCGTTTGCGAAGAGAGTCTATGCGAAAAACAGAAAATGAGGAACTGCATGGAAGAAGTACACAAGACACACTTTCGCAAACATACCATGTACCAAACCACCCTCCGACAGCGCTAGCTCGCGAAGCCGCCAAAGATCCACCACCTCCTCGTTAAGAACGGCTTCAATTTCCAGTGCCTTGTCTTCCAAAAAGTCCTCCATGGTTGCTTTTGCTTTTAACTTGCTTGCCCCTGGATGAATCGAATTGTGTCAGCTGCAACAGAAGGCCCGCGCGATGATTCATGGCGCGCTGCCTCCGAAGCTGCGAGAAAAGTAGCCTTACTTTGCTGCAGAGCCATTGGATCGCGCGCGTTTCGTGAGAAAGGCGATCATGGTGCGACATTTAAAAGAAACAGCTGCAACCGACCGCGCCACCATGACCAAATTCCTCGAGGTGCCGGTCTCTCGTCCATCATCATACAAGCAACTACCATATACGGCATGTCCCACTCACTCGTCCCCATTCGCGTTGACGCTTGGTCCGCTGACAAGTCGACTCGAATCGTTGATACCTTTTTGCTAGATCCCGTGTGCTGGCCCATTCGCTCGAGTGAACCATCCGTGATGGTTGAAGAAAATACGCAATATTTAGCCGATACGATACTATTGGATGCCGATGTCATGGGAATGGGGCGAGCGGCGGCGAGTACTGGAGGTGACAGTGGTAGCAAATTTACGGGGCGATTGCAGCTATGGAACTTTTCGCTGCAGCAGCGACTCTGTGATCAGGTAATATTCTTAACTGTAACTGCGCTATGCGTGTTGCTTTTCTTGAGCCATGCGTCGCTTTGTAAGAACGTGACTAAGAAATACCAAGAAGTGTACGAGACTCATATATCTTTCATATTAACAGATTCGTGGACAACTATGGAGAGTTCTTATGAGTACCTCTGGGCCAAGACGCGAGTGGCAACAGCCGAAGCAACAACTTTCACTCGAGTCGAAACGGCACAGCGTACAGCAGCAGCAAACGAACGGACAGGGAGACTCAGTGATTGGAAAAAGAACAAGCGAGGCTGCTGCAAGTGAGGATGATGGTCGTCCCTTAAAGCGAATGAAGCTAGAAAATGACGAAGCTCTGAATACTGAGAAGGCAGCCGCGTCGAACGATGCAATTACCTCGGATGTCAATACAATAGCCACAAAAACTGATTCAACGTCGCAAGCTGAAACGGCTCCATTTTCTATGACTGAAACTGAGGAGGTAACAAGCGCCGGCAACCCTGGATCAAATGCTTTACATTTTCAACCGTCGGCATCCACAGCTCCACCCCACCAAGGTTCGACCCAACCGAGACCTTTAACAGTCGCCTCGCATCAGCAGTCTGCAGCGCGTGATCCCATTTACGGATCAAAAATGCCATTGGGCAATCTCATCCCCATTCGCATCCGGTTGACGGCTTTTGGTATTCGCATTCATGACGACTTTTATGTTGACCCGGTCCTTGACACGTCGCCTTTGGTGATTGCACAATCTATTGCCAAGGATTTAAACTTGAGTGACGATTTGCTTATAGCGTTAGCCGTCGACATTTGCGAGCAAATACATGGCATGCAAATGAACCAGGAACCGATACTGCCCGCGTACGACATGGAGCAAGGAGCTAAATCATCAACGGAGGGCAAAAATGTAACGGCTGCCTACAGGCTGGATCAAAAGGTCCACATTGCTAACGTTGCGCACTTGGTGCATGACTACCGTGCATAAGACTTGTTCATCGTAAAGTGACGATCGCAACATACGGAGACCCTGAATGAACTTCGACTGCGTGATGTCAGCACAACACTTGCTACAAACGGAGCACGCTTCCGATGTCTAATGCGACTACCGGTAGACTCCAGCTTATATGCAGAGATATGATTAAAAATGTGTATGTATGTCGTTATTAATGCTCCTTTACGGGCTGCACTGCCTTCAACTTTTGAAACACCAACGCGTGATCCTACAGCAGTAGGTACACTAGCCCGAGCATGGCACTGACCGCACCCAGGCCCATTGTCAAAGCGGATGCCGCACTGCACTCTCCCTTCCATGGCTGATGTCCAGCTTCACAGCATCCCGGCAGATACACTGTCTTCGGTTCATAACCATTGCCCTTGCACGCTTCACAGATGGGATCCTTTTCTGGATCGCAGTAACTTGCGCAGTTTGGAAACTTTAGCACATCACAAAAATTCTTTGGCGGCCAGTCTGGCTTGTTGCAGTCACCCATATTTTCCGGACAAGTGTGCAGCACGCAGTCAAACTCTCCCACAGGTAGCACCTTCTTTCCCGACGGATCCAAAAACGCTCCACTCGCCGGGACATTCTGCGCCAAAATGCGTTCCACATTCTCCGGCGGATCCATGTCGCGATCGGACGACGAGTAGTGATCCCCTGCATCCGTGCCAGCGTCCCATGGATATGTGCGCAGCGTGAATCGATCCCAGTAGGTGCGATCGTATTCGTCGACCGTGTCAAACAGGTAGAAACCAGTGAACCAGTCGGGAGATGGGTCCATTCCGGCAATGGCGTTAATGTACGGATAGTCAAAGTTGACTTCAACGGGTGGGATGAAGACGTAGTTTTCGTCCCAATGGTCCTGATCAATGAAGAATGACTCGCCTTCAACAATCGTCTTGACAAGTTCACCGGCGGCTGTGACTTCATCTTGGAACTTGTCAGTGAATCTGTTCTCTGCAATGGTTTCAATACCAAGCGTTGTTGCTCTATTCTTCAGCCAAGGTCGGAACTGTTATTGAAAGATTAAAAAAAAGCACGACGATTAGTTGACGTTTGCTCAATACACTTTTCGCCACGAGCTTGAACGATCACACGCACCTCCTTCACACCCGAGTACATTGTTATCGGACCCCACCGCGCGTTCGGCGGATACTCTTTGGGATGATGCATCTTGGTCCACATGTTGCGAAAGATGCAGTAGTACTTTGTGGTGTTGACGGATTGCCACCAAACGGAGCTGTCCGTGCTGTACAAAAAGTCATAGATTTCCTCCGGAATGATCAAGTCATTTTCCACGACAATGTCGGCTCGAGTTCTTGCTGCTAGAGTGCAGAGGAGCACCAGCAGGATATTATTGGCCATTATCATCACACCTGCTTGTGGTTGACAGTGAATGGTTTGATGAAGTAGACAAGGAAAGGCATAGACAAGCTTGGTCGTGATCTACAACGGCACTGCACCATGGGTCACAAGTCACAACCGCGGGTCATCGATCTTGCATCTCGCAGCGCAGAATGCTTGCAGATGACGCATCGGTACTTGATGTTTGTACCGGAGAGACAGCTGAATTGATGACGTGGGAAGAGGAAACCCCTTTGTCACTGTGTTCCAAAATGTACTTGGCCTCCCGCGTCAGCCGCGCCGAGTACGCACGCGATGGATGAATGAACTGCAAGCCACCAAAAGCGACGGATCGTTTGACCAGCCGACGCATCATCTCTTCTTCCGTGTTTCTACGCCTGACTCTTTCGGACGACAAAAGTTTGCTTGCGAAAGAAGGGGACAAGCTATACAGCAGTCTAGAAGGTACTACATTGCACTTGTAATTTCCCCCTGCCGCCTTGGACCACCATGTGTTTGAAACCCGATACCCACAAGGAGGCGCTTCAAGCTGCCGTCCCTCCAGCACAGAAAATCCCCGAAGCCATCACTCCCACTCATTCGCACGAACGCAACACGTCCTACGATATTTGGTTGTTTCTGGGAGTCGCTCTCTTTCAGAAATGGACTCCTGTTTGGCCCATCTATGCCATTTACGCCATGCGCTTCTTGTCGACGCATGTGCTTCTCTCCTTGCATTGGATGTTTGTCGACAAGGACAACTACACGCACAAGCTCACCAAGAAGCAGCTACTCCGTGAGCGAGGCGACTATTTGACGGCCTACTACTTGCACATGTACGTGCAGATTGCACTGCAGCTTGTCTTTCCAAGCATGTTTTTCAACGACAGCTCCATCATTCCAAGGTGCATGATGGAAGCCTTTGCCATGCACGTCTTGTTCGTCGAGCCAGTCTACTACATGGTCCATCGCTGGTTGCATGTTCCTTCGCAAATGAAGTCCATGCATGGCTTTCACCACTTGAGTATACAAACGCTGCCAACGACAAGCATGGTACAAAACTTTCACGAGCACATTGTCTACGTGGCAACCTTTGGACCGGCCTTTTTCGTGCCCTTTCTCGTCATGGGGCGTCAGCATTGGGTCGCCATTGGAGCCTACTTGGTCTTTTTCGACATTGTCAACCAGTTTGGACACATGAACATTATCATTCGCAACAAGCTATGGACGAGCAAGTACTCGCCAATCAAGTATTTGCTGTACACGCCCGAGTTTCATCTTGGACATCATGCCTACTTTAACGCCAATTATGCTCTCTTCATGCCCATTTGGGACTACTTGGGTGGAACGGCACGCGAGTATCGCAAAAAGGATCCAGCAATGTTACCGAAGAGTCAGCAGGACTTTTGCTTCATCGGACACAATGGTGGTCTCAGTCATTTGCTGACTATACCAGAGCTTTGCATCTACAAAATCTACGACGACTACAAAGTCTACCTACCGCTTCGCCTTGAAATACTCTTGGTGCACGCCGTCTGTCTGGTGACTCGCCTCTTTCGCAATTTCTACTACTGCTCGCGCTTTTGCGTCGCCAATGAGCGCATAGCCCGCATCATTGTCCTGCTGCGGACGCCGTATGACTACATTACGCCGAGTCGCTATGCCGGCATTAACGAAGAGATTGTAAAAGGCATGCGTGAGCAGCACCAAAACTATGGAACACGCTACTTTGGTCTTGGTAATCTGAATAAGATGAAGCAACTGAACGACGGTGGCATTGATATTGTCAACATGGTCAAGAACGACCCCTATCTTTGCGACAAGAAAATCCGCGTTTGGACGGGAGATACCATGACGGTGGCGTCCGTGTACCATCAGATTGCCGATATTCCAAACCTCACCGAGTTCTATTACATTGGTGCAGGCGGTAAAGTGGGAACTGCCGTGTGCGAGCTGCTCGTCAAGAATTATCCGCATCTAAAGATCAAAATATTCTCACGGACACCGCAACTTAAACACCCCAACATTAGCTACTCGACTGATCTCAGCGAAATGAAAGACTTTAAGGTTGTCCTTGTCGGCAAGATTTTGTCTGGCAAAATGTACGCCAAGGCATTGCTTCCTCACCGAGAGGTCAAGACACGCTTCATTCTAGATTACACCGTACCGGCGCTACCCATTGACTGTCTTAACAAGCGGCCTGAAAACATCCAGCACATTCGCGTGGGCTTGCTGCAATGTACGAGTGGCAATTTTCTTCGTGGCCATTATGATTTTTGCATGAGCCACGACGAGAACCACATAGTGCCATGTCACTTTGGCTGCCTTATCAACACGGTTGAGGGTCGAGAGACAGACGAGGTTGGAGACATTGATCAAAGCCAAGTCCAGCGCATGTGGAAGCTAACGCTTGCGCGGGGTTTTGAAAATATCAAGATCGACTACAGCTACGATTGAACGAGTTGCTCACCGCTACTAGTGCAACGAAAATGAAGGGGGCCCAGACGAATTCGCCGCCCCGAACAGAGATCTTAAATATCTCTGACCTAAAACTGTGTACCCTTACATATAATATAGCTTAAGTCAGCATCAACTTCCTCTCATTCCCTGCCCATATTATTGCCTCGCTTGATCGACGTCGGATAGGCGTACTTGTAGTATTAATACTTATACCGTGGCATCTTGAACCTGTTCTGTTCGCACGCAACTGTACTATGCCCTTTCTGTCCCCAAGTTTCATCTCTCGTCAACAACGCCGCTTGTCTCATGCGGCAGAGCGAGATAATGTGTTGCCGGGATGAACGTCGGACCAGCGCCACATGCTGTATTAAAAGTAGGAGGCGAGTACGAACATAATAGCAATGACCAGGTCTGTGATCGCCCACCGGCCATCGCGTTACCGTCCCATACTTCGTGATGACAATGCTTATGATATTTTATAGAAAAGCATGATTAATTGTCTGCTCAAATAACAAACATTATTTATGATAAAAGTATGAATGTCGACGCTGCTTTCCATCGACCACTTGTTGTTGGGTCGCGGTACATATATCGGAATAGAATGGTAAGTGATCGATGCGATCACCTTTGCGTTATGAAATCCGTCGCTGTTGCTCCCGCTGCTGGTAGGGTTGTTGATGGGTCATCAAGTCGCATGTGTTTTCGATTGCAGGCACGTTCACACTCGTGCAAATCTTGCTTTCGCAGCAATGCTTGCGTGCACTCCAGTAGACATCCAACCGCGGATACAATTCTTGGACCAAAAGTTTCTGTGCACATGTGCAAACCATCAAAAAAGATATTGTTGATAGGACATATGTCCGTGTCGTTAAAATTTGTTGTGCTCTGAATTGGGTGCTCGAGGCAGTTGGTGGCGATTGGTCGCGGCCACGGCAGTGGATCGTTTGGAATAAGGTCCGCGACAAAGTCAGACCGAGTTGTATCGTAACCAAGGTTGCGAGCGTTCATCATACCAACCTGTGTTATTAGCGTCCCTAACTCGAGTAGTGTGACGCTAATGGGCATGGCCAATTCTGCATCGATCGTGCGATTTAATTGCCAATCGCTTACGAATGACCGTATCCGACGATTTGCCGCCATCATATCGGTTGTATCCTCATATTCTTTGACGAGCGGAAGATCCATGAATACAATCGTCTTGACGCCGAAGACCAAGTAAGCTAGCTCGACTGTCTCTTGGAGTGACTCGCGGGTAATTTCGTTAGGTTGAATCCATATCTGGGGGACGCGAAATATCATGACATCGAACGATCCCAGTGGTGGCAAGCGCATAGAACTGTCTGTTGGAGTATTTTCGGTTGTGACATTTGCGCTATTGACGACACTGCTTAGCCATGAAAAGTTTTTCATGCGTTCCGCCATTTCTAGTCGCCAGCCGCCACCTGCCGCCGGTGGAAGTTTGGCAGTGAGACCGAATTGCTGGAGCATGCCAGTAATGCGCCAGCCTGCAATGGTTCCACCGCCTCGAGCTGGCGAGAGAGTGTTGACATCGCGTAAGCACCCTGGCCCGGTGCATCCCAGAATGGCGCGATCATTGGCGGTCAACAACGATTGTGAAGTTGTTAGATCGGTATCATTAATGGATCCAAAGGCGACACTCTGAAAGAGCACGGAGAGCTGAATTCCTAGCGAGTCGCCCATAACAATTATGTTCATGTTCGTCGCCAGGCGAGGAGTATATGCAGACTTTAGAGCTTCCTGCAAGTCTGAAGGGAATGGAAGTCGTTGCTCGTCGCCACATCTATACTCCTCCAATGGATTAGCTTGATAGTACAGCTGTTCCGGTGGATTCGGAGTCAGTTCTACATGAAAGTACTTGCTCGCGTGCTGTGCTTGTTCCTCATTATCGTCGACAGCTAAAGTCCTTGGCTTGGAGGAGAGATCGTTTTCAGCTTGGAAATCCGGGAATGACGTAAACGACAGCAAATGGGTTGTCGATAGAGCCAGCACCGCAAGAGCAAAGCTCCGGATAGAGATCACCCACAACATTTTCTTGTCGTGGATAACTGTATCGTCGAATGCTACAAAGTGTGACTTGACTTGAGAAACAATGCATGGGAGGAGAACTGGTTCATTTGATCACTGACGAGGTCAAGTCTCGCAAGTGAAATTTACATGTAATTACTTTTCATGAGGACATACGATAAGGCACGACCAGAGGGTTAATTATCGCTTTCCCAAAGAACAGCTCGATTCGTCAGATAGGGTGTCAAAAGAACAGCTCGGAGTCGATCATGGCGCAGTTGCGCTTCACCATTGTGATATGTGAGTCGTACCGGTATTGACAGCATGTCGCTGCGGGACGAAAAGACGAATCAATGCGCATTGCATGCATATATCGTTCCTTGGCTGCTCGACTTGTCTCTGTTGCGGGGGAACGACAATGATCCCCAGACGATTATTTTCGGGGAGAGAAGTGACGACAAGGTCAATTTGTCATTGGTCCAAAGCGCTTTGCGCGTCGCAATCGCGACAATGGTCCACCATCACTGCACTCGACAAGCATGCGCACATGATGCAGTCAGCGCGAGCAAAAGCAAATTTTTTACGTCGGTGTATTGTGACAGAGATGGACAAGAAAGTGGCTGAGGGAATGCTGCGTGAAGATTTTGCGCAGAAGGCTGTTGCCAGGAGACTGCAACGCCTGCAAAAAGCTTTGGAGGATTACGACAACCAACATTTCATTCAATTATTGGAGGAACGAGCAGAAAGCGAGCACCACAGATTGCGGTCGACGGAGCAATCGAAGTCGAAACACGAAGTAAAATCTGTGAATGCACGAGACAAAGAATCAAAGTCGTTGTGCAGTTTAAATGTGCACGACGCCTCTTTGTCATCATGCACCACCCCACGACCGACGATTCCACGCGGATTGTATATTTACGGACCAGTTGGAACAGGCAAGTCCATGCTCATGAATTTGTTCTTCGCCAGTGCGACTAGTGTTACCAAGAAGCGGCGCTATCATTTTCACGAGTTCATGTGCATGGTGCACCAGCGCATCCATTCGTTGAAGCACGATTCGTTACGAAAGGACGAGCGCAACTTTACCATTGACACTGCCATTCAAAACAATCCAGTATACCAAGTTGGCATTCAAATGTCGCGTGAAATATCCTTATTGTGTCTTGATGAGTTCCAAGTCACGGATATTGCAGACGCCTTGATGTTACGAATGCTCTTTTCCGTCCTTTGGGCCAGAGGAACCGTAGTAGTAGCCACCTCGAATCGGCCTCCACGCGATTTGTATCAAGGCGGTATAAATTTTGGATACTTTGAGCCTTTCATTGGGCTTTTGGAGAAGCATTGCATTGTTTGTTCAATGGAAAGTGACGTTGATTACCGACGACTTGGTTTGAAAGGTGACGAAAGTTCGTTTATCTACCTGTCGCAAAATGAAATACACCATAAGCAGGAACAAGTAAATCATGCCATAAACGACATGGTGACAATCTGTCGAGCCGACGCAAACGTTGTGTACGATATGGAGTTTCCACTAGGGCACAATCGGTGCCTCATCGTTCCGGACGCCGACGACAGAGGCAAGGTCGCTCGGTTCGATTTCAAGACGCTCTGCCAGACTGAACTTGGTGCGGCCGACTTTCGGAAACTTGCGCAGGCTTTTGATGTGGTTGTGATTGAGCAGATTCCAGTACTGACGCTTGCTAATCATGATGCAGCAAGACGATTTATTACACTCATTGACGAGATGTATGAGCATCAGACTGGGCTAATTTGCTCGGCAGCTGCGCCGACACCCGATTCTTTGTTTGTCTACTCTTTTTCCGACACGTCCAGCGCAGAGAATGGTAGTGACGATGAAGTCAGTACGCCCGAAGGATGGATTGATCAAGCCACTCGCGGCGGACAAGCGGTCGGTGCACTGGCAAGCGTACGAGAGTTAGGCTTTGCGTTTCAACGAGCAGCTAGTCGAATGCAAGAAATGACATCGCAAGCATGGTGGACAAATACAGTCAGATATACCAATTAGTACAGAAGTATATTCGACCAACACATATGTACAATTACGATTAGCTACATTTTACATCAACTGTCGAATCATTGCTTCTCAGACTCATTATTTAAATTCCGCACCCAGGAAAATTTTGCGGCGGACTTGAATGCTTGTTTGTTCACTCTTTCTTTCTATGCATACCGATAGGGTCTGTACTGATCAACTACTCTTTCTATGCTCGTCCCTGTCCTTGCTAATTGGGAATTTCTTTGAATTGTGCGCTAGTAGCAATATAGATTTATTTGTCGACGTGACTATGCCAAAGCGCTCGCGGATCAATATTCTACTAGTGCGACAAGTAGAGAGCATGAGGCTCCTCCACGTGCCATTCACTCCATTCATACTTGAATTTAGACGGCAATTTGCCTCGTATAACTTGTCCGCAATGTTGTGAATGAGTCTCGCGAGGCCGATCGCCAAAAGAGATCGCACCGGTACTCCAGGGGTGCGTATTTCCACGAACGTTTCACCATGGAAACGACGTACATATTATGACGGCATCCACGCTAGTCATACAGCTGAATCTGTCTCGCGGTGAAAGCACAGCTCACTCTATCCGGCTATAGTTGAATCTGATCACTTTCGAGTCGCTCAGCTGCAATTGTATTCCACTTATCAACCTCTTCGCACATCAAGCAACAAGCAATCGATCATTGCTTCATCGCGGTTTTGCCAATTAAGCAACAAAAGTCATCAAACATGTCAACCAACAAAAAGAGTAAGACTAGCATGGGCGAAATTCAACGTCAAAAGAGTCCAGCCGAGTTTTTCGCCGAGAATCAAGCCATTGCCGGTTTTGACAATTTCGGCAAGGCCCTCTACACGTCCGTGCGCGAGCTGGTGGAGAATGGGTTGGACGCGTGCGAATCCATTGGCGAGCTTCCAAACATTTCCTTGCATATCACAGAATATACGCAGCAGGAATTTAACAAAATTGCCGGAATTGGAGATTCGCCGCGAAAGAATCAGCGAGATACGGAACTTTTTGAGACCAAGGCATCGAAGAGTCGCAGCAAAAAGAGTCTCGATGCAGCAGATGAACTTGAGTTTCAGGCAGACGGAGTCGGCAAAGAAGATGATGAAAAGGCGAAAAAGAAGCCGCGGCGAGGAGCAGATGCCTACTTCCAGTTGACGGTCCGCGACTCTGGCTGCGGCATGGCCCACGACGCCATTCCCAATCTCTTTGGTCGCGTCCTTTCAGGCAGCAAGTACGGCGTGCGGCAAACCCGAGGCAAGTTTGGTTTGGGCGCAAAAATGGCCTTGATTTGGGCCCGGAAGAGTTCAGGGCAACCAATTCGCATAAGGACGGCGCACCGGCCGAATGGAGGCAAGCCATCATCGTATGTGAGTTCATGCGTGCTTGACATTGACATTTACAAAAATGAACCCAAAATTATTGAACATAGCAAAAAGACAAATACACAAAGTTGGACTGGAACGGAAGTGTCGATTCTCATTGCTGGAAACTGGACCACGTACAAGTCACGAATAGTTCAATATTTTCAACAGCTTGCCATTATTACTCCGTACGCAAATTTGACCATGGTTTATGACAATCACTCGGACCCCAAGCGCTCGATGAGGCTTCAATATGATCGCAGATCCGAACAAATGCCTGAACCGGCCAAGGAAGTCAAGCATCATCCAAGCTCGGTAAACAATCTGGTTGTGCAGCAATTAGTTCGCTTTACCAAAACCAAGACGCTAATCAAGTTCTTGACCACGGAACTATCCTGTGTTAGTCCATCCATAGCGAAGCGCTTGATTGATGAACTGGGAAAAGACTATGATCAAGACATGCATCCGAACGAGTTGACTGATAAGCAGGTGACAAGGCTGGTGCAGTTGCTACGACAAGTCCAGCTCTTTAGACCACCGGATGGATCCTGCCTCAGTCCACTGGGCGAGTACAATTTGAGTTTAGGCATTCAAAAGGTGCTTGAACCGGATCTGATTGCGACGGCGCGCGACAAGGTGAGTGTGACAGATTGTGTGGCTGATGAAGCAACTGTCTGTGGCTAAATTTATTCGCTAACACACTATCGTGCATGCACTGCAAATCTTAGCCCTCCGCATTTGAAGGGCATCCATTCATCATCGAAGCAGCTGTTAGCTTGGGCGGAAAGGATGCCAAGGAAGGCATTTCCGTTGTTCGTTTTGCAAATCGCATTCCACTTTTGTTTGAGGGCGGCGCTGACGTTTCGTCGCGGGTTGCCACGTCCAAAATCCGATGGGCGAACTACAAAGTTGATCACAAGAGGGACAAGATTGGAGTTTTCGTGAGCATTGTGTCAACCAAGATTCCTTTTAAAGGAACGTCCAAAGAATACATTGGCGATGATGCCACAGAAATACAGCTGTCCGTCAAGCGCGCAATTCAGTCATGTTGCCAGCAGCTGCGCGTGCGGCTAGCAAAGCGGAATGCTTTAAAGGATGCCAAGGAGAGGAAGAATCGTTTGACAAAGTACGTTCCGGATATTGGGCGCTCACTGTTTGGTATTCTGGATCAGATGAAGACGCGACATGCGGAAACAAATCTTCTACCTCCATCACCAACGAAACGATTACGGGTTGATCCAACGGCCGCAGCGCACATGATTCGCTCTTTACAAAAGGGTGATGTGACGGAAGCGGTCATTAAAGCGAGACTGGAAGCTGCCATTGACAATCACATTGAAACGGAGGAGACTGTGGCAGCTGCGGCGGCAAATGGAAACATCGACAAGCACCTAGAAGGCGTTCCAATCTTCATTGTGCCACTTTACAATCTAGATGACTCCAAAAATGATATCGTCGGCTCGCTGTTCACCTTTCGCCCGCTGTGTCCCATTCGCGTTGTTGCAATGAATACGGCGAGTAATTGATTTTGGAGAGAACGCCATGAATGTTCGTGTCACCAGACGAATTCTCTGCGTGTGTCGTATAACACTTAATCTACAGCGCTCGCATTCATCACTAGTATGTGGTAATGATATGGACGTGCCTTGAAAGAAAGTGATTTGTAAGACCGTCTCGCGATTATCTTTTTTTAAGGTGGCTACTTGTACTTAAGCGTAAGCATCAGCAACGTGCCTACGCAATGGTAATGTAAGCCAGAGGATTCCAAGCTACTTTCAGATATGGTAAAAATGACTCAGTTTTGCTGCTACATTTCTGCAAATTAATTGCATGGTGCGATACATCGACACGCTGTCTGCTGTCTGGGTCGGTCATCATGCATTTCTCCCCAAAGTCTGGCAAGCCCCTGCAGCAGCCCATCTTTCGCCAAAGCATCGACCGAAACGTGGCTTTCATCATCGTAATTACTTTCTCTTCGTTTGCTGCTCTGTTTGACAGGTGCTTTTCCGTTCGACGTCACTTCGTTTCTGGCTGCAGAAGTATCATGACAACTGGCACCATCTGATGAAACGTGTTGTTCATCGCCCGAGCAGCAGCTCGTCGGACTCATCAGCATTGAACAGCCATGGTCTTCAGCGTACTCTTGCTGACATTGTTCCGATACTTCATTGTCGTCGCTTGCATCATTGGCTAATTGTGCAGCAGCATCCTTTGGCGACTGCCTTGTGCCTGCTGCAGCAATTGCAGCCAAATGTTGCTGCTCCCGATGCTGCTTCCAAAAGCGATAGCCGACAATTCCAACCGGTACAAGAAACATGATTAACTAGTCAAGCTGAGTAATAGTGTTACCAGATTGTAGAGTAAAGTCTCTTGGCATGATGAGTCTCGACATCATGTTTGTGTTAGATCGCGTGGATTTTGTGTCGGAGGGAGCGTTGAAACGTCAACGAGCGTGCCGGGCCTAGCCCCCGGGGGTGACCCCTTCAGCAGACGAATGAACGACGCGACGAATTGCACCACACAAATCACCATGGCAATCCACTGTTCGAACATTCCAGATCAGCCTTCGCAATCAATTCTGAAAGAAATCAAATTACATAACAACGCAAAAGTTTGTCAGCTCTTGAACATTCCGCTCTACCAGTATCATGTCGAGCAGCCGCACCTTTCTCCGTGTCCGTCGCCAGCGATCCGCCGCTTCGGCCGACGCCATTTACCTACAAAACATTCAGACGAATGGAGGAATTGAATTGAACAAAATTGGAAACAATAGAGTTGCCGTTTGGAGAAAAATCGATGAAGCGGAGCACGAGCGCGAGAATTCGCGCAAACGAAACTACCGCGTGCTCGATGCCGTGCTGGAAGATGACTATGTTTCTGCCGTCGCGACAGACAATGACATACTTCTTGACAGCATGAATTATTCCGCCAGGAAGCGACGAAAACTGACTCTGCTGCCATGCATGACGATTAGCAACTTTGTGACGCGCAAGTCCCAGTCGCCGCGCAAGCAACTTGCGATTCGCATTCTTCACCCGACGGAACGACTGGTGGACGACTCACTGCAGCAAGTCTTTCAAGGCGTCACGTCTGCATTGGAACACTATCGACTAATTACACAAGATTCCAGACTGGCAAACGAAGCAACGAAATGGCTCGCTTGGCGAAACAGTAGCGGCAGTTTGCTGCATGCGTGTGCGCTTTGGAACGAACATGACATTTTGCACGACGTGCTGCGCACGCTACTGCGGGACTCGAATACGCAATCAGCAGCAGCAGCAAATACTTGTCATGCCGCGTATGCTAGTATGATATTGGACAGTCTCGATGCCGATGGCCGCTCGCCGTATCAACTGGCGCAACTCTCTGGCCATGCGCAAGTTTGCGAACTGCTGGAGGCTTACGGAGCCGGCGACTATTTGGTCGACTTGTATGCGCTAGACGACGAGGAAATGGTGGACGCAAATAAGCACTTTTTGGAACATGACGCAAGTGCGAACGAATTTAGTGCAGCAACAGATGTCCCGTACATTTCCTGCGATTTACATGGCGGCGTTGGCTACTGGGACGATCACGGTCAATTAATCTTGGAGCATGCTCCACCTAAAACGGCGAGCAGCGAATCGCTTCACGATGAAGAAAGCGTCGACTCGAACCACGAAGATTGGGAGGGAAATGACTATCCGGACTACGAATTCGACAATGATTATGATCATGGAGAAAACAGCGAAGGCGCTGACAATGAGTACTTGACGGACATTGTTCAAAACGACGAAGACACTCAACAATTTGGCTCTTATGCGGCAGTCATGGATCCGTCGGGGGACTTTGACGCGGCATATGGAATTTATGGGCAGGGTGATACGGAGGAATATGACAATGAAGTGTAACATTTGACCTTGCAACCTACACTTGATCTCTCTTCAGATGCATCAAATTCATAACTTTTTGCTTGCTTTCGAGCTTCCATATCAATATTACATTCGCCAGCCTAATAAATAAGATTTGTACTGTAGTTATTTGGTTTGAAATTATTTGTTACAGTAATTGATTTTGTTCATCGAAAATCACAGTCAAGACAGTGAAAGCTAGACATAACTGCTGCGACATCACCAGCAGGAACGCATGATAGTCACCATGACGAAAAGGGCCAGAGGCGTGACGGCTTGTCTGAATCAGTACCAAACTCTTCGGACCTTGGTTAACGTAATCATTCATGACTTGTGAATTTAAAAGTTGTTTGTTGACTTTGAGTCCTTGACTCGCTCTAGCCCCCACGTACAACCGCTCATTTGGTACATCAAAGATACACGACGCAGCAACTAACAGTAACAATCTCCACTTAAATCATGCAAGCCGCTCTGTACCATGAGTTCAACGGCCCCATTGGCATAGAAACAGTCGACATACCTTCCGTACCAGTGGACGGCGTCTTGCTGCAGGTCAGGGCAACGGGCGTTTGCCGGAGCGACTGGCACGGATGGAAGGGACACGATGCCGACGTTCGTAAGCATGGCTTACCCTTTTGTCCCGGACATGAAGTGAGCGGCATTGTTGCCAAAGTTGGAAGAGACTGTAGAAAATTTAAAGTAGGCGATCGCGTTGCAGTGCCATTCATTTTGAGCTGCGGATCCTGCGAATATTGCGACGAACATCGACCGACGGTATGCATTCACCAGGAGCAACCAGGATTCACGCGCCACGGAAGCTTCGCCGAGTACTTGGCACTGCCGCGCGCCGATCGCAACTTGCGCCTACTGCCTTGGAACGTTTCCTTCGTGCAAGCTGCCGCGCTGGGATGTCGCTTCACGACGGCGCATCGCGCCGTCATGCAGCAGGGTAAATGCAACACCAATACGAGCAGCGTTTGCATCTTTGGTGGCGGTGGACTTGGGTTGAGTTGCGTCATGGTGGCGGCTGCCATGAATGTGACACAAATAATTGCCGTCGATGTAAGTCAAGCTGCACTCACCAAGTCCATGGAGCTGGGAGCGACGCATACCGTCTTGGCTGACGACGGAGTCATTGATGAAATCATGCGAATGACAAACCATCAAGGCGCACCATTGACCATTGACGCTGCCGGGTTTGCAAGCACCTGCGAAAGTGCCATTCTCTGCACCCGGCGAGGTGGTCGAATGGTGCAAGTCGGACTGCCAATTGGACATGCACCGCCACAAATTCCCATGGGTTTGGTCGTTGGTCGCGAAATAGAAATTGTCGGCTCTCACGGAGCGTCAGCCGACACGGTGGGTGAACTGCTACAGCTGGTGGCTTCTGGCAAGCTTGATCCGAGTCGCGTTGTCGAGCGTCAAGTTAGTTTGGAGGAAGGGATTCAAGTGCTGCAAAGCATGGACAAGGCGAGCCCACTCGGCATGACGATGATTACATCGTTTACTTGTGAAAGGAGCAACACTAGTCGACTATGAAATGCAGCTGGGCTGTGAGTTTGTGAGTTGATAATATTGGGCTTCGCATGGGCATACGCCGTGGCCACATGAATACAACCGAGGTCGCTGCATGGCCAAACCCATGCTTATCAAGCAGCAATTTCGATGACGTCTCTTAGCCATCATACTGATCCCGCTTGCTATCGGAGTGCGCGAGGAGATGAAATTTGCTGGAGCGGGCGCCAATGTTCCAGTGTCTGGTGCACTTGTTGGGTTGTTATGGTAACGTTCCAGGACTTATACTGTATTGAAAAGTCTACGACTTTGCGAATATAAACGCTCACTTGCTTCACTCGCATCTTGGTTTGCTAGCTTAATTAATAGTAAAGACAGTGCCATAAGTTCTATATGGAAGGCTTCGTAGCAGAGCTGATGTGTCATAAGCAACCTCCGTGCAGTAGTGGTTGGTGTTGGCAGCCGTAACCTGAAGGGAGCATCCACGATGATGCCTTTGTACTACGTTTCACCCTCGTCCAAAGATATCAGAGGCAGCATCGCATGATCTTAATACGTACGGCAACAGGCACGCTGTTTTGTTGTTTCTGCGACAACATGTCTCCAGTGTCACGAGGACAGACGTCATCAACTTGTCACTACCATGGCAAAGTACCTTTGCAATATCAGCAGTCAATCAGTAAACTATCCGAACCGAGCAAGGGTCTCCCTAGCGATTTCTATCTATCAGTTTTCTGGCAGCAGCCATTAGGGCAAAGGTGCGCGAGGTTTGCCTTGTTGTTCCTCCTCCTCTTGGTCGATACAGACCCATCCTCTAACAATAGCTGCTTGGTTCGGTTCGCCGGCAAAACAACGAGCGCGTCCGCTAGATGCTTCCATTCAGTCGTTGCCAAGCTTGGAAAGAACTCGAGGCCAGTGACTCGCTCCAAGTCAGTCCATTGGACCAAGTAATCCGACAGTTGATTGCTCGTATCGGCCTTGTCATTCACATTGTTTGGAACAACAAAACACGCATACTTGACAATGGTTTCTTCGTCATTCTCATTATGTATAACAACGACAATTTTGAAAAAGTGCGTTGGAACTGCCACCAAATTGGGCGGAGCTCCAATGGCTAAATACTGATACTCGAACAATTTTTCGTGCACCATTCGATGCGGCAACCAAATGGGCCCTGTGACAACATAGGTTGTTGTATTATCGTCATATGTCGATGACGATCGAGCGACCTGTCGCGTCCAAGACTCTAGCTGCGCCCAAATCTTGCGGTTGATCTCGTGGTGCTGGGGCGAAATGTTGGCAAGGTTGTACGTGTCGAGTCGTTCCTTGGCGTCACCAAAATCGGCAGCGGGCGCCAAGTGACCCCGATCATAGCCAGAGTTGTGGTAGGAGCTGTTTCTTGATCGAAAGTGTTCCGGCAAGGCTTGCTCCTCGTAAAAATGGTGGCGCTTGCGACCGCCTGACTTGTCGTCGTCATTAATTTGAAGTCGTTCCATGACATAGACTGGGTTGCGAGTACGAACGTCAAAGGCAATTTCCAAGTTTGGATTGGGTCGAAATATTCGAATAGGAGACACGGGCGATAGACGAGAAAGTGGTTCTTTATGATCCTTTAACTGATCTGGTATCGTTTTTGTACTTCCAAAGAGCCAAGAATTATCTGCTCGCGTCATGTCGCGTTCCTCCTCAGACGTAAAAATTGCGAGGCCTGAAGCTCCAATGACAGACAGCAAAACTTTCTCATGTTTTATCAATCTGCGAAACATGTCTTTTGATGCATCAGGGCTAATGCATTGTATGCCAATGCATGGAGCTGCCAGCTGCGAAATTTGTGATGGCGACGGTGAACTGATGCACCAACCACTGCGACATAGCATCACGTGTTCTGTTAGTTTTTGAAGCCATCGCAGATTACCGTATTGGGTCTGCAATTAAACAATTTTCGACTGTTAGTTTATGCGCACATGCGCTTTTCCAGCCCTTCACAGTAAGTACTGTATTCCTTACTTGGTCGTGGGCACACTCGTAGAAGTCTGTCGGCAAGCTCTCACTTCGGCTGCCGCCGGTTGTTTTATCTTTCAATGCAAAGTGGTATCGAGGACTGACAAAACTGACATACTGGTGATACTCGACAATACTGGCGCGTCCTTGCCGTTAGTTTCGTACAACATCGAACTCAACTCTTTAAGATGTTTTCACCACCAACACGCATACCTTTCAATAAAGGACGAGCATTATTGGTGCAATTAAGTCTCCAACAGCGCTAGCATTGTCTTTCCGACTGAGCATCGAAAGCATTCCTGTATGCATCTAAGAAATTAGCTAGCGCTGGAGCAATCAGGTCCATGTAGATGGTTGCATCGCTCGCTGGTTAGAACGACAGTTAGACTGTCGGAAATCGATTTCACATCAGCTCACGTTAATCGCAACATAATTGCAAGCGACATCATAGCCTCGTTCTGCCCGGGCGCAACAAGACCCCGGCATCGTTCAATAGAATTTGGGCTTCACCCTCTCCAACCTGACTCACAAAACCAGCTACCCAACTCTGTATTCCATCGTACGTCCCTCCAAGCACCTTGCCCGCCGTCTTGCGCCACACCTTTTCGCGCGACTTGCCCTTGACAGCTTTTCGAGCATCCGCTCGGAATGTATAGGACTCCCAACTGCCCAGATAGTGGTAGATACCAATGGGCATGGTGTCACATGCTATCCATGCCGATGGACAAGCGTTGGCGGGTCGGTGGGCATTCATGCCGCCGAATAAATCATCCACAGCCAAACGGGAAACATCGATCATGCTCTTGCCCAAGCCATTGTTTTGATCCGTGGGATACGCTCGGTAGCGCCATCGTAACGTGTCAAAGCGAGTGGCATTGATGAAAGCAGGAACATGGTGCTTCTTCAAGACTACGTCTTGCTCCGCCGGTGCACTTTCAACCGCACTGAACAACGCTCGACCGACCGTCACGCACGGTCCATTCTGAAAATAGTCGTACCAAGCAGCTGGATACAGAGACGTGTCGCGGAGTTCAGTGTTCGTGCTCGTCAGTTCCTTCAACGCCTTCCAAACACTCTCCGGCTCTTTCATCAAATACCTTTCACGCAGTAAGCCTGCATTCGCCCCGCTCAGAGTCAGAAACTCGTCAATGTCCACAAAGGACGTCCAGCTTTGCTTCAGCGCTTGCAGTTGCCGAATGCAGGCTCCGTAAAACTGCTGCTGTCTCAAGTTGTGCTTGAACAGACGCTGATCCTCCCTGTCGCTTTCTAACACAGTAAAGTTGCGATCAGCAAAGTCGTCATCCTTCCATTCTAGTATGGTCATGCGAGTTTTCCATTTTTGTAGTATTTGAGACGGCGAAGTTTGCGATCGTGGATCCGAAGTGACAATCAAAACGCGAAGCTTCAACGCAAAGTAATGGTAGGCAATCCACTCGGAGAGGCGATGATTGTCGTCCATGACCAATAAACAGGCGGAGAATGTTTCATCGTCGTCATTGGAAATCTCGTTTCCTTTCTCAGTAGTCTCTTTGATTGATATCTCAGCAGGCTTTTGCAGAAACGTTTCGACGAAATCGGTGAAGCGAACGTCGTTGTCGGTGATGGATGTGCCGAACAACAGTGACACGTATCGAAGCACCGGAATGATGGAAAGCAGAAATGTTATGGCGAGTATAAATCGCGTCGATGGCATGAGATTCGGTCCTTGTTACAGTATCATCATGGTAAATAGGCTGTGGAGTAGTTTGGTCATGGAAATAATGACATCGGATCGCGCGACGCATCAGCGTGACCGAATCCCTTATCCAGAACCACTGTGACGAATGGATTCATCGCCAAACCGTGACTGTGTCACACCATCACTTCGACCGTTGAGCACGAAAATCCAATGCGGCATCCGAGTCGTCCGTTATTCGAGGGTGGTCGATTACGGTTGCTTTTGCTTTCAAACTTCTTCTGCAACCAGCTGAAGCCTGTTCCGTCAACTCCATCGTGCTTGTATAGCAAGAGAAGAAAAAGCGGTTCTGAACGCGGCAGCTTGCTTTTGCAGTAGTATTACTGTTCGCCGACTCGCAAAAACTCGGACTTTTTGGCAGTTACTCCGACTCTTGTACAGCAATAGCCATACACTAAGCATTTTGAACTACAATATGAACCCATCTGGCATGCGCATAGAAGAAAAGAAGAGCGCCGACGCTTCCGTCTTGAGCTACAATAACGATGAACGATCACTCTCAAGCTACAAGTCGACGCAAAGCAGCCGATCGTCCGTCTTGCAACGAGCCCGAGAATATAATCGAAGAATCGACGAGCAAAACAAGCGACGCAGCAAGTCGTTGGAGCGGAGTGCAAGTACCTCAGAAGCGGATAGCTATGTGAGTGGAATGTCTGGAAATAACAGGCGGTCCGTTTCGGCTGGGCGGCAAGTGATTCCAACGAGCCGAGTGAGTACGAGGGAGCGCGCCATGGCCAGCGTTCGCAAGGAGACAACGGCGACTAGCCATGTAAGTCCAGTCAAGAATACGAACAAGATTGAAGCAGCTCGACGCATGTATATTGACGACGATTCCTGTGGGACGAGTGATGGTCCGAGTCCACGAGCCAAGGCAGCATCTACTCGCCCCACCGCCGTGGTACCACCTGCTGCGCGAACCGTCATGGAGCCGTACAATCGTACGAGCACGCCAACGACAGCAACGACGACGAGCAGTAGTAGTCCGAAACCGCCGCAATCGTATCAGCAGCCGTCTCCAATACGTCAGCATCAAGCTGTAGCATCTCCCATCCAGCAGCCGGTTTCGCAGCCTCGTGGCGGCAACAACAACATTACCCCGACCAATACTCGTCCAAGGGCAAACATGACTCGCAACACGACGACCTCCTCGAGTCGGACCCTTCCCATTACTAACTTGACCTCAAATGCTTCGCCAGGTAGTCAATCAACGCGGAGTCGGCAGTCGCGATACTCGGATCAGCAGTCACCCAATGCACAGCCGCACCAACAAGCAAAAGAGCAGCACCAGCCCGCACAAGAAGCCAACGCGGCTGACAATCCCAATGGCGTGTCACCTGAACTATTGGTAGACGCACTTGCCGGACACGAGGACGGACTTTTGGCCATTGCCGAGCGCCTCATGGAGTCTTACGATGGCGGCTACGATGTCATGGGTGAAGCTATCATTGACGCCTTTGCCGACGTTCAGCGCTTGTTTCAGCATGTTGTGGAAGCGGCGCACATGGAAGGCGCCGCTTTTGAAGCGACGCGGCGAGAGGAAGAAGTGAATGAACTAAAGAAACAATTAGCGAGTAGCAACATTGTTGGACAAGATGGCGTTGGGGAATATGGCATGCCGAGCAAGACGGCAAATAGTCCAGGATCGCAGCGATTGGATGAGTTTGTTGATCAAGATGTGAAGGATATGTTGACGGAAGCGATTCGCAAGGGAACCCAGCTGCGCGATGCGAATAAACATCGCGAATGTTTGGACTTGTACGAGCGGGCTTGCATTAATGCATCATCATTATTGCCAGTAGATTCGGACAATCGCGGGCGCTTGCACATGAGCATGTCGCGAGCCGAATCGTTGAGTCCAGATCGGGCATGCGCCATTTTGAGATATACCATGGACGACGTGTTGCGATCTGGTTTAAAACCTACAAAGTCACCTATGCCGGATCTGTCCAAGCGATCAGATTTGGTGTTGAATCGCCCGACCAACTCCATGGTCAGCAACGGTGGTCATTATGCGGGTGCTTTACAGAGCGCTGACGAGGCTTTGAACAGTTTGATTGAGGAAATGAAGGAGATCTTGAGTGCGCCGGTGTATGAAGATACGCCTCTGCAGCACGTTGCTCAACGCTTTTGGGTGGCTTTGCACGATGCGCAGAAGCTGCAGCACCGCAACGAGGATCGCTTGGAGCAGCAGCTGGCAAAGCTCAAGGGAGAATTTCTATTGGCCAAGTCGGTGAGTACTTGCATGGACAGTTGATGGTCTCTCCATGTGCTGTTAGTCGATGCCTTTTCTTTACTCATTTACATTTTATATCATTAATTAATTTCAGGAATGGGAGGAGAAGTTGAGTAAAGCTAACGAACAGACGGAACTTTATAAGAGCAAGGTTGACAAACTACGAAAGGATGCTATGAAGGGCGAAAAATACATGGATCAAGCGAGGCAATTTGCTGCTCGTTTAAATGATAGTGACATGGACATGTCAACAATCTATGGGTCAGTAAAGTCTGGCACGTCAGGACGGGCGAATTCGGTTGCTTCGCTCGGCAGCGGTTTGGCGCAGCAAGCCAAGACGATTGTCAACTCGGTGAACAGTAGTTTCAATTGCGCCAATCTGAACGAACGATCCGGTCAGAACGCGCATGACCTTAATGGCGACGATGCCTTGGATATTCCGTTTGATCGGTCGCGATCTATGGAGCGAACATCGGATACAACTGGAACGAGTGAGCGATCAAGGACGCCGGCCCAGACTAGAACACCAGGAACAAAGGACCGCTCTCGAACGCCAGTGGCAACAAGGACGCCGGCAACTTCCAAAGCGTATCAGGACTATTCAAGGTCACCGCAACGAATTGATGTCTAAGGGAAGCAATATATATATTATAACTTGAACATAGGGTAGAATAATATGGTTAAAATTCAAGCATGCCCTGCCGTGTGATTACTTGCTCCGCTTCGACGCAAAAGAAATGTGCCCTCATATATCTGCGTCATAATGGAAGAATAAGTTGCAGATATAGAGACGACTGTTCAAGCTGCAAACGCGTGCCACCAGATGACTATAACAAACGTTTACTCGCACATACCTCATGACACCGACTGGAATCAAGAATCCAAACAAGTTCACCGACCAGTATAGCATGTTCAAACAAGCCAGTATTCGACTAAACGCACCCATTGGCGTTGCACTCGACGTGCTCCACTGCCACACGTAGCCAATCCGCAACACGTTGAATAGTACACTGGTCAGTATTCGCAAAGGCAGCGGCGCCAAAACGACGCGACCTCCAAGACTCGACTCCATGACGGCTTGCAGCGACAGAAAGAACAGTGGTCGCGCCGCCAGCGACGCAGTCGCGTACCGCTTTCCGACGGTGCATTGCGCCACGACGGCCAAGGGTGCCACCAGTCCCAGTAGCACACCGGCGCGCAACCAACGGTCGTACCAGACGGAGTAGGCGAGTGAAAAGCCGAGGGGATTGCTGAGCATGTGCGGAACATGTCCTTGCGGAGGAAGCGCTGGCAGTCTTGGAGCTCCAGACGTTGTTTGAGGTTGCTGGCTCAAGCGATGCAGGAGGCAAAGGTATCCAGTCAAACACGCCGCTAGCAACGCGTCGAGTGGTTTCAAAAATGGCACGAGACAGAGGGCCAGCAGCGCTGGCGTCTTTTCCACTGATGCCGTCTGTGATGCCATGGGAGATGCACTGCCTTGCACGTGACCAGCTTGCGACTGCGCTCGAGCCGCTGCCCGTCGAAGAATCATTGACAATGGCCTTTTCCAGGATCTTGACGCAACCACCTCCATGTCATTCGTTTGCCTCAAGACTGCCTCAACGTACGGAGGTAGTTGATTGTTGGGAAAGGAGTTGGCGAGCTGCACAACGTCATTGTTGGATGGTGGCCATATCTCGGCGCCTCGACCGTACGCCGCAAGAGCATGATGACAACGGTGATGACGTTGGTGTTGTGTCGAGGATTGATGAGTAGTCGAAGTTGATTGAATGAAAAAGGCGCTGGATGACGTGATTAGCAGCGCTGCTATGAGAGAAGCATGCATGGTAGACAATGTACGATGCTTAAAGGTCGTTTGAGCAACCGGTACAATTAGCAAATAGTATCGTCAAAAAATTGACGACGGAAGAATGACATCACACCATGGTGGCGCGACGGCGCGGGGACGAATCAAGCCATTGTGAAAAGAGAAAAGGACGACAGTTACTGTCACTGTGAGTGTGTCACTGTCTGTCAAAGAGTGGAAACTCCTTTTCATTGTCAGACATTTTGCAAAACTACTATCGTATGTACTACTATACTGCATCTATCATCCAGTGAGCCATGCTTCATCCCGCTTCTTCTTCCACGACCTTGTCGTCCGTGTATTGGTGCTACGCTCCGATACTTCCGTCCAACTGTTCAAATGCCGGGTTGTCGGATGCAAGCCAGCCTCCGTCATGTTGCGCAAGGCATTCACCGCGGCAACCCAATCATTAGTTGAAACGGCACCGTGCACCAGCAAGCTATAGCATGCCTTGTCCTTGGCCAATACATCGTACACGTTAAAGGTTCTAGGCTCGCCGGGTGATGATTCCGGACCAGTTGATCGATCGGCGAGATGTCTGTTCAACAAGGCGGATGCTTCCGTCGCCAGACCGAGTGATTGGTAAGCTGCCGCGAGGGGGTTCCAATGTCGCGCCGCCAGTTGTAAATGAGGATGCGTACTTTGTAAGCTTAGTAGTATACTTTTCACTTGATCCAAAGGAGCCCGAGGGCCGTTCAAGTCGTCATGTTCGCGCCCCTGTCGAGCTGCACGTACAGCGGCGCGAATCAATGAGAGAACCATGCTATCGGTAACGTGAATCGCAGTCGCTCGTTTGTTTAAACGCCGTGAACCACCACACTTTGTCTCGTGCCTTTCAACAGTCGTGAATATAGCAAGAGCTGGCTCCCAAAGACAAAGCTTGGCGCAGGCAAGCAAGGCACCTTCGTGATGAATATTCTTGGGTGGAATCTTGGACAGTGTCGGCGTTGCGCTGTTGGACATTGTCATTGTCTGATTCGTCAGGTCCGACATGCTGCGTTTGCGGAATACATCATCGTGCTGCATACGATCATACGTTCGAAGCGCATATTTCCAAAGACTGGGCTTGTTTCGCTTGCGCACGTTTCTCCAAATGAGCGACGCGTAGCCTTGACTATTCATGACTGGCGACTGCGTTCGAAAGTCGGGGTTGCGATCGGAAATGCCCGGCGTCGGTCGCCATTTGGCAGCTGCAGTCGTCCAAAAGTTGGCGTTGCCTAATGCTGGAGTTGATGGTGTTGGCAAGGCTATTGTAGCGTCGTCCGGTGTCGTTGGTCCATCCTGCTGCCACAGCATGAGCGATCTGGCCATTTTGAAGATCATTTCCGTTCCACCTGGTAGTGTTTGCATCAATGGTTGTTCCGGCAAGTCCATGGCTTTCAAGGCTTGCTCCTGCTTGCGTTGATTCGTTCTTCCTTCCGACACTTTTCGGAGTCGTCGTTTCTGCGAGTTGCTCAATGAGTTGACTGCTGTGGCGGGTCTTTTGCTGAACGAGTTATTTTCGGAAGATGGATGTTGGGGTCGTCTGGATGAAGACGCAGCCAGGTGAAAGCCTCTGCTTCGTGACGAATAATGTTTCGTTGTGCATCGTGATTGGAACGATGACACGTTTTCCATTCGAGTCGTCGCCAAAGTCACGGCAAAGAGACATTGCGTCCATGTACATTTCCTCATGATCACAAGAAAATCCTTGTCATCGTGGCTATACAGTTAAATTCATGAAAGAAAAGCGAGCATAGGCCGTTATGAAACGTAGATTACGATTGCGACCTCCATGGTCGCGCACTCGTCGAAGCGGAGAAACTTTGCTATGTCACACCACGACTGACGTTGCAGGAATGAGTCAGAGACTGACGTCAGCTCTATTCAGTCGCGCTTTACCTTCAAGTGCGGCAGAAACCTGCGCACGCGCCACGCGAGGCAGACGTCTCTTGCCTTCATCGCAGAAGCAACGAGAAGGTTTGTTTCTCCACCTCCTGCATCAGAAATCCGTCAATCGTACACATTCGTAGTATTTATAGACCGATTGTTATACATATTAATCCGAGAGCGCTTTTACAGGCACTCGTACAATGACGCTACCAATCACAAGCACAGCTGCAACGAGGTTACTACACAGCCGGCGGCGAAGCTCCTTGGCTTCGGTCGTCCTTGTGACTACCTTGGTTTCGGTGACACTCTCACTCCGATCAAGTCACGCTCTGCAGCCAAACTCATTCCAGACAAGCACCTCCAAGCAAGTCTCCTTGATTAACAATCCTCAAGTTGGCTCATCTTCGCAACAAGACTTTTCCTTCGCGCCGCTTCCGACTCCCTTGGCATCTCCACCAACGCCGCTCCTGCAGCAGCAGAATTTGGCGGCGGCAACATCAAATAGCCTTGAAACGCCTCCATCCGAGTATGACTTGTCGGTGGGCCGCGCTCTTGACGCTCTTCGAAAGGACTATCCCGACATACTATGCCGACCACCAGATTATTCCATTTACGCGGACAACATTGAAGTCATTGACCCATCCGGCGTGACGCTGCATGGACTGGTAACATATCGCAACTCGTTTCGGTTACTGCAAGCGTTGATCAAGGTGGTGTACTGCCCGTCGCGCAGCGGCTTGACCTTTCGTCTGTGCTACGACAAGGCGCGCCGCAACATTCGCGTGCACTGGAACGCGCACGTATTGCCGCGGTTCTCCTTTAACAAGGCGCGGCAGCAACTATATGTGGATGGTATTTCAGTATATGAGCTTGATCAAGAGACTGGTGAAATTGTGCAGCATCGTATTGAACATATTTTGATCAATAATGAGCCAGTCTTGCCAAAGGAGGGAGTCTTTGCGGCGTTGGAGCAGCAGCATACCATGTCGGTGCCAAGCTTTAGTCAGCAAGTGCCGGCGATTGCTGGAGGAAGCACGAATGGAAAAATGCAACGACAGAATAGTGGAAACATGGTGACGGAGTTTCGACCCTGGGATCAGCGAAGGACGGTGCCATCGTCATCATTGTTCATGATGGTCCAAGGCCAAGGAGGAGACGCTTCTTCCTCGTCGGCCGCACTATCAAATTCTTCACCAGTGACAGATTTCCCAGACCTTGACTGGAAGGCGCTGGAAGCGAAAAACAAGTCGCGCAAAAAGTTTGGACTGCAGCCAGTCACGCCGGAGGAATTTATGAAGCTACAAACCGAAGTCGCCGACCTTGCGCAGGAGCAACTGGAACGACAACAGCAACTGCTGCAGCAACAGGCGCAAGCAAAGCTTTCGGAACCAAAGCCAAATTTTTTGCAGCAACTGTTTGGACAAGCGTTGAAGGATACCTGCGAAACAAACTACGACTGCGAGCGGCCCATGGTTTGCTGTGACTTTGGCATTACGAAAAAGTGCTGCTCGTCGGGAATGCGTGTGGTGGATGGCCCGCCGCAGTATGCGACTGTGCCAGTGCCACAGGGGATTGACGATGAATATGGTTATCCGCCAGGGCGTGGCCCGGCCGGCGATGGCGCTGGGAACGAGCGATTGTGGTAGTTGATTACCACTGGTATCAACGAGAAACTGATACCTGCGGTTTATCGACGATAAGGACGATTATGAGTAGCCAAGACTGCGGTCTTTGCACTGAGTGGCGAGCAATGAGTCTGCAGACTCCACTCGTCGCTCATCTTTGCACATAATGCATTGGAGTTTTCCGAGAGGCAACCATGACGCTACAACGCCCCGTCTTGCATGATAAAAATAGATGCATGTATACAATTTATGAAATATTTGTAGATAGTGGCTATGGTAGGAAACATATTGAGAGCTGCTGAGTGCAGTGCTTTCGAGATTAAAAGCAAACATGGAGTTGCCTGCATATACTTATAGTTGACGTGACATAGTTTTTGTCCGACCGTTTCTTGACAATCTTCGAATTTCATCGCCAAAGTGATGCGACCTTTCTCGACGAGGATCTTATTCTAGTTGCATACGTTTCCTATATTCTACAATTCCATCATGGTGACAACGCGCAACCAAGAGAAGCACGATGAGGCCGAGCCGCCGTCTAATAAGAACGAGGAGTCGTCAACTGAGCCGTCAACGTTGAAACGGGACAAGGACGAGGCGCCAAACGCCGACAAGAATCTTAGCGCAAATCAGAGTTCTCACACCGACCATACGTCCAAGCAGAAACGAGACGAGTCGGGCGACGACGAGGGTCGCGAAGACATCAAGCAAGGCGCTGCGAAGCGAGAAAGCTCCACATCGCCCACTGCAGGCGACAATTCGGACGACAACGACGATAAGGATTCCGACGCTGAAATTACCATTAATCGTGCTCCCGTTCTGACGCTATGGGTATCTGTCGTGGCGGAGCGCCTTGGTTACAGTCGCGATGAAGCTTATTCGTACGGACGCTGGGTGGCGAGCACACTGGCTGCGTCCAAGGGTAGGTCGCTGGGCATTGTTCGTCCCAGCAAGAAGAAAAAGACTGACGCGGAGGGTCGTCGCGAGGGACGTGAAATGGATGCCGACCACATTATGGTGTTTGGTCAAATGAAGGTACCAGTCAAGGATGTGAATGGCAAGCTCTTGGCGGTCAAGCAAGGCAAGACGATTAATCCAGAGACGGTTCGTCGCTACTTTCACAACAAGTTTGGCGACAATTTGGATCATGCGCACGACGCCATGATGAAACTTGCCGAAAGCTTGGAGGCGGACGACTTGCGCAACCGCGCCTACGAATTCTACGAGCAGTTTCGTCCCGAATGGCATGGCTGGGGTCGTAAGGGAACTCTTGATTTGGACGAAATTGAACACATGGCCGAAGAAGATGAATAATTGGTTACCTACGGCAAGTTGCGGGGGGCAAACTTGTATGCAAGGCATAATTGACGAAAGAGTACAAGAGATTCAATAGCAAGCTCATATGTTCCATTAATCAACAATGTACTTTACTTTGAGGATACCAGGCTAGCCCGAGACAGCGACACCAGTTGCTCAGTCAGCAGCTTGCTATTGTAGACAGCTGGTAAAGATCCCAATGCAGGACATTGAAGGCGCCAAGGCTGCAGTATTTCTAGTGATTACATCCACACTCATTCCTCCGCTGTTGTTAATTACAATTGTATCGTTCATGCTGTTGACAACCGGTAGGCATGGCTAGGGTAGCTAACTTTGCGTGCCGATGGCCATCGCATGAACCGAATGGCGTCTTATCGGTTCTCAAAATCCGGGATTGCGAAAGTTCGTTCTTCTGTGGGATCAAACTCGGTCCAGAATGACGATACAGAGAATCTAAACATACCATCGTCTACGTCTATCATTCAAGAATGCAAAGGTGCGAAATTGCAACATAACTTTTAATTTTGGTCATGCTGGGACGATTCTTGCAAACTCACTCAAATCATCTCGATAGAAACACCACAACAACTTTGGCCACAGCTGTAATACCAGGCTATTGGCTCGTCCATTGCATCAAGTATATATTAAATGGTATATTGCGCCTGTTTCAGCCAAAAGCATGCATGTTTAGGACGTCGCGTCGACGATTGAAGATGTTACCAGTTTGCACCTCGTTCAAACAAAGGCGACTCACTCACTCAATTTTGGTCCCGCGGCAAATGTTCCAACGGAATCATATTCCCTGCTTTCTTGTGGTTCTCATGACATCTTGCTGGTTGCAATGCAACGCCTCCTTGGTCCCGCAAATCCAGCGCAAAAATGGCGATGCCATGAAAATCGATCAAAAAACCCGGAGACCAAGGAACCGCGCTTTTTCGCATGGGATGCGGCACGACTCAGCCAATCCAATCCCGTGACCACCCTCTCAGGGGTTAGCGTAAGAGCGGGGGTTCCCCCCGCAAATTGCGAAAGTTCGTTCTTCTGTGGGATCAAACTCGGTCCAGAATGACGATACAGAGAATCTAAACATACCATCGTCTACGTCTATCATTCAAGAATGCAAAGGTGCGAAATTGCAACATAACTTTTAATTTTGGTCATGCTGGGACGATTCTTGCAAACTCACTCAAATCATCTCGATAGAAACACCACAACAACTTTGGCCACAGCTGTAATACCAGGCTATTGGCTCGTCCATTGCATCAAGTATATATTAAATGGTATATTGCGCCTGTTTCAGCCAAAAGCATGCATGTTTAGGACGTCGCGTCGACGATTGAAGATGTTACCAGTTTGCACCTCGTTCAAACAAAGGCGACTCACTCACTCAATTTTGGTCCCGCGGCAAATGTTCCAACGGAATCATATTCCCTGCTTTCTTGTGGTTCTCATGACATCTTGCTGGTTGCAATGCAACGCCTCCTTGGTCCCGCAAATCCAGCGCAAAAATGGCGATGCCATGAAAATCGATCAAAAAACCCGGAGACCAAGGAACCGCGCTTTTTCGCATGGGATGCGGCACGACTCAGCCAATCCAATCCCGTGACCACCCTCTCAGGGGTTAGCGTAAGAGCGGGGGTTCCCCCCGCAATAAGGAATTTAGAGAATTCATGACATCTTGCTGGTTGCAATGCAACGCCTCCTTGGTCCCGCAAATCCAGCGCAAAAATGGCGATGCCATGAAAATCGATCAAAAAACCCGGAGACTAAGGAACCGCGCTTTTTCGCATGGGATGCGGCACGACTCAGCCAATCCAATCCCGTGACCACCCTCTCAGGGGTTAGCGTAAGAGCGGGGGTTCTGAAGTACCTATCGTAGGATGATATGTAAATGGAAATTATGGTGGTATTTTAAAGACTGCAATTGAAGATTGCCTCCATGGCGAGCCATCGCTCTTTTACTGGCGAGGCATAGCAGGTGTTGCAGACACCGTTGGAGATTCGGCGGGGGGTACACTTGGTCGCTCAGCAATTGGTGACTGGTTAGATGGCACCCTTGGAGAGTCCGCCGCGGGCGTACCGAGTGGGGTGATAAAGTCAGCTGGGACGTCGACGTTGTTCATGGATGCAAAGATTGCTGCTAGGCGTTTGATTTCTTCCGTGTGCGACGAGACTATAGGATCCACAGGGGCGGATGGTCGCGGATTTTGTAGAAGATGGAGCAGGTCCTTGATCAGTGCGGAGACTATGTCGTTGGTAGACGGTGTAGGCATGACGACTTGGGATGGAAACCAAGCGAGAGTGTCGGCAATACGTTCAGTGTCTGTTTCAGTGGCATAGACTCGGTAGCAGCGGTAGTGCTCCATTGCTGGTCCAAGGTAATAGCCATCAACTCCGTGTGGCGACTGGGACTGGCGCTTATCTGCTTTCTCATGAATGATGACTCGCGTTCCTGGTGGTGCCATTGGTGTTCGATTAAAATCAAAAGCACCATGCAGCTGGGCATACGCTGAAAGTTTTGGATTGATTCTGGATGTGCAAAGCAGATTAAGTGTGATGACAGCCTGCGGGAGGAGGCGGTCCCAGTGTCGGAGTGGAAACTTTGGATCGGTGCCACAGAGGATGGCAACAAAGTGGTTTGTCCATGTGCGAATGGCACGCTCTGCGGCATTGCGACGGTGATTGTATGGAGGAACCAATTGAAAATCAATGTCTTGCTCGCGCATAAAGTCCTTGAGTGCTTTGCAGGCTTCATTGTCCAAGCGTTGGAGCTGTGGCTTGAGTCCTCGAGAGCATAGTAGTTCATGGATCTTTTTGTACGCCGCAACAATGCTGGCGCCTGTCTTATTCTTCAAAGGTTCGACGAGAATCGCATTGCTGTCTTCATCATAGACGACTAGCATGCTTGTGTTTCCTGAGCTGGAGACTTGCATGAAACGCCCTGTGAGATCCGAATGCACTTTTCCGGTGGCTTCTTTGACGCTTGCCCAAATGCGGTGCTCGCGTTGCGCCGGTGGATCTGATTGAGTTGGGTACATATCTGCTTCAATGTCAGCTGCAGTGTCGACGACATGATTTGCAACATGCTTTTTTGTAGAGCGAACATTTTTTCTGGTCTGATCAAGGTGTCCTTTTGCACTTGCTGTGGATCGCGGTGGATGAGCTCGTACTTGCTGGGAGGTGACACTGGGGAACGTGGTAAGATGCCCATTATCCAGTGCTTTGCACAAGGTGGAAACTGTTGGAGATCCCATGGTGGCGCTGAGGTAGGCCACGCGGTCAGCGACTGTGTGAGGCTGATACATGGAGAGTGCATAGTTTGTGCTTGTTGGTAGGTGCTGGTTCATGTTGCATGACCAAAGTTTTGTGTCACTGTCTCGTGTCCCTGCGAGTATGATTTGGTCGCCTTTGGAGACTGTGACTGTTGTTGCTGTGAACTCTGCGGTGCAGCCATCGTCGCATAGTGTGCCAATGGAGAGTAGAGACATTGCCATGTCTGGGAAAACATGCGCCTGGCGTGCAGCGGGCGAGCATCCTGGTAGATCTAGGAGTACTGTGTGCGTGGACTGCATGGTGGTGCCATTGGGGACTGTGACGGTGATTCCTGGTGAAGCTGGCTGCTTGTTTGAGTACGGGAGCATGGATGTGATGTAATGGCCGGTGCATCCGGTGTCGGCGATTGCTTTACAGTGTATAGGCGGGGAGGAGACATCAAGTTCATTTAACCACTGTTTATTAGTTGAACTATTAGCTGATGCCGTCCCTCCATCCTATTCCTGCGTGGAGCGGTTGCCGTTGTTGCGGTAGGTGAGGTTTCCTTCCTTGCCATTCATCTTGTTCGCCCAAGTGGCCGCAACTTGATGTCCTTCCTTTTGGTGAGTGCACTGTGCTGTCCATGCCCGCAGCATGCGTCCAGCAATACTTCTTGACGCGAGGAACTTGATTGTTATGCGTGTTCGTTGTGCTTGATCGGCGTCGTTGGCTTGCGCAAAGAGCAGCATGCCGCTAATGTTTCTGGAGAGAACTCTGACAGTACTCGCTTTGACTTTCTTGGACATGGTTTGCTTGGCTAAGCCCCGCGCACCGCCGCCTCTTGTTGCGGCGGAGTCGACTACAGATTTTGCCGTGCTTTGATGCCGCGGATGTGCTTATGTGGTCGAGTGAGGCTCGGCCGGCCGTTGCGAGGCTGCGGGGCATTCAATGTATTTGTCCACTGGGCATCACCAAATGCATTTGCTTCAAGACTCGATGAGTCTTTCGCGTCACTATGTGTTTGAGAGTGGAGAACAGACACTGTATGTCGGGCAGTTTCTGGCATGCATTCCATGATCATGGCCTTGGTGGACGAAGCCACTTTGCGGTCTAGGTTGAAACGTGCAACTTGAATGGCAAGCTGGCGAGTTGCTTCTTTGATGACTGCTGCCGGCGCATTGTTGGGCAGGCCAAGGTCATTATCGGGGAAGTCTTGTGCAACATATGGGTCTCCAGGCGAGAGGTTGTCATATTCTGCTTGAGTGTAGCAATGGTGACTGTGTCCCATCAAGCCGTTACCAAAGTCGGATTCGATTGATTGAAGGTTGGTTCGAAGTTGGTTTTTGAAGACTTGACACTCCTCATACGTGATGGTTCCTGTCGTTCCCATGGGGGAAAACTTTGTATGCGGGTAAAGGGGCTTGGAGTCGGCCATGGTGTTGCTTTATTGATGGAAGCTTGGTGCTCAGGCAGAGCTTGTTGCTTGGTTGGTCGATTCGACAGCAGGTGTCGAGAGAATGCCGGGTGGAGCAAGTGTTGGAGAGCCTGGATGGATCGCTTGCTTGGTTTGTTCGGTCTTGGCAATCTCTGCTAATGCTAAGTTGCGCAGTACTCAATTGTTAGTAGTGAATGATTGTTTAGATTGCTGGTTATGCTATTGTATTGAGAGGTCAATGGCATGGAGGCAACGTAGAAGACGAGATTGCCAAGTTGTGAGCTGTTGGAGGGGATGTCGCATGCGACTCGGATGGAGCTCGAGATCCATCCCTCGCCGACTCGCCAACTGGAGGCAACGGGATTGATATAGATACGGCTTGTAGGAATTAGCCATATAACATATAGAGAGGTTGGCATGCCGGCGCTGTTACTTAGGTAACGTGCGCGCCGGCCGGCCTTGAGGTTCTTCCTTGGGAATCGGATTGAAGCTCGGAGAGATCAACACTTATAGTTGACGTGACATAGTTGTTGTCCGATCGTTTCTTGACAATCTTCGAATTTCATCGCCAAAGTGATGCAACCTTTCTCGACGAGGATCTTATTCTAGTTGCATACGTTTCATCTTTATTATACAATTCCATCATGGTGACAACGCGCAACCAAGAGAAGCACGATGAGGCTGAGCCGCCTTCCAATAAGAATGAGGAGTCGTCAACTGAGCCGTCAACGTTGAAACGGGATAAGGACGAGGCGGTAAACGCCGACAAGAAACTTGGCGCAAATCGGAGTTCTCATAGCGACCATACTTCCAAGCAAAACCGAGACGAGTCGGGCGACGACGAGGGTCGCGAAGACATCAAGCAAGGCGCTGCGAAGCGAGAAAGCTCCACATCCCCCACTGCTGGCCACGATTCGGACGACAACGAAAAGGATTCCGACGCTGAAATTTCCATCAATCGTGCTCCCGTGCTGACGCTATGGGTTTCTGTTGTGGCGGAGCGCCTTGGTTACAGTCGTGATGAAGCTTATTCATACGGACGCTGGGTGGCAAGCACACTGGCTGCGTCCAAGGGCAGGGCGCTGGGCATTGTTCGTCCCAGCAAGAAGAAAAAGACTGACGCGGAGGGTCGTCGCGAGGGACGTGAAATGGATGCCGACCACATTATGGTGTTTGGGCAAATGAAGATACCCGTCAAGGATGTGAATGGCAAGCTCTTGGCGGTCAAGCAAGGCAAGACTATTAATCCAGAGACGGTTCGTCGCTACTTTCACAACAAGTTTGGCGACAATTTGGATCATGCGCACGACGCCATGATGAAACTTGCCGAAAGCATGGAGGCAGACGACTTGCGCAACCGTGCCTACGAATTCTACGAGCAGTTTCGTCCCGAATGGCATGGCTGGGGTCGCAAGGGAACTCTTGATTTGGACGAAATTGAACACTTGGCCGAAGAGGATGAATAGGTAATGTAGATGAGTAAATCAATATGGATTGTATGCATATTTCCGCCTCGACTTTTCTTTGGCGACATACACTCATTTGCAAGCGCGTTGGCGCTACTCGTACAATTCGTTTCAATCAGATAGCTAAATTGGTGATGGTGGGACAGCCAAAAGCCGTTCATCGCCAGCATCTCCATCATGCAGCCTTCATCATCTTCATCCACGGGTCTGTTTGCATTATACAGTCGCAAACAGCAGGTTTCAAGCAAGCACACTACAGCAATGATTGACCCTCAAGACTTGGATTATGCACTCGAAACGGTTCAGCGCGGCTTTCAGCAAGGCTTGGAACGGTCTGACGTGTATGCCATGATTGCTGGAACGGCTGCCTTTTCGTCAACACTTGCACTTTCAACCTACGTGATGCAGCAGGTATTGCGCATTTCCACGGCAACCAATCGACCAATACCAAGTCTTTCTGGAGTGGCGAGTGTTTGTTTGGCATCGGTGGCGAGTCATCATGCAGCCATTGCGACGAATGAATACGTGGTGCAAGGTAAACTTCCCACCTTGTTTGACATTAGGCGACGCCAACGAGATACAATCTTGGATACTTCCTTTCGACGAAAGAACAATGATTTCCTCGATTTACACTTTGTTCAGATTCCGCTTCACACGCTACGCATTTGCTGCCTGGGTCTATTGACTTTTAAGCTTTTGGGCGGACGCTTCTGGTCCGTCGCACCAAGTAGCTATGTTCACCATGGATCATTCGCGAGGCCACGGGTCTTTAGCCTCAAGGCAACTTCGGTATATGCCACCGAGACGCAACGATTGGCGCTGCAACGCATGGGACGTCTCGCGGGTTGTCATACCTGTGGGACGCGCATGCTCTTCCAGCGACCAAGGTTTAACGGCGATGTGAGTCCGTTGCGAGAAACTTGATTGACTTTGTTTCTCGAACGATTCTCTCATTCGTCTAGTTTCTCGATCATTGTGACTCTATTTGTCTTTGCAGCACATGCCTCCTCTACTCGTGGCCAATGAGCTGAACCGAATCTGGTACCGAAAACTGTTTCGAATGAAAGTCAAATTTCGTTTCTTTCCACAGTGCATTGACTGCTCCAATACGCAAGGCGGCATCATGTCGCAAGCGAGAGCAGTGCTGGACAAGCAACCCAAGAATCTATTGCAGCGCAAAGTCTTTCAGGGAACAGACATGATGAAGCTGCCAATCTTACACAGTAAGAACTTTTACCATGGCTTGCAGCCGCGCATTAGTCACTTGACGGGGACTGTTCTTGGCGGCTTCGCCGTGCTAAACAGCAGTGAAGCGGATATAGCGAATGGAAATCGAAATCGGTACGAACGATTGCACAAGCAACTCTCGAGCTGGTGCAAAAATGTACGAAACAATGACATGGTTGTCAAATTGGTCTCGTCCCTGCAACGACCAAAATGAAAAAATTGATATAGACATAGATTGTGCCATAGAATTACCTAGTAAACATGCTTACAGTATAAGAATGTTTTATACAACTTCTGTAAAGGTGTTAAATGAATCTATACCCATTCGCGAGGGTGCCTGCATGCATCAATCAAGTCGGCTTCCGGTGAACCTGGTTCTGGGTGAAAGTCGTACTCCCATCGGGCCGTTTCCGGCAAGCTCATTAGAATGGATTCGATGCGGCCGCCAGTCTTGAGTCCAAAAATGGTTCCTCGGTCGTAGACTAGGTTGAATTCTACGTAGCGACCCCGTCGCATCAATTGCCATTGCTTCTGCTGCTCAGTGAATGGGTCATTCATGTGCTTCTGAATAATAGGACCATATGCTGGAACAACCGAATTCAATGCCTCTTCGGCAAAAGCAAAGATCTTTTCCGGATCACGGTCGTTCAAGTCGTCAAAAAAGATTCCACCAAGTCCACGAGTCTCGTTGCGGTGCGTTATGGCAAAGTAGCGATCGGCCCATGCCTTGAACTCTGGGTAGAATTTGGAATCGTGCTTGTCGCAGACTTCCTTGTAGGTTCCATGAAAATGCTTCATGTCTTCTTCATTAACATAGGCGGGCGTAATGTCGGTACCTCCTCCAAACCACCAAACGCCACCATCCGTCTCAAAGTAGCGATAGTTAAAATGCATTGTCGGGCAGAATGGATTCTTGGGATGCATCACGCAAGATAGGCCGCACGCAAAGAATGGAACCTTTTCGCCAGGTGCCATGCCCTTGGCGCGATTCACGCCTCGCTCCGTCGCTGCCTGCAACGCTTCGGGAGGCATGCTTCCATATACAACCGACAAGTTGACACCAGCCTTTTCCCAAACCTTGCCGTCCTTGAGGACGCGCGACATGCCACCGCCGCCTGATGGACGTGTCCAGCAATCCTCCTGGAACTCTGCCCCTCCATCAATCTCCTGAATTGCCTTGGTAATGGCGATCTGTCCTTGGCGAAGCATCTTTTCCATCTTGCTGCGCATGGGATAATTTCCCTCGGGGCCGTCGCCTGGTTTGACGAGGGTCTCGGGAACCGAGTCAATCTTGTCGACCGTCCAGCCAAGATGGACGGGTGGCTTGTCCGTCGCAGCTTCTGTCTTGGCTTCCGTGGTGGAGAAACTGCCATGGTAAATGCGAAAGAAATGTGAGATAGGCTGTATTAAATGAAAGATAAACAGCTAGACGTCTTATTCGCTGCTTTTACTTGCACTTACAGTTCTCCTCCTCGAATGCCGAATCGAGACCGGGGCGCAAAAGCCGAGCATGATGTTGATGCCACGGCAACGGCGGCAAGGAAGATTCTCATACTGCGATCGCAAGGCAGAAGCTATGAGAAATATATTGGATCTGATCAACAAAACGTCCACGTAAGCTTTAAATGATTCTATTCCCAAATGCGAAGCAAGTGGAAAGGACAAGAGTATCGTCGCGATGATCCAAGTGATGAAGGAGGAGAAAAACGTGCAAATAATGTTGTGGATCATCGAAGCTTCAACCGGGACTGAACGTCACGACTGCGACATGAATGTATCACAGGTCGTACCGGTTCTCATTGTGGCTCGCAAACGCTCGCGACGACCACCATGGCCGCAAAAAAACCAGCAACATCCGTACTGTAAACATTTCCATAAGAGGATGCCTCGTAGGAGACAACGCAGCAGTAATGAGCTTTTAATTAGCTCTTATAATCGCCCTCGTCGAGGAGAAGCTGCAGCAGCAAGCAGCCTTGAGGATACCGATGACGATGATGATTCACACGTCTCTGACGCCGCAGCGTCACCTGCCAACGTTGCGTTTGCTTGTCCGCACTGCAGCAAAACGTTCAAGCAGGAGCATGGTCTCAATTATCATGTTTCCAATTTTGTATGTCGGGGTGAATTGAAACCAAAATCCGCATCCTTGACAAAGCAACGAAAGCTTTCTGCGAAGAAAAAATTAGAAAGCGACAATAACAACGAGGACGAAGCTAGCAATGACGAGCAACAAGTGGGCGGTTCGGACAATGAGAGCTCTAGCGACAAGGAAAGTTCCGACGAAAGCAATCGCAAGCGACCCGCGCGCAAGACTCGTGCTCGTGCGGTGGTTAGGAAGCGAACCAAAATTGTCAGGACATATCGCGAGGATGAATCAAGTGATTCCATTAGTGATAACGAGGCGGGAGATGATGACGAAGACGAAAATGTGTTGTCAGTCAAGAAGGAGGTGGTTGAGGCAAGCAATACTGATAATGATGATGTCAATGGAGACGTCGACTCGGATTCGCTCCCATCCACAAGTAAGCGCAGACGTACCCCCGCCAAAGTGTCGTCACAGATTAATCTCCCCGACGACTTAAAATGTCCCCATTGCTCCAAAACCTTCAAGGTTGCCACTGGATATCTATATCACGTTAACAACTTTGTTTGTCGCCAAGAACTGCGACCAGGTGGGCCTGTTCGCAAGGGCAAGCGCAAGGCGTCCGAACTTGCTAGCAATGACAGCAGCAGCAAATCGGATTTTAAAAGGATCCGCGGCAACCTAAGTTCTCGCACATGTCCAAAGTGCAAGCGGGTCTTTACAAGCACGCTGGGGTGCAAGTATCATGTTGAAAAGAATGTGTGCACATCTACTGCGCGCAAAGCTGCTAGCAACGCCAACAATATTCCCCTCTCAACCCTGCAGCCTGGTCTCTTTTTTGTCACCAAGTATGGAGTTGTAAAGGTGGTGGCTGACAATCGAGCTGTTCCGACTGCTGTCTACAGCAAGGATTATAAGCAAGAGTCCAAGAAATATTCGAATACTCGAGCACAGTATGAAAAGCGTTTGCAGAATTTAAAATTAGCGAATACGATCCAGCATTTGGCAAAGCGAGCGAAGCTGACGGAACTGTACACAGCCCGAGAAGTGACACAGGAAGCTGTGTTCGAGACCAGCATTGGAGTAAAACATCCGATGATTTTCAAAAATAGCGGTGATTACCCACCGGCGATGGTTGTTCCTTCACGTCCACCAAATCCGTCGGAGCCGGAGGGTAGCTTTCCGGATCGGATTGTCGAGTGCGTCGTCATTCCTGATACTCGCACTCGTTTTCATGGTGACGATGATGAGGATCTAATCCATGTGCATCCGTCGGGAAACGTTGGATGCAAAATGTTTCTGCAGCGGCGGTTACTAAACACTCCATTTAATGAGAATCAGTCTCTATTTTGCTGCCATCATTGCGGTCAAGAGTTTGCCTCCAAACCTGGAGCTAAGTATCATCTGCAGTCGGAAGTGTGCATCATTAAATCTAGGAATGCCGCGGAATCATTTAAGCATACAATGGAGTCTCTTGTCGATTCGCAAATGTGCACTGATTCTGACGAGTCCAATTCGGTTGGTCATCGAACAGCTAAGCTAGCATTAGCTTTTCCTAACATGCGCGCTTCCGGTTCAATGTTGCGTGACGCACCTGCGCCGACTCGAATTTTTACACGCAAGAAGGAGAAGTTGATCACAAACGTATCCGTATATCCGCAAGTATATTTGGCCTTGGGCTTTCGCTTTTTGGCGCGCTCAGCTGTACCGGTCAAGCAGAGCACAATTAGCGCGTTCAAGAAACGCACCAAGCCTCGCAAGGCAGAGCAAATCTCTGTCGATGAAGATGCAGATGATGATGTGATGGCTACTGTAGTTCTCTCAAGTGATGTACCACCTGTTGGGGCAAAGCGTTCGAAATCAAATTTGCGGAAGCCGACACCGGAAGAAGCAATGAACCCGAGGCTTGTTTTGGCTGATTTGGAGAAGCAGCTGATGTTCGAACAAGCAAAACAGCTTGGGTCCGTATATGAATTTGTTTTCAAGTCACTCAAATTTAAAAAAGAGAAAGTAAAGCGGCGCAAGAGAGGTCGAAAAAAGGAGGCAGCCAACTTCCATGAGACGTTGAATGTCCCTCCAAAGACTGGATCGGATGAGACGCCACAATTGTCCAAGGCAAAGCCAGCCGGGTCTCTCAAGGCAATCCAAGCGCCCCACAATCATCGCTTGCTTTCAATCGACACTGGCGTACTCGCTGTGGAAGTCGACGCAGGGAGATACCCAAGCATGAAGCGCAACAAGCCAGATCAAGAACACCATACGAGTTGCTATTTATGCAAGTCCAACGCCGAAGTTGCCCCCTTGATGGAATGTCAGTTTTGCGCTCGCAGTGTACATTGGGAATGTATGCTCTCGCGCTACATTGTACAGGAGCCGGATACTGATTTCATGTGCAGCGAGTGCATTAACTACATTCACCATCGTCGAAAACGAGCTGAAAAACGTAAACTCGAGAAGCTGGGACTTTTGGAGCAAGCGGAAGAAATGAGTGATCCTGCGCTATTGACAAGCGTTGTTCCTGGGCGCGAGTACGATTGTCTGCTAGCACAGGGACATCGAGTGGCAGAGCTGAGTGAACTGCTGGAGGATACGCGGAGACGCTTGTCGCAAACATTGAGCGTTGCGCAGTTGGATGAGATGAGGTTTGCGTCAATTGAATCCGCAGAGCGCGAAGCTCAAATTGTACCGATGGCGTGGGATTAGTAATTAAAAAATGTATGTTTTGCAGTATGTTCTACCCAGGAGAACAATTTTTTTTAAGAAAGTATAGTGGACTATAATATTTTGCCGCACTAAAGCACTATACGGCACCTCGCATTCCACTCACGAATCTCGATACTCGGGCAGCAGCCGCACCAAACTTGCATTGTCCTCAAAGGCTTCCGCCATGCACAAGTCGAGAAGAAATTCAACGTGGCGCGGATGATGCCAAGGTCCATCGGTGATGTCACTTGGTGCTTTAACACCAGCAGAGTCATTCGCCAAGTTGCTCGAGTCATCAATGTTTAGTAAACGAACCTGCAGATACTGATCCTCCTCCTTGTCGTGAGTCGCTAAACGATGAATCAACTCCAATACCAACTCGTGGAACGGCACAATGCTAGGTGAAAATGCGTCATGCTCGGGAGAGTCAAGATGTTGTCGCAGCAACCGTTCGTTAAACGTTGGAGCTGGAGGCGGGGGATTGAGCTGGTGCTTGTCAATGACACTGCAGATATGAATCAGATCATTTCGAAGTTGTTCGTGCTCTACAGCATGCGCGTTTGGACCGTCAATCAATGGCTCCTTCAACGTTTCTTCCTCCTGCTCGACACGCGACGCTTCCAGCTGCTCCTTTAGCTCTTGGAGTTCCTGCAGTTGGTATTCCAAACGATGCAGTCGTTTCATCTCTCGCTCAAGTTCCTTGACAGTCAGTTCGCTGGTTTCCAGCGAATCATGATAGCTATGCACCAGCTCGCGATCAAGCTCCCGCATAATCTCGTCGTCAACGCAATTGGCACTTTGATGACTAGATTGTGATTGCTGCAGCAGCTTTTGACGCATTCTTTCAATGCCAATCTTCCATTCGCTGTGAGGAGACGTTTGCATCAAGTGTGCTTCCGCTTGAAACATGCAATTGAGAAAAGAGTTATCAAAGCTACTCTGAGCTTCATTTACTTCATTTGATTGACATGACATTGGCGCATTAGAAGTCGTTGCAGTGTTCGACAGAAGAAGCGACTGCAAGTGCTTCCATCGCCGGTCATTTTCAGCGACTAGATTTATTAGCTCTTTCCTTTGATTCTCCTCTTTCGTTCTGCTGCTCTCGTGCTGATTGATCATAATGATATGAATGTAGAGTTGGATCTTTCTTTGTGCATGATCGCTTCGATTTTGACGGTGATGGGCCTTCAAAGTATGTCGCAGCGGTTTTGATGCAAACTCCCATGCATTCGTGTGTGCCACGTGGCCCCAGAACACGAACACGTTTTATCTCCGACCACCAACAAAATTGGCAGTCCCAGTCTCACATTATCATTTTGACCATGGCCACCGCCATTGCCCTACCCCCGTCGCAAAATGTGCAGTCAATCGACTCGTACGAACAACAAGAAGAAGAAGATTGCGAGAGTTTGGAGACAGACGTAATCGTTGGGGCTGATGAGAATAACGAAGAAATGATGGAATCGATCGAAAGCAGCACCTCTTTTGCTGCTGCTGCTGCTGACACCACCACTACTACATCTATGGAGGACGCTGCTTCAGACGTTGCAATGTTGGACTCCGCGAACGATGACGCAAAAATCACAAAATTGACTGATTCCTACGCTGGCATTGAAAATTTGGGCAATACCTGCTACATGGCAGCCTCCCTCCAGTTGCTCGCCAGTCTGCAAGACTCGTTCGTCGAAGGCGTTCGTCAAACACAACGAGACAACGAATCGAATGGCGGCAGCAGCAAACTACTGCATAGCTTCGTCAGTGTCATGGATCGCTTAAAGCAGGAAACGACGGTTCATATTGACGAATTCAAAGCCATGGTCGACGAGCAGTCGCCCCTCTTTTGTGGCTACGACCAACAGGATGCGCACGAGTTCATTACGACCCTGCTGGATTTGATTGACAATGAATGCAAAACGAAGATAACCACAAAAGAAACTGAAGCAGATAAGCAAATTGTTATGTCCGAACAAAAAGTGCAAGCCATTGTCGAACCAATGGACGAGGAACCAGATGAACAAAATGACATGCACTCGGTCAATGACGTTGCAAATTTGTTACTGTCGAGCGATTGGTCGGACGAATCAGCCACGAAACGTTTGCGGACCGAAAAAGCGGAGGAAGTGGAGTTGGCGCAAAAAGATGAAACGTACTGCAGCCCGTTTCCGCGGGTTCCTTCCGTCCCGTTTTCGTCACTCGATAATGATGGGATTAGTCAATTGATTTACGGGACGGCACAACAAGACTTTTTGGCAGCTTCCTTACACAATCAGACTCCTTCTTCGACACCAGCAAGTCCGCAGCAACCAAGATGCAAGCTTGTGGGAGGGCGCATGAATACCGAGGGTGTCGTGTGGAAGCCGTTGCATGCGGATGCTTCCGACCATTGCGACCAATCGTCGGATACGCCGAACCGAGTACAGCATGCGCTTCAGCACAACATGGAGGAGCAACACCATGACACCCGCAGCTCTCAGACTGACACTACCACCACTACTGACGCAACATCTACAGCTGCATCGCCTGTCGATGACAACTTCGTCATGACTTGTCGCATTCAGCTAACTTGCGACTCGTGCAAGTACACGCGCTTGCACAATGAAACGTACTCGCACTTGTCGCTTGAGATTGGTTGTGAAGGTAGCAGCATTGAGGACGGACTCCGCCGCTTCTTTGCGCCCGAAAAGCTCGAGTGCAAATGCGAAAAGTGCTTCGCCGACAGTGCCACGCGGAGCCTCGTGGCGACGACACTACCGAAATGCCTGCTGTTGCACTTGAAGCGATTCATTGTGGAAGTCAATCACGACTATTCATCTATATCATACCGGAAGAACCGATCAAACGTTGCTTTTGAGGATGCACTGTCCTTTCAAGATGATTCCTTTCTGAGCGAGTACCTCGACGATAATTGCGACGGCGTCGATGAGGCACAATTATCTACAGAGTACAAGCTACGCAGCGTGATTAATCACATTGGATCGTCGGCTAGTTGCGGTCACTATACGGCTGATTGCAAGAGACTGGACCGGCACGCCGGAGATCTTGCCTGGTACCGGTTTAATGACGACCATGTCCGTGGCATATCGTCCACGACGGCCTTGGAGGAATCGCAGAGAACAGCCTATTTGCTACTGTATGAAACAGCATAAATAACATAGTCGTCTTAGTTATAATAAAGTCAAAGCAAAAGCGGGATGACCGGGTTGCGACTGCGACTTTTACATATGTACCGATAACGTGCTTGCGCCGGGATGTACCCTTAGCGGTTAGTAATGCGGCTACGTCTACTTCCTTATTTCTGCAGCAGCATTCGCCTCTGCACTAGATAACTTGGTATAGATGCTAATTGTGTTATATGGCTGTCTCGAGAAGTCTTGTCTACCTACTGTAGGCGTCGCGGCAGCAAATCAGAGTCGCAATGGTGTCGCATGGTGTCGCACCACAACCCACCCCGCGCCAGCAACCAAGCAAATCCACAAACAAAAACAAGAATCGGATCGCAACTGCAACAACCACCATGTCGACTGCAACTTCCTTTTCGTTTGGAGATTTTGTCCAGATTGCTCATGACTGCACTCATTCCCAAGCTGGACAGCGAGGTTACGTGGCGAACGAGCCGCGACGCGACGGAAGCATCGAAGTGTACGTGGACTCCTACCAAGGCAGTATTCCGACGCTGAAACCGTTGGCTTGCCACAAGGTTCCAATCAATCTGCTAAACCTTATTCGGAAATCGGATGATTCAGTACTTGTACGAGTTTGTGATTATGCTTCCGGCGAGTTTCCTCGCCTCGGCGTGGTTTCGTCCGACCCGGTAACGCGTGCAAGTGGAGGCAGCGACGAATCACCTTACGACAAGTTGCCGCGACCTCCAGCCCAAGACTTGCCGGGACCTCACTCTGGAGACTGCAGATTCAACAATCAAAGGACGGAGACCATCTATTGTCAAATTTACGCAGGAAAGTTTGTCTTGGAAGTCTCGCACACGTTCATCAATTTGACAAGCAACTATCAAATCAACGCCAGGCTTGCAGCCAAGGGCACACCAAACTACTGCTTCATAGTCAGTGTTGAGTCCGACGAAGACCATCCAAAGGCCGAAAACGGCTTGCTAAAGGTCGGCATGCTGCTCTTTTACACCGATCCAAACAATATCGGAATGGCCGGCGCCTCCTTTCAGTGGCTGGAGGAATTTTTTCTCACGGACGACCAGCAGCATCACTTGGCGTGGCGCGTGTTGCATCTCTATCTGCGAGTCTTTGGAAATGATAACGTAGGATTGCGTAGCATGACGACCCAGTTTCTCAAGGTCGTGGACGTTTGTCGAGGCAATGGATGGTGGAAGGAAATGTTGGATGCATCGATATTGTGGTCGGACTATGTGCAGCATACGAGGCAGCCTGATGAATGTCAAGTTCAGTACTTTGGTAAGATTTGTGAAGCTTTGCAGATGAACAATCGTTTTCGGGAGGCGGCGGAACTATACGGGCAGCTAGCTAGTGATTATGGCAGCAAACTAGCCGACAAACGACAGCTTGTTGAAGCGTACATGAACCAAGGCGGCTCGTACAAGCGATGCGCCAATTTCGATGATGCTGAAGTTGCCTTGTTGAATGGATTTCGGGCACTCTTCACGTCATTTAACCTTAACAACGCATTCACCCTCAGTCCTGCGGTGAACATCACTTTCTACGGCTTGCTGGCGCGGCATATATCCGAGTGCTACCAGTTTCGACTTGACAATCCGGATAACTCTGAAGTAGCATTTGCGAATGAAACTTTGGTTTTGTTGCTAAGCATGTCGCAACTTGCAGGCTGTTCGATTCCGGCTTTGGACCGAGTTCCGGCAGACAAGATTGTCAAGAGTCAATTCAACGCCAAGGGAGCGGCGCGAAAGGCACTCGCGGCAGCTTTCAAGACGGACACTGTCGATGAATTTTACCAAGTACTTCGTAGTTGGAAACAGCCTGGCGCGTCTGTAGAAGTGACGGCTACAAACAAATTTAAGCAGGGTCGGGATTACACGACGGCCAAGGGCATTAAGCATGGTTCACGTGACGAGATCCGAGCCGGCGTTCGCACGGACTCCTGCTTGCCGAAGCGAAAGTGCTACTATCCAAACTGTCCGGAGGGTTACATGGCCGTGGAAAAATTGAGTCAATGCTCCAAGTGCAAAATAGCCCAGTACTGTTCGCGCGATTGTCAAGCTGCGCACTGGAAGGAGCACAAGCTATTGTGCACGGCGGCACGGCAAGGATGAGCAAACGAGAGATAGTCAATTAACATCATTAGTAGCGTGTTGGATACCAAACACCCGGTATTCATGCAGCTTTCCCTAGTAGTTTCCGTAGCAGAAGGCTTCACACTTTCAGCTGCTCCTGAGATATGGAATAAAATGTACTTTATCTATCGTTGCCGCAGTCATATAAACTATTGAGTCGCTGTAGCACGCCACCAAACATGTTCTCATCTAGTTCATGCACAAGATGTAACAAGGAGTCTCGGGTTGTTGGGTCGTGACTGCTCGCATGTCCTCCTGCATTGACTTCCGGTTGCTGAGGAATTGTATAATACTCGTGACCACCTGGATATAAAAAGTCCATCGTTTGTCCAAATATATTGAGCTGTTTACTGGCGTTGGTGATGTCCTCAAAGCAGACTAATAGCGTTCTGTCCACGGGGTCCACCTGTCTGCGTTGCTCCAATTCCACGAGATATCCCTCAATGGATAAGTAATACGCTCGCAAGGCCACGTGGATGTAGACGCGCATGCCCACATCCGCGTCTTCATCTGCTAAATAGTGACACATTGATCGATTAAGGCCAGGCGGATAGGCAAATTGAATATCACGTGTGTACCTTTCCCAATCCATGTTTCGTTGACGCTTCTCTGGCACGGGTTCGCCGTAGGCGCTGAGCCAACACTCATGTCCCGACTGGTGATACAAGTAGCCGGATACAATAGCATCAAACATGTTGCGGAGAAGGACAACTTGCCGGTAGTCCTTTAGTGATGTACTGTTTGCCTTGGGCATCCTTTTAGGAGTGATATGAGTGCTCGTAATATTTGGGGCAAAGGAACCGTAAAGCTTTTCGGACAAGATAAACCCGAATTTGTGGTTACGTCTGGGATTGTGAAGCAGTTTGAATGAGGCTCAATAGCTTCCTTTTTAGTACATGGATCTGGCAATTGGCACTTACAAAATTTGGCGTTGGCAGCAATTTCGATCCATGTGAAAGCAGGAACAATTCTCGTCTATTACCATTACCAATGGAGCCAGCTCCTCACTATGACTCTCTACAAATATATCTCGGTTAGTATTTAGAAGGACTATCAGCGTGACAGCCGTCGTTCCAAAAAATAACAACCATGACAAAGAGGTGCGTGGCTGAAACATTGAATTTTGAAAAATTGGAATTGTTTGCTGGGAATGCTCATCACTTGATTCACAGTCAAGTAAACAATGCTCATCCAAGCCTTCATTGTCATCAGTATTATCAAAAATTTGCTCGTCTGCATAGAGTTCTTTCATTGCCATGTTAAGTTTAATTTTTTTCCAGTCTCATCCACACCATCATCACGAGTCGCAGTCTCTGTTGCCGATACCGGTAAGGATTTGGCGACTGATGACATGCGTTGGTAAAAGCGCTACCGGCGCGCTTTCAAACGCCTTCAACGGTTTGAACGTTTTGTTGCAGGTATGAAAAAAAATGTCTATTCACGACAAAGTACTATAGCCCGTAAATATATCAGTCGTGCGCAACGCGGCGGACAGACTTGTTCTGCGAAACAACCATCCGACCGAACCATGAGCAACTTCGTATGCGTCATTTGCAGCAAGATCAGCGGAAGAGCATCAAAAGCTTTAGAGACGATAGTAGATCTCTAAACATATAAAAATCTTGTGAAAGAATGGAAGCAAGAACACGAACGCCAATCGGGCCTCTCATCGTCAAATCTGCCTCCATGATCGTCGCAGCTGGGTGCGCTTGGTACTTCTACCAACGTAAAGGTTCCATTTGCTACAACCAGTCGCGCCAAAGGCGCAAACAAAATCATCAAGAAGATTCCATCACGTCGGCTTACGAATCACTGATTGGAGACACGCCCATGATTGAGCTGCAGCACTTGTCGCGCTTGCTCAAGCGACGAATATTCGTCAAACTGGAACACTTGAATCCAGGAGGGACGGGCAAGGATCGAGCCGCCCGCAGCATGATTTTGGCAGCGGAACGACAAGGTGCCTTGCCGGTATATGAAGCGAGTCATGAACTGGACGATGTGTCTGGCACGAGGTTTTGCATATCAACAACTGTGACGAGCACGGCAGCGCGTTGTAATCCATTGCAAGGCGACAATCAACCTGAAACGAGTAATGTAATAAATGCGTCTATCAGTATTAAAGATGCTTCATCAGTTTTCATGGACAAAACTATGGACGCTGCAATTCAAAAAGCAGTGGCATATATGCCAACGTCGATTACAAAATGCGGCATGATTGTGGAAGGAACGTCGGGATCCACTGGAATATCGTTGGCTGCACTGGCCCGCTGTCGCAACCACGCCTGCATTGTCGTCTTGCCAGACGACCAAGCTTCCGAGAAACGAGTCGTTTTGGAAGCCTTAAGTGCCGTCGTGTTGGTGGTGCCGACGCACAGCATTTCGCATCCGCACCATTACGTGAATGTGGCACGGAAGCTTGCCGAGCGAGCGCGACTAAAATACAAGCTTCAGGCGGTGTTCATGGATCAGTTTGACAACTTGGCCAATTTCCAGGTACATTATGATGAGACTGGACCGGAAGTGTGGGAGCAGTGTCAGCGAAATATACAAGCTGTTTGTCTTTCCGCAGGAACGGGAGGTACGATTGCCGGCGTTGGCCAATATTTGAAGCAAGCATGTCCATCCATTCGCATTGTTTTGGTGGATCCGCCGGGGAGCTCGCTGTATCACAAGATTGTGCATGGAGTTTGCTTTGCGCCCCAGCAGTCTGAAAGAACATTGCAGCGACATAGATACGATACCTTGGCGGAAGGAATTGGACTGGACCGTGTCACGCGCAACCTACAAGCCGGCTTGGATGCGATTGACAGTGCCATTCAGGTATCCGATCAGGAGGCTTTGGACATGGCGCATTGGTTGCTGCGAAAGGAAGGTTTGTGGGTGGGTTCGAGCTCGGCCATGAATGTTGTAGGAGCCGTCCGCACTGCCATGGAGTTGCCGGAAGCGTCCAAGATTGTCACATTTGTTTGTGATTCCGGTCAACGGCATGTTACTCGATTCTGGAACCGAGATTTCGTTATAAGCCGAGGATTGGAGTGGCCAGGAGATGTTTCATCTCCGTTAGAGTCATCTCTAGAAAGGTTGTCTGACTGCTTACGTGAGGCTTTGGTAAATGACAAGAGAATAAGTACGCTAGAGGACAACCAATAAGTTGTCTTAGTGTTTTGTTTACTGGTATAGGGTAAATGGCTGCTACCACCATATGGCGAAGTTGCACGCATCAAGCTTGTCAGCCGATTACATGATTGAATACTCGAATGCTCTTGTCGCATGCGACATGAGCTATACATCAATACCTGGCTCGTGTGTGAATCGCCTGTTAATTAAGGACGATCGCCTGTTGGATCTATTCAACGGGAGCACATGGACAGTTACATACAAAATTAGCGGACGCTACAGGATTAGCAGACTGTAGCGGGTAACTCACTTTCTATAGTATCACGTTGTTTTACCGACGTTGTAGATTGTGCCTCTTGCAATACGAGAGCAGTAAAGGAGAAGTGCACATCTCTGGTCTGCTTAAGGATTGTACAGAGGATTGAAGACCACTGTCGAGCATCTTGCAAAGAGGCCGTGTGACAGATCAACAGTCTTGGTTGTACCCTGCAAAGTGAAGCTTTGGACGCAAGGCATCACCTTCCTTCCCTCAAAACTTCTTCGCAGTCGACGAGAGCAGCAACTCTCGAGGCAGCATAAAGCAGAAGCACCTTAAAGTAAAGGGGTCTGCGATCGGATCGACTTGCAAGCGTTCCATAAACTGCAAAGATGGCTCCAAGTACACGGAGCAACTTCCTCAAGATGGGCTTGTCGGCAATGATGAATCTGGCCGACGATGCAACGTATGACGCTCATAGCATCGTCACGACTCTCCAGTCGATCGGTGTAAATGATCGCGAGTCCCTCATGCTCGTTACCGATGCTGATATCAAGGGTCTCCATTTCTCGCCGCCAGAGGAGAACATGGTTCTTCGCATCAAGAAGTGGGCGGTCGGCAAGGATAAAGCAGCCGACTGGGCGACTCTGACGATCGACAAGCTTATCAGCGAAACAAGCGATAGCGTGGCGACTCCATCGGCGACAAGCACGAGTCGTTCCTTCGAGAGCCGAATCAAAGTTGATATGAACGCGTATAAGGAGCTCAAGGACGACAGTCGCTTCCGCGTATGGAATCGAGAGACGCTGATGGCAGCGTATATGCATGGACTCTCCGACATCTTCGACGAGAAGGTTGTCGCTCCGACTGACGCAGATGGCTTGAAGGAATGGAACTTAAAGCAGAGCGTCGTCATGAGCATCTTCGTTAACACCTTGAAGACGGCGAAATCGCTGCAGATCCTCCGCAAGCACTTAAACAATCGAACGGCAAAGGCGTGCTATCAGGAGCTAGTCACCGAGTATTGCAAAGGAACGTTCGGAAAGATCCAAGTGCGTAAGGCAGAGAAAACGTTGCGCGACTTCAAGTTCGATGAATCCAAGTCCCATATGAGCTTCGTTACTGGCTGGCTGAACAAGCTCAAGGATTATGAAGAGATCAAGGATGCGCCCGCGTCTGATGGAGACAAGCTCGAGTGGTTTACCGACGCGCTGCAAGCAAGCGACGCGCTCCGTGCTGTTATTGATACAACCACCGTGCAAGATCAGCGTGATGGCAAAGATACCGACTTCAACACCCTGATTACGCTCGTCTCGAGCATGGCGATCTCCAAGGACTCGTATGCTTCGATTACCAAGAGCAAGCTTAAAGCGAATCAAGCTGAAACTGGAACTCCAAGCGCTAAGAAGAGCGGCGGCGGCGGTGGTCGTGGCGCCGGGCGTGGAGGAGCTGGTCGAGGCATGCAGAATCCCGGCCGCGGCACTGGTCGTGGCGGAGGCCGAGGCCAAGGCGGACAGCAGCGTCAAGCGAATGAAGCAGCAAGCAGTACAGCTCAGTTGCCTGCGGTATCGTCTGAAGTATGGGCGACCATGGACCAAGCAGCTCGAGCGCCGTACATCCGTCAAGCTCGTGAGCGTCGTCAGCAGCGCACTCATCAAGCGGCAAACCAGGCGCAGTCAAGCGGCGGCAACGGCAATCCGAACATTGCGACCATTCAGTTCGTTAATGAACCAAACCATTCGACGGCAATGTCGGCTGTTACGCAGCAGACTCAGCCTCCGCAGCAGCAGCAACCCGCGCAGCAGCAGCGAGGATACGCCGCGCGTCAATTCCTTTCGAACGACCAAGCATCGGTTGCTCAATCCAGTCAGCAGTCGCAGCAACCGGAGCATACCATCATGATGGGGAATCAGCGTTATCACATGTACCGTGCGAACGCTTGTCGGCTCAAGTATCGCATCAGTCGCTCGAGCGTGGGCGCTGATGACTCGTTGATTGATCGAGGCGCAAACGGCGGCCTCTGGGGATCCGAGGGTCGTGTACTTGACGTATCAACCTTCCACACCGTCGATATTACTGGTATTGACAAGCATGTGAAGAAGGGCGTGCCACTTGGAATGGTGGCCGGAAAGATTGTCAGCGTGGAGGGTGAGCAAATCATCGCCATCTTCAACAATTACGCCATTGGAGGCAGCGGAGCGACGATTCACGCAGCCATTCAGCTCGAGGACTTTGGACATGAGGTCTTTGATAAGGTATCAGGCGTTGGAGGACTGCAGTTAATGAAGCTCTCTGATGGAACCATTGTCCCCTTTAGCGTGGTTAATGGATTGGTCCAACTCGCGATGGCTAATTTTACCGACGACGAATTTAATAGCCTCCGCTACGTTATGATGACGTTGGATGCTCCCTGGGATCCGTCAAAGTACGACAATGTGCTTGATGAGCAGGTTGCGAAGGACGCTGCAGAGTCGCTCGACCATGACGCTTCAACCATTGTGATGAGCAACGTCTCTAACCCCGGTCGACCAAACGATTTGCAGTCGTATCTCGAGTCTTTATCCTGCCCTTTGAGCAACTACGACCGCACGTCGTATACATTGTCCGAAGCGGATCATTCTATCGCTGGAAACGGAGTGGGCGCGACTCATTCAAGTGGACAGCTGCAAGTTGATTCTTCTGTCGTCGACAGCAATCAAGTCAATAACACGGAGACTGAACTCGACGCGGACGACGATAGCGTTCCTCCATTGGTCGCGCGCGATGCAAACGATGATTCTACCGCTGGCGGGTCCCGCGGCGACGACGAGTCAATCGCTAGCCACGGCAGCAACGACAGCGACGAATGGTTTGACGCTGAGGAAGATCTATTTTTCGAGTATGGGGAGACAATGAACAAGTCTTCTCTACGCATGATTTAAACGTTTACCAGGCAACGATGGAAGCTGGCAACACGACGGCATACATCAATCTTGCCGCTCGTCCTGCTCGATCCATCTTGCCTGCTCGCCCCGACTACGACGCTTTGCGCCCGTACTTCGCGTGGATTCCAATCAATCGTATCAAGGAAACTCTAAAGAATACAACGCAGTTTTATCGTGCGGAGAACCGTCATCCTATGCGGCGCCATTATCGGACGCGTTTCCCTGGAGCCAACGTTAATCGTCTGGCGGAGACGGTCGCTACCGACACCATTTTCTCTGATGTGCCTGCTATTGACGACGGTATTCCCGGTCATGGAGGTTGCACGATGGCACAACTGTACGTTGGTCTTGAGAGTCGATTGATTGAGGTATACCCCATGCGGAGCAAAGGACAGTTGCCGAGCACGTTGATGAAATTCATAAGCGAACGAGGCGCTCCACTCGAGCTCTTCTCTGACTGCGCTAAGGAAGCTTGCAGCAAGGAAGTTGAGGAAATCCTTCGTATGATGATGATTCGGCGTCATAAACGCAGCAAGCCATACCAACAGAACCAAGATCCCGCGGAGCGCGCCATTGGCGACGTCGAGCGCCAAGTGAATGTCGTCATGGATCGTACTGGGACACCAGCTCCATTCTGGTTGCTTTGTACGCTGTACATTGCGAGTCTCTTTTGCGTTCTTTCCCAAGCTTCTTTACAAGGGAAGACTGCCTTTCAGCATACTACTGGCCAAGTCCCAGACATTTCGCCCTACTTGAATTACCATTGGTGGGAGCGCGTCTCTTTCCTTGACGACAATCCCGACAAGATGACTGATAGCATGCAACGCGCTGGTCGTTTTGTTGGCGTTGCAAAGGATGTGGGCGACCATTTAACTTATTGGATCCTTGATGAGGAGACGATGAAGGTCATTCCTCGGTCTGTTGTTGCAAAGCGCGACGATCCTGCAAACCCCAATCTCCGGCTCGATACGCCGACTGTTTCTGCTACTGCAGATGGGGAGGCATTCGTTTACACGCAAGACGGCATCATTGAAGCGTTTAACTTGAGTGATAAAGACGAAGAGTCTCCAGTAACAGACAGCGGCGAGCGCTCCCCGGGTGAAACCGTCGCGAGCGACGAGTCGAGAAATCCTTTGAGCAATCCTAATCGTCCTCAAACTCGCTCACAAACTAAAGCAAATCCTTCTCCAAGCAATCGTCCCAAGTTGCCTTACTTTTCACCTGAAGATTTGATTGATCGGTCCTTTCTATACGACGCTCCAAACGGGCAACGCCTTCGAGCCGTCGTCAAACGCAAGCTAGACACGTTGGACGCTCAGAATCATCAAAACATTAAGTTCATTTTGCATCTTGGTAAAGAAGAAGCGGAGGAGGTGATTGATTACGTTAAATTGAACGACATCTTCGAGGCTCTTGTGCTGGATGAGGTAGCTAACCCTCAAGCGTGGCCGACTTACAAAGAAATCCTTTCCCACGCTGGTCCGTACACAAACCGGTCCCCTGAGTGGCGTGGAAGCAAGTTTAACGTGTTGGTATTATGGGACGATGGCGAGGACATGAATCAATTTGGCAAAGATGATCCCGTAGCTGCGCCGACTATGCTCGAGACCATGGGCTGCTTGAGACGGATGGATGGAAGTTTCTGCAGAAGCATGCGCGGGAGACAAGCTCCTTACGCAAGATCAAAGCAGCGAAGTCAGCTCAATCAAAACGCGGTCCACGCTACAAGTTTGACGTCCGTATCCCTCGCGACTGGCGTGAAGCTCGTTCCTTTTCAAGGAAGCTGGCCATACCAAGTGGACTGATGCGGAGCAAGTTGAAATTGACAATCTATTTGAGTACGATACGTTTAAAGACCTCGGTAAAGGCGACAAGCAACCGAAGGGGCATCAAAAGATCCGCACCATTTGGGTCTACGATTGCAAACATGACTTTCGCCATCGAGCAAGGATGGTGGCTGGAGGGCACTTGACGCCCGAGGCAGACGATGCTTACTCGAGCGTCGTATCATTGGAGATTATGCGCTACGCGTTGGTGATTGGAGAGCTGAATGGACTCAAGCCCATGGTCGGCGACATCGGCAATGCGTATCTCGAGGCGTACACTAAAGAGAAAGTTTATTTCGTCGCTGGTCCTGAGTTCGGCCATCTTGAAGGGCATTCCCTGCTCATTGTCAAAGCTCTATACGGTCTGCGAACTAGCGGAGCTCGTTTCCATGAGCGTCTAGCCGATGCTCTGCGTGACGAAGGATTCAAACCTTCGCTGGCGGATCCCGACCTGTGGTTGCGAGACACTGGCGATTGCTACGAGTATATATGCGTCTGGGTTGACGACTTGCTTGCCATTCTGAAGGATCCAGAGGCGTTTTACGAGGCGCTGCGCAGCAAGTATCAGTTCAAATTGAAAGGCGTCGGGCAACCCGAGTATCATCTTGGAGGCAACTTCGGTCGCGATCCTGATGGTACGCTCTATTGGGGAGCTCGCACGTACGTTGAAAAGCTTCTCGGCAATTACGAGCGCATGTTTGGCGGTCCTCCAAAGAAGTATTCTTCGCCGCTCGACAAGGACGACCATCCTGAGTTGGATCAGTCGCCATTACTGCGCGCTGATGGAGTCAAGATGTATCAATCGCTCGTCGGAGCGCTGCAGTGGGCAATTACTTTGGCACGATTCGATATCGCATGCGGAGTTGCTTGCTTATCTCGCTTTCGAGCGGAGCCTCGTGAGGGGCATCTTGATCGAGTCAAGCGCGTTTGTGGCTACTTGCGTAATCATCCTGACGCTGCGATTCGCTTCCGAGTTAACTGGCCTGAAAACGAGGCAATCTTTGGAGAGCAACCCGAGTTTGATTGGATGTATAGCGTCTACGGGGAGCCCGCGGAGGATGAGCTTGCTTTATATCCTCCACCAAAGGGAAGAATGGTGCGTCTGACGACATGGAAAGACGCCAATTTAATGCACTGCAAAGTAACTGGCAAATCTTGCAGCGGCATTCTTCATTTCATTAACCAAACGCCCGTCAAGTGGTTCTCCAAGTTACAAGATACAGTGGAGGCGGCAACGTTTGGATCTGAGTCAATGAGTGGACGCATTGCTACCGACCATATCATCGGGATGCGCGCGTCGCTCAAGGCGATGGGTGTGCCTATAGAGAAGACCAGCTGGATGCTTGGAGACAACCAGTCGGTAATCACTCAAAGCACAATCCCTAGCTCAACACTTACAAAGCGTCACAATGCTCTGGCCTACCATCGGATTCGCTGGGCGGTGGCGACTAAGGTAATCAAGTTCGTCAAGGTCGACGGTAAGGAAAACGTCGCAGACCCTCTGACCAAGTACATGAATTACACTGAGTCAATGCCTTTGATCAAGCCTCTGTTATTCTGGAGAGGAGAGACTTTGATTGAAGGAGATTTGGGAGCTGGCAGCCGATCTGCTTAAGCGGAGTGTCAGCCGATTACATGATTGAATACTCGAATGCTCTTGTCGCATGCGACATGAGCTATACATCAATACCTGGCTCGTGTGTGAATCGCCTGTTAATTAAGGACGATCGCCTGTTGGATCTATTCAACGGGAGCACATGGACAGTTACATACAAAATTAGCGGACGCTACAGGATTAGCAGACTGTAGCGGGTAACTCACTTTCTATAGTATCACGTTGTTTTACCGACGTTGTAGATTGTGCCTCTTGCAATACGAGAGCAGTAAAGGAGAAGTGCACATCTCTGGTCTGCTTAAGGATTGTACAGAGGATTGAAGACCACTGTCGAGCATCTTGCAAAGAGGCCGTGTGACAAAGCTGCCTCCAACGCGCTCATAACGGCAGCCTTCTTCTCGTCCTCCGAAGCATACTCTCGTGACAGCAAGTCCTTCAAATTGATCTGACGCAAACGCTTTACAAATGCAGTGTCAGCCGCGACAGACTCGGCTTGATCATGATCGTCGACGGCGTAGCCGCTATTGACAACGCTGCTGGGACTGCTTTCCGACGACTGCCGTTTCTTTGTGTATTGAAAATTCTCCAACTCTTTCGCCTTAATTTTAGCGTCTTCAATCACCACAGAAGGTACGTTGGCCATTTTAGCAACTTGAATGCCAAAGCTTTCAAGGCACGGACCTGGTTTGACTTCGTAAAGAAAGGTCAAGCCATGATCACCCTTCTTCGCAGTAACATGATAGTTCTTGACAACATGCTTACAATCTTCGAGTGCCGTCAGCTCGTGAAAGTGTGTCGTAAACACCGTCATGCAGCCAATCGTGTCGACTATGTATTCACTAATCGCTCGCGCCAAACCATATCCGTCGAAAGTTGACGTTCCTCGTCCAAGCTCATCAATCATGATCAAACTTCGCTTGGTCGCGCGACGTAAAATAGATGACGACTCAAGCATTTCAGCCATAAAGGTGCTGATTCCGCGTTCCTGCAAGTCACCCGCACCAACGCGGGCCAAAATGTCGTGGCAAATGTTCATTTTGGCAGATGCGCACGGCACATACGCGCCAACTTGTGCGAGCGCAACAATGGCACCGAGCGAGCGAATATAGACGGATTTTCCGCCCATATTTGGTCCTGTAATGAGCAGAAAGGACTGCTCACCGTATACAAGGCGAATGTCGTTGGGGATAAAGTCGACGCCGTCCTGGAGCTCGACGCACGGGTGGCGGGCCGCTTTCAAAACAATGCCAGTTCCGTCGTCCTCATTGTCCGTCAATTCCGGTCGAACGTAGTTACTGTATGCTGCAATATGGGAAAAGCCAACAATAACATCCAAAGTCGCGACCAGTTGACTGGCATGAGACAGCACGTCGACATAGCTGGCCGCCGCCTGCATGGCTTGCATGGCTAGTTGGCGCTGGTACTTGTCATACTCATTTTTCAAATCTTGCTTGCGACTTGCTAGTCCACGAAGTTCCTTGGTTGTAAAGTAGACTCCATTCTTCAAGATTCGCGAAACCTGGACGCGAATCTGCGTCGTTGCCTCGAGCAGCTTCAAGTCATTGGCATCGGCGAGTCGAAACTGAAACTCACCATCATTCGAGTTTCGGTCCAACTTGACGGCGTTTCGCTTTCCCGAAATGTTTGCCCAGGTTTCGTTCATTTGCTCCAAGCATTCCTGCACCTGCGTTTCCAATTCATTCAGCTCGTCATACACTTGCTCCAGCTCCGGCTTGTAGCCGGGTCGAAGTCGATATTCGCGGGGAGCAGCGTCCAAGTCAACAACATCTTCGGCTAGCTGACTCGCAAGAACCAAATCTTGTTCACACTGCTCAAGGCCATGCAGCAGCGTTACGAGCAGACTGGGCGGCACAGCAGTTTCATCGTTGTGAGAATGATGTAACGTCGACGGATCGTCCGATAATGCCACTTGCAAGCGATCCCGGAGCAATGGAACTCGTTGTGATGCCACTAGCCAAAGTTTGTACATGGCCTGCAGCGCCTTGGTCGTTGGCCCCAACGGCATGCTCGCGCCAATGTCATTGACGCTTCCATCATGCACTGACGACGCCGCATCACTATCAATCTCATCATCAATACTAGTATACATTTCCAGCTGCTTGGCCAAGCCATCCAGATCAATGGCAGCAAATCCCGCCAAACCTTCCTGTTTGAGTGCATCGCGCGCAATGTTTCGCTGCAGCAACCACGCCACCGCCTCCTGTCGCTCCAGTATTTGCTCCAACTGCACCAGCGGCTGCTGCAACCACGTGGCCAGTCGCAGCTTGCCCACGTGCGTCTGCAGTGGCTGTCTCAACAATCCAAAGAGACTCGCGTTGCTCGCGCTGCTGAAAGCTCCCACTTGATCGGCAATGTGCGACGGCGGCCATAAATGAATGGCTTCGCACGCCGTCTTGTCGAGTGACAGAAACGACGGCAGTTTGCCCACGTCAATCTCCAGCGCCAGTGACGACTGCTCCGTTTGCGTCGCGCTGAAATAGAATTCGAGACTAGTCGAAAGGTGCGTCGTTTCCGACGAGTGCAGCAAGGATGACAAATCGGAGTGCGCGCCAACGGAGAGGGCGGCTTGGCGCGACAAGCGATGCGCCAAGGTTTGCGACAAGTTGCATTTGCTTTTGGGTAGTGTTTCGTGGAAGCGAATCGTCACGTCGAGAGCAGGTGGTCCGTCGATGGCTTGCATGCTGTCATTGTTTTCGTCATTGTCTTGCGATTGCGTAACGAGTATTTGCTGCAACACTTGCTCGAGCGCTCCCAACGCTCGCTGCTTGACTTGCTTCTCGGCTGCAACGTGAATGCATGAAACGTCAAAATCTGCTTGCTGCAACAGTGCCTGAAGATGAGTGTAGGCCGCTGGATGATCAATGAAGGAGTAGCATCGCAAGGACTGCGTGGACGAATTCACTGCGGAATCACATTCGCGCCAAAGCGTCAGCTGGACGGCATGGGCGCAGTTTGGATCGGTCATTCCCGATAAGGACTTGTAGCGGGAGACGTAGAGTGTAACTGCTGTCATGATGATGAAGTTGGTACAGACAAAATGGAGGTGCAAGGATGCTAACTGTGGCTCGCAGTTTTTGCATTCTTGCATCATTGCATTGGATGAGGCGAATGAACGGAAACCGCTACGACAGCTTCAGCTATCGCGACATTATTACCCTCCTCCTATCCACTACTATCATTCACCGCATCGCTCCCAGCCACCCGACTGGCATGAGTCTCTTTGTACGTTGAACTGTTTGTCTCGAGTGTCTGCTGTAGTACTGTACAGTACCTTGGGGCGGGCTTTTGAACCATCAGAATATTCGCTTGCTTTTACATCAATCATTCTACGATAGACTTTTCAAACCTTTTGCCGTTGCATTCCAACGTGAATCACGTCTTTTCAAGTCCGACCCCGGCCTCTCGGTGCTTTGCTGTGCGCTTGTTTTTGTTTTGCCTAACTGTAACTTTCATCAAAATAAAATCATCAAGGTACTTCACCATGAACAATGCCAAATTCGCTAGTTTTAATCGGATTCCTGTCATACTCGTCTTGGCAAGCTTTTTTGTTTTCAACATCTTCCGACACCTAGAGTCCATGAATTTGTACACGCCTGCAGTATCTATCATGCAAATGGCGCGAAACAGTTCTTCCTGTCCAGAGATTGCTCCAGAGGTTGTTCCAGTCTTTTACAATCTCTTTGTCGCGAATGAAAGCGATAGCACGCGAGTTCGACAACTCGTCGATGAGCAATTTTCCAATCTTTTACCTGAGCATCAAGTGTATATGCACTCAATTGGATATCCACTGGACATCCCCAATACAACCATGCTGCAGCATCATGAACAAGGTGATGAGGTGCTGACGCTTCATTCACTATGAGTTAAAGGTCGTTGCGGTTCTCAGTGCGACACCTTTCAGCCACTCATCTCGTTCCACATAATCAAGCCATCGCCATGGGAATCCTCCTCATTCATGTACTTGAACTTGCAGCGTATCGGGCCTTTCTTTGGATGCAAGTTGAATGTACCTTGAGGTGAATCTGAGCTGGAGCATACGTGGCTTTCTTCGCTCCTTTGGATTGCAATTGTTTGCTCAGTCTCAGTGTTCTTTCACCGACCCACACCACATCTAATTCACACCTACTAGTAAAGCGACTTTCACCCAACTACAGTCTTTGTACTTTAGAGACTATTGTATCCATATAAAGCAGTAAGATGTCACAATGACGATCTAGTCCAGTCGCTTGACGCGAACCTAGACGTCGCCGGGGGCGCACGAGCATAGTACTCGAACCTCCGTTGCGGTACCAGAAAAGACATCTACTCACAACTACGTCATTGAAATATTGCATGTGTGCCAGCCGCAGGCACGATTAAACAAGATTAGTATTCACTATCGTGAATGGTCTTGAAAGAGCCATCTGATCAATCGCTCTTTCTCGACCGATCGTAAATCAACTCACTTTCTAGAGAACTGCTTAATCAACTAGTGTTTTGTAGGATAAGACCCCTGTAGGATAAACCAAGGTAAAGGACTGATCATCCCGCTCACTTGGAAACCGACTACAGAGGGTGAGGAATCGTTGCAGCCGTACGAACTGGAACTGCATCGTGTCAGATCACACAGTCTTGGTCTTTACAATCAACCTCGGCGCTGGTGACGTCACTCCCGTCGTTTCGTTGCACACTACATTGGCAGCGGACATCCCTCGTTCATTTCCTGTCGAGGCTTCAATCTACACTAGTCCGGTAGACGGAGGGATTGAAGACCGAAGTCGATTGCAAGCATCGCTTCGGATAGAATCGACTTCCTCGATTATTCGCGATATATCTCATCCTGTACCAATCAATCAACAACATGACCGTCGTCGAAGATGATCCTCCCGACGGACCCAATGTCACGCAAGATGACGCGGAAGACAACTCGCTCGCCGTCGGATTGAAAAGCATGTACAAGCAGAAGACCGTCAACAACGACAAGTTCATGAAGCTTCCAGTCATCGTCGCCATCAAGTCACTCCTCCCGGACGGACGTCTACTCACGGAGCCATTCCTAATGCTGACCATCAAGGACATCGAGTCGGTACTGAAGGAATCCAAAACGCACATCACGGTTATTCGAACCATCACCCCTCGTCAATGGGCACGGAAGAGCGCGAACTCAAGGAATGGGCGACGCTCGTCGCAGGACTCATCAAAGCGACCGAATCGCCCGAAGAGTCTCTATTCCAAAGCGACATGAGTCGGATTCAACCGAGTCAGCCACGGACGTTCCCGGAAGTCCGAGGCCGAGAAGTACAAATCTCGCGTCCGAGTAGACACCAAAGCATACAACGAGTTCAAAGACGAGTACAAATTCTGTCAATGGTGGCTCAAAATGTTCACAACGGCCAGAACCAAGGCATCGAGCGAGTCTTCGATCCGGATTTCAACCGACAACGCCGCTCGAAGATCTCGAGGTATTCAAAGCGCAAGAAGCCACAGCATTCGACATCATCACTTCATACTGCAAAGTCGCCAACTGCATCCCGATCATTCGCTGCCACAAGGACGGGTCGGCCCACAGTGATTATAGGAAATGCACACGATGTAATTGGACGGGCAAGAACGCCGAACGCGCAGCGCAGCGAGTCAAGAGTTCCGCGACATGAAACTGACGAACGACCACGGCAGTACGTACACTCGTGGTTCACTCAATGGGAGAATGCCTTGCTCGATACGAAGATTATACTGGCGAAACAGTCCCCGACGCGACGCGCAAGAAGTGGTTGTCCGAATCGGTTCGCTGGAATGACGCCCTTTCGCCAAGAAATTCGGCGAGTCGTATCCTCAACGCGCAAGGTCAAGATCAAAGCTTCGAAGACTGGTACAAGCAGCTCATCGAGTTCGGCTCGCGATACCGACGACGTCAAAGCGACACGCCAAACGCCAAATGAAGATCCACCAATCCATCCAACAAGCGAGTACTACTGACCGGAGGCACTACACCGACTAGCGGCAACACTCAAAGCAGCAGCCACGGCGGAAACGGTCGTGGAAATGGCAGCGGACGTGGAACGGTCGCGGTTCTGGACGCGGTGAAAGCGCGGCCGAGGTAACCGGACGAGGTGGTGGACACGGACAGTGCACCAATCCTTCTGCAGCATCGAACCGTCGAGTCGAGCCGGATGTATGGTTCTCTTGGACGGAGGAGCAACGCGAAGCTCATAAGGCAGAAACTCCCGAATCCGGGAAGCGGAACGTGCGCGCCTGCAGCTGAACGCCAAGCCCAAGCCAGCACGAACAACACTAATACACCACCAACTCCACAAATTCAGCTTCCACCGGCGAGTACGACGGCGATGTCAGCCATGTCGGCGATTACTCAGCCTACAGTCGAACTACACCAGCACGTGGAACCGCCATGCGCGCGTTTCAGTCTCAGCAACAAGGCTCGATCGCTCAAGGAAGCCAGCCATCTACTCCACCAGTGTATCAAGCACGAGTTGGCGACGTTACATACAACATGTATCGATGCCAACGCAACTAACGTCACGCGTCGTTCTACAAACCTATGCGCTACACATAACGTTATCCTACGCAGATGCGCTTTATGGGTATGAATACTCCGGCAACCGAAGGGCCACACACGTCACAGTTCCATGTCACTGGTCCATTACGTCCCGAAGCCCGTCCATGATGGATCGCGGTGCCAACGGTTCGTCGCTGGAGGAGATGATTTGCTTGGATCGTCGACGACCAGTTTGCAGACGTTACCGGAATTGACAATCACATGGCAAGGACTACCCCGGAACATTCGCCGCCAAGATCTGGACGACGGAAGGGTACGTCATTGGCATTTTCTACCAGTACGCCGACGGAGGAACCGACGCAACCATTCCTCGGTCGTTCAGCTCGAGGACTTCGGAAACAAGGTATTCGAGCAAGGCAAGCGCACTTGGCGGACGGCAGCTCATGTACACCCGAAGGAGCATTGATCCCATTCACGGTCCAGAACGGTTTGGTCCATTTGAAGATGCATCATTTCACCGACGCCCGAGTTCGACACGTTGCCGCACGTCGTCATGACAGCAGACACGCCTTGGGATCCGTCAATCGATGGAGACCTTAATGACAGTCGATCCAAGCGGAAATTGAAACCACGCGACGGACGATCACGGCGCCAACACTACTAGTCAACAACACCAAGTCAACGGAAACGCGCAAGACGAATATCCCGAAGACCTTTCAGTCAAAACACTCAACGTCGTCTCATGGAACGGATTCCGAAACCCACGAATGGGAGCACTTCAGCGACGAGTCGGACCCTATACAAGTCGAAACCGGGTCCATCCGAGCGCGTTGAGCCGACATTGTACCCGACGACGCTTCTTACAACACGAACCCACAACAGGACGACATTTCACTACCCTCACTACTTTCACGCGGAACCATATCGACATCCGGATCAAGCCATGCTCCGAATCCCAACGACGCAACGTTCGAATCTGAAGACATTGCCGGGAAATGCGATCCGTACGAGCTGCAGGTCAATGCCGCAATTGTAGAAGCTGGAGGCAATCCATATTCTGGACTAGCCGGCCGACCAGCGCACGCTGTGGTTCCTACGCGACCAGATTACCAAATGCTCCGTCCCAACTTGATTTCTACCCACCGATCCGTATCAAAGAGACTCTCAAGAACACTACCCAATTCTATCACGCCGAGCAACGTTTTCCTCAGCGACGCCATTTGCGTACTTCGTTTCCCGGTGCGAATGTTTCCGACTACCTGAAGAAGTTGCAATGGACACACTATTCTCCGACACACCCGCACTCAACGATGGTATTCCTGGACATGCCGGATGCCAAGCAGCGCAACTATACGTTTGCATGCAGAGCCGATTGATTCGCGTCTGCCGATGGCGAACAAGGGACAAGTTCCGTCGACGCTCATGCAGTTTATCAACGATTGCGGTGCTCCACCGGTCTAATATCAGACGGAGCCAAGGAAGAAAACAGCCTGGCGAGCGAATCGAACGCCAGTTTATGATCCGTAAGCACTGGGTCAGCGAACCGGAAAACCAACAGCAGAATCCAGCGGAACGCGTTATCGGCGACGTCGGCGCGCACTGTCAATGTCAACATGGATCGAACCGGATCGCCTGCACCAACCTGGCTGCTATGCACTCTACATCGTAGCTCTGCTCGCCCTCATGTCCCGGTCACGTCTTCTGGTGGCATGACCCCATATCAAAAGGTATATAATGAAGTACCCAATATCTCTGCCTACCTCAACTACCACTGGTGGCAGCCCGTTCGATACAGCGCAAACTCTACATCGCTCAACCAAACCAATGAGCGCGCTGGACGCTCGTCGGGTAGCTGATAACGTCGGTGATGCTCTAACGCTACTGGGTCTTGGACGAGGAAACACATCAAGTTGTCGCCCAAAGCATTGTAACGCTCGTCGAGACGATCTTAATCCAAACATCCGTCTTGATTTACCAAGTCGAAGCTTCTCCCGAAGCGCGTGTTAGTATACCCGAAGGTGGAACTCAAGAGAGCTTCCAACTCGGCACCCAAAGCTCCGAAGAAGAGGGGCTACCCACTGATGAACCCGTTCCTACTGAAACGGCGACGACGGACCCAGTTCGCCCGGAGATGAACCATTCGTCGGAGCAGTCCCACCAGCGGCCGCCATCAGCCCGTCCTCAAGCGCATCCACGCGGACCAATCGATTACTACCTGCATTCTCACCTGAAGAACTTTACAATAAGCGTTTACTCGGCATACTCAGGATGGGTGGCTCCATGGAGCGGCGAATGGTTCACAAGCTCGAAACCATGGACGCAGCCAACCATCATAACATCAAGTTCCTACTCCAATCGGCGAAAACGAAGCTGAAGAAGTCATCGATTACATCCGACTCTGCGAATTGTTCGAAAAGGACCAAGCAGCAAAGGTAAGCGATCCTGAACACAACTGGACGTTTAAAGCAATCCTATGATCTAAGGGCCACTCGCCAGCAATCCAACGGATGGAAAGGCTCCATGTATAACATCAAAGTCGTGTGGGAAGAGCACCAACTCGCGACTTGGGAGCCTTTGAACGCTGCTTAGCGACGACATCATTTCCTGCGCACTACGCCCGGCGAACGGTGGGTCACTACTCAACAAGAAAGGCTGGAAGTTCCTACTTGACGCAGCCCGACGCGCACGTAGTCGCCCGTCGAACCGTAAAGCCAACGACGCAGCACCCGTGCACGTTCGGCGTCAGGTACCACGATCCAAAGGGCTTCGAAAGTTCCAAGAAGAACTCCGGCATACCAAATGGACCGACGCGGAGAAGGTAGAGCTGTCAAGCCTGTTCGATCACGACACCTTCATTGATCTCGGATTGAATGCCGCGCCTCCCGAAGGCTATCAAAAGATTCGCACTATCTGGGTCTGCGACTGCAAGCAAGACTTTCGTTCACAAGGCTCGGATGGTTGCGGTGGACACCTTACTGATCCTGTCGACGACTCATACTCGAAGCGTCGTTTCACTGGAATCGCTGCGCCTAGCGCTGGCGATAGGGAGTTGAATGGACTCACTCCCATGGTAGCGACATCGAAATGCTTACCTCGAAGCAAAACCAAGAAAAGATTTACTTCATCGCTGGACCTGAGTTCGGCGACTTGGAAAACCACACACTCATCATCTACAAAGCACTCTACGGCTCCGCAGAACAAGGCACGATTCCCGACCGCTCTGAAAACGGAAGGCTTCAAAGCCTGTCGCCCGATCACGTTTGGATTCGTGCTGGCCATTCTTGAATACTTTCACTGTCACCGACGCCTGCTAATGATTGCCCGGGCGCATTCTACGACATTCTTCGCAACAAGTACAAGTTCAAGCTCAAACGTCGGATGCCCAGAGTACCATCT